>CAWUFW010003922.1:0-512500 GCA_963921515.1 Calotriton arnoldi | reverse complement strand
GAGACAGCATGGAAAGAGGAGGGGGAGGGTGACGGGGACACAAACCGGTAGACGAGTCAAAGCTGCGTCCAAAGTCCAGTAAGCTGTGATCCCAGGGGAAGTGGTATCATTTCCTCATCTCTGTTGCGAGAGGTTCCCTTTACGCAGTGGACTCTCTCAGAGGGGTCTCTGAGACTCCAAGGCCTACATACTGGATCCTTCCCCAAAAGGGGGAGAGGGAGTGCTTTGGCAAGGGGTGCCATACCATACCTCAACTGTGAGTGGCTCCCTTGGCGCTGTGGACTCTCTCAGAGGGATCACTGAGACTCCAGAGTATACTTATTGGATCTTTCCCCAACAAGGGGAGAAGGAGTGCTTAGTCAAAGGGCACAAGGGACAGGGGGGCAAGGCGGCGTCGCAGGCAAGGGGAGAGATTCAGGGGAGAAGGTATAGGAGCAGAGGGAGTAGACAAAGAATGAAAGAGGGAAAGCGGTGGGGGAGGGTGAGAGACAGAGCATGAAAGAGGAGGGGAAGGGTGAAGGGAGCACAAACCGGTAGACGAGAAAGGGCTGCGTCCAAGGTCCGGTAAGCTGTGAACCCAGGGGAAGTGGTATCATTTCCACATCTCCGCTGCGTGAGGCTCCCTTTACGCTGTTGACTCTCTCAGAGGGGTCTCTGAGACTCCATGGCCTACCTACTGAATCCTTCCCCAACAAGGGGAGAGGGAGTGCTTTGGCTAGTGGCGCCATACCATACCTCAACTGTGCGTGGCTCCCTAGCCGCTGTGGACTCTCTCAGAGGGGTCACTGAGACTCCAGGGTATGCATATTGGATCTTTCCCCAAGTAAAAGGGTAATGGCGTAGGGTAGGGGGTAAGGGGGAGATAGGACAGAGAAATAGGAGTGTCTGCCCAAAGACCGGCTGGGTAGGTGACGGCAGAGGGGGAAGTCCAAAGCCCATCTCCTCTATAGCTATCAGGTAGCTCCACCGGGCATCGGCCAGAAAGCAAGGTCTCGGCGGGAAGACATTAAAAGAGCAGGAGAACGGGAAGAGTGGATCGTAGAGGGGAAAGGGTAGGGTCAAAAGGTAGGAGGGAGAGAACGACGGTGAGACGAATGAAAGTCAGCCCAAAGTCTGGCTGGGAAGGTGAGGGCAGAGGGGAAAGTCCGTAGCCCATCTCCTCTATAGCTATCGTGTAGCTCCACCGGGCATCGGCCAAAAGGCTAGGTCTCAACGGTCAGGGGAAAGATCACAGGTTCAATGGTTAGGTGAGTAGACCGGATGGGGGTTAGGATCGAGTTCTGTTCAGAGTCCCGTTTTTGTCCCCGGGTAGTAGCACAGCGTGGAAGGGACCACTGTGGCCGCCATCTTAGGGTCAGGTAAGGGATTGAGTCCTTGGTGTAGTATTCAGCCGGCCCCCATTTTGATCTTTCTCCGAGAGTGGGAGGGGGGGTGCTTGTTGTGCAATGGTGTAGCTTAAGGACAGGGCCAGTGCCAGATTGCCTCCCCGAGAGGGGAGAATTTCCGAATTGGACCTGCCCGGGGGAGAGACATATTAGGATCAGGCGGGGCGCCTCCGTGATCCCTCCAGGTTGCTTAAAAAGAGAATCCAGGACTATCCTCGAGATCGGAGTTGTTGCTACTGTTTCAGTTTCATCATTGTAGATGCTAAGGGGGCCCAATAGTGAGGGATATTGCTTAAGGTCCCTGGCGAGTGTCTTCCATAGGCGCCATTTTGGGGACAGGAACGTTACCGAAAGGCTCTTCGGATAATACAAATTACGTTTACCTAATAGACCTAGAGGACAGTGTCGGGAGCCCCCCAACCTCACCGGGCACTTCAAATGAAGCTCTCAGCGCTCTCGGCGATATCACCAAATGACCCTGCTCACCGTCTTACAACTCACGGTGAGCGTCAGCAGTGGCGGGCGGGATCCTCCTGGGATAGATGATATCAAATGTTCCTCATTCCTATAAGATTTTTCCAACAGATCAAAATTCTTTCAACAGAATCCCAAAATATATTTTGTAATTTAGGCAATGGATATAGGCATACTGATCAGAATATGTAAAAAGAATGACCAAACTAGGATACAGCCATAGAAATGATATAATTAAAATACTGTGGGAAAACACCCAGTTGCAACTCAAAATATCTCCACAAAATGCATGTGTATTAGAACATCTGCAAGATTTGGCTTGGCTTAAAACTATGAGCCTTCCGGGGTGGACGTACACTTAAAAATGATCATATTACAATATAAAGAATCACAACAGCAGCCTATCATATAAATAGTAGCTTAAGAGTACTAATTCCTTTTCGCCAATCCAGACAGACAACTTAAAGCCCTTCCTGAAACTTGGGTTACAGGCTATTCAATTGGACAGCTGTTCAAATATCAAGCTTTTGAAGTGTTATTATACAAAGAATCTTTGAGGCCAAGAAACCTGGGGTGGCTCGGAGGGAGCTCTCGGGACCCTCATTCAGGAGTTTGCCGGTGTTCAGAAGGGATCGGGCACTGACCAACTTCTCACCACACCCACAAAAGCATGTCCCCTATCGGCAAAGAGGCAAAAGAAAAAGTAGGAGAAGGGAGGAGTATGCCTTAAATGCAAGGGCTGCCAACATAGGACCTGGGAAATCAGGTTGTAGTTCCAGCCTTGACTTAACATCCTATGATTCTAAGCAAATCACTATCTCCCTGCGCCTAAAAAAACAAATGTGTAAGGCAATCTGGTGTTCATGTAAAGCACTTCAATGCCTTTAAGCCAAGTGTGTGCAATATGAGACTGCAACAACAAACAAATATATACATTTTAATAAAATAAATAAAATGGCTGCCAGACACATTTAACCCCTTGTTGTCATGATCATGACATTTATGTGTGTCATAGTGGCATCCTGACACAACCTTTCATGACAAACCTAGTTATGCCAATAACAAAGCCAAATTTACTATTATATAGGGTTGTGGTGTGACATATACGCAGAACTAAAACCTGCAACTGACAAAGTCTCTCATCTGACCATATCAAGGGAACTCCCCCAATAATTTAAAGTTGGAAAATTATTTTTTAAACTAGGAGGCGTTTAATCTGCCATGTCACCAAACACTAACACTGACAATACCAGGAAGGCTAAATAACAAAAAACAGTTACAAGAAAGACAAACATTTACAATGGCTAAATAAAATCTTACCTCTGTTCTTCTCCCGAGCCAACATCATGAAGCAATACGTAATATTTGAGTGTGTTTGGTATAAACCATTTTGGATAGGAATAATCACTGCTGTGTTGAATTCTATGTTGTTCTTGCGACAGCTTTAAAAACTGCTCCACGGGTTCTGGTTCACTAGAAGAAACGACAAGCATGCCTGGCGCAAATTAAGGGCAATACCAATAGTAAAATGAAACCCAACTAAATCTTTAAGCTTAATGCTCCTTCATTTTGTAAGCACAGAATGGAATCAAAGAGCATTCTCGCTCCAAATACAAATTCAACAAAACTTGAGAAAAGTGAGTTAAGACCTATTGGAAACACTGTCTACCACAAAGGAACATGCTGGGATTCTAACAAAGTTTAAGGTGGTGAACGGAAATACCATGCAAGTAAATAATTAGTACTGGTAGAATGCAATTAATTAATGTATCACAATAGAACTGAGCATTACTGTACCTTCCACATCATTAACTTCACAAGAGGTGTGTGACTTACTTTGTTAAAGTAATTTAAGCATGCTGCTGGAAGGGAAAACCCGATTGCTAGATGCATAAGTTACTCTTCATTTAACATCTGTCTTTTTTTTTTTTTAAATGCGTTTTCTGCCAACGAATATGATCAAATTAGTAACGGATAAACATATCCCATTGCCAACTATAGTTTGCAAAATTGAATCCAGACACTGCTAGTAAAAATATTGGGATTTATTCTTATAGTAAATTGAATCGAAACCTTTATAAACATATGGGAATTATAGCTGGCATAACAAGAGGCTCGGAAAGCAACTTTATTGTGACCACACATAGGTATAAGCTTAGAAGTGCTGTTAATAATAAACTAATCGATATACAGCTATTCCACAATCTTAACCTTGATCTCTCAGCCCATTACTCAGTCACTATTCAGCAATAGTTTTGGGCAACAGCTAGAGAATAATATTTCAAATCATTAACAAATCTTCTGACTTCAGGTGATCGGAGTCTTAATTCTCATCCGAGATAGTAACTGATATCTGCTGGATGAATACGGGCCACACAAAAGCAAAAACTGAGTCGGTAAAGTTGTCATGGCTTGGGAATTTTGTGCTTGATGAATGTGGAATTAAAATATAAAGAACTTGGACAAATGCCCAAGTTTCTCATCCTTGCAAGTGCCAGTATGTGATGATGCCTCAAGTCATGGCCACACCTGTGTTTCAATGTTTAATCACTGAAGTAAAGCTACTAACCAAGTCAAGAGGGCAAGCGTTTTGAAATTAGTCTTTTGGATCCTGTAAAACCATCAATAAGAAGCACTATTGCTGCAGTGTAATCAGCGCATTCCTCTTTCCTACAAAATTACCCCAACCGAAAGCCAAAATTATCAGAATGTGTAAAAAGACAAACCACACTAGGATGCAGCAATATTATTTACAGAATTAGAATGTTCCTTAAGTGTTTGAAAATATCCAGTTACAACTAAAAATATCTTCACAAGATGCATAGGTCTTAGAACAGCTTAGAACGACATTTGACTTCGCATAAAACCATGCTTCTTTTGGGGTGAACTTCCATTTAAACATCAACAAACAACAATATAAGAATCATGAGAGCAGCTCAAACTAAGAGTAGCTTTGGAATACCAACTCCTGATTTTCTTTCGAGACAAACAACTTCAAGCCCTTCTTGAAACCTGGCTTAGATTCTGTTAAATCGGAAAGTTGTTGAAACAACAAGCATCTTAAGTTTCAGTATGCAAAGAATCTTTGAGGACAAAAAAAATAATCTTCTAGTTCCACTGATGATATCAGAACAGTTTACAAATGAGGCCTGCCGAGATACATCCAGGCTTTGGTAAAACTAATGCAAGACTCGTCAGCAGACATTTTCTGCAGTTCTCAAAATGGCAGAGAATGGAAGGACACAAACACAGAGGAAGGTAATCTGTTACACCAGAAAGGCTCTTGTTTACCTGCAAAAAGGTTTTCCTTGTGTACATAGTACTCTTCCTACTCCTGAGAGGTTAGGGACCTTGAAGAGCTCAATAGGGCAAAGATAAGGAATGGCATGAAACGTTGTCTGTTAATCCCAAATTGAGCATGCACTTGATGTGGGTAAACTAATTCAATCTCAGGATCTGCACAGATCTAACTGCAGAGATTTGAAGGTGGGAGAGTGTGAACTATCACCAGGGATGGGGGGCGTGGCCGAGCCAGCGGCAAAGATGGCCGCCAGCGAGTGAAGCTTCAGTAATCAGCCGGCCTCATGAGTGATTCCCCCCGAACAACGCCCGCATTCAGTCCTTAAAAACAGCGCTCCAGAAGGCGGAAGCGTTGCGGCATGCAGCTGTCTGAGTGCCGGGCGCCTGCATCCATCTGGGGCGGAGATTCGTCGAGCTAAAGGTGGTGTGGGACTGGCCGGCGCAGCCGCGTCTGGCGTCCCGGGGCACAGCGTGGAGCGCCCACCCGTCGCCGTTTGAGTTCTCCGCTGGATTACGACTCGTCAGACCGGGTGAGTCGGGCCCGCGACTGTTGCGCTCTCCCCCCCTCCCCTGCTGTCCCGGTCTGCTGCGGCTGCTGGGCTGGCCGCTCCGCCCCAGTTGCCTCGTTTTCCTGAGCCCGTGAGGGGGATAGGGCCCTCCGGCCTCTACCACTGGGGGTTGGACGCTGGCCTGGCGCTGCGGCGGCCGCAGCGGAGGCGGGTGTGCACTCGGCGGCCACCCGGTACTAGAAGGCGGCCCCATTTGCCTACGACGACTCCCTGGGGTGCCTTGGAGAACAGCGAGACGGTGCCTGGCACGCATAATAGCCGATCCACCTGCATTGCCAGATTGCTGCAACTCTGCCTGAGGTGCATGAACAAGGACTGTTGCACTGTGAAGCCCCACCATTGAAATCTGGGATCTGAACATCCGCACTCCGCCTGCACTGGGATACCCTCCTTTTGCAACTATAACTTTCATATCCCCAAGGAGCGGTGCCGCCATTTTACTTTGCCCTAGCCAGCAGGACTAAGCTCTCGTCTAGTTTTTGAATTGGCTTCATCCTGCTCCCCTGCGCTCTCTAGGGCCTGTTGCCTGCAAAAATAGACGTCTCTACCACTGGCTGTGAGCACCTCATTACTGCCTGGACCCCCCCCGCCCTTCTTTCCACCGCCCTGCATTCACGGAATGGGACGCAAGGACCCCAGGCAGCGAACCTTGCCTTTTGAGAAAGTGAGTGAAAGCACGTCATCACACAGCACAGGCATGGCTGAAAAGGGTCCTGCCACGGCACCTCCTGAAACCTCAGAGGCCTCTGTCGTCTCATTGCTGCTGGAAATGAAGGCGGGATTTAAGGCGCTAGACTCCAGCTTTGACTCCCTAGACCAGACAATCGCATCATTGGGTGCCAAAGTGCAGGGTCACGACAGACGCCTCGACGTTGCTGAGGCTCGTGTCTCTGACCTGGAGGACGGGACAGCACAATCTCTGAAGCGGTTGGAGAGGGCGGAACGTCTGCTTAAGGAAGTAGCCATAAAAAAGGAGGACTTAAGGCGCGTGGACGCCGCAACAATGTCCGCATAATGGGGGTTCCGGAGACGACGTCAGCAGGCCGAATGGACCCCTTTGTCGAGAAGCTACTTGCGGATCTGTTTGGGAGTGAGGCATTTACACCTGGCTTTGTTGTTGAGCGGGCCCATAGGTCACTGGGACCTAGGCCAAACCCGGGCCTCCCCCCTAGACCCATCATAGCGCGCCTGCTGAATTTTAGGGACCGGGACACAGCGCTCCGACTGGCACGAGAACGCGGCACGGTTGAATGGCAGGGGTCCAAATTGGCATTCTACCCAGACTTCACTCCAATGGTTCAAGAGGCACGACGCAAATTCCTGGGGGTCAAGGCTTCGTTACGAAATCTTGGACTCAATTATGGCATGCTGTACCCCGCGAGACTGAAGGTGGATGTGGGCGGCAGATCGAGAATATTTGACACCCCTAGAGAGGCCCAGGAATTCTGCCGCACGCACAAGACACGTAACTCACAGAACACGGTGGAAAGTGCACTTGCTTCCCCACATCATAGTGGCTCCGACGCTAGTGTGGACCTATTTTCGAACACTGGTGCTGAATGAGGGTGCCTTGCATTACCTTGTGTGATTTACATTGTCTAATTGGGAAATTGCGTTGTTTGATTTGATGTTTCTATACAGATACGGCATTAGGCCGGCTTGATTCTGGGCTGCCACCCCCCTCTGGTGTATCCGCAAAGTTGATTTATTGCCTTTTGGGGCCCACTTATTGGACCACAACCAGTTGCCCGGTGATCGCTATGATTCCCGAGCGCGTTATCTTGCGTGGGGTTGGCCACCTTAGGGTTGGTAGGTGGCTGGGTGGGGGGAGGGTTATGGGTAAGTTCACACACCACGAATGTTCTAACTTACACTTTAATTTCACATTGCTTGCTGAGTTACCGTCACACTACAGTCATGACAGGAATATGTTTCCACAGAATCTCGATGTCACGATTAGGTAATATACAGGGGCCTTCAGCCCTTACCCTTATGACCTGGAATGTCCGGGGCCTTAATAATACTCGTAAACGGCGCCAGGTGATTCACTACCTCCTCCGACACAAGGTCGATATAATCTACTTACAGGAGACACACCTCCCCCCCACTGATTCGTCTCAATTTGGCGCCAGCTGGGGCACACACAGATATTTTGCCAATTATAGTAATTACGCTAGAGGCACAGCTATACTGATAAACAAGAGAATCCCCTTTACTCTTATTGATGTGACTCGTGATCCGGTGGGTAGATTTGTGATAGTCACGGGAACCCTGTACGGCCATAAAGTTACTTTGGCTAATATATACGCTCCTAACGTTGACGCCCCCGAGTTCTTTCACAACCTGAATGCCCGGATTGCGAAACATGATCCTCAAGCGCTACTCCTAGGGGGGGACCTAAATTTATTAATAGACCCCACACTAGATAGCTCGTCCAACGCACCAGACGCTAAACCACGGGCGAGGCGATCCTTGAAGGCTCTCTGCGCTCAGTACTCACTGATTGACATTTGGCGACAGCGCAATCCCACTCTCACCAACTACACTCATTACTCTGGCCCACACGGTACCTGGTCGAGGATAGATTACTGGCTTCTCTCTCCCTGCGTTGTGGGTTGGTTCAGTTCCCTCTCCACACTTCCCAGCACATATTCAGACCACTTCCCAGTGACCCTGCATTTACTGTTCCCACGCCCGGAGGGGTATGAAAGACAATGGCGGTTCCCCAGTAGAGCCCTCCTGGATGAAGTGTTTAAGGCGGAGGTGCGCGAGGCAATAGAGGACTATTTCGAAATAAACACTGGCTCTGTGGACACAGCGGCGGTACTGTGGGAGGGCTTCAAGGCAGTCATAAGGGGGGTATGCATCTCCAAACAAGCCGGAGTGCTCCGGGATATCCGTAACACGTTGGCCCGCATTGAACAAGATATTACCAGGCTGGACTCGCGACTATCTTCCCTCCCGAATCCAAATGACCAGGCGGAAAGACTCGCCCTACTGACAGAATATAGAGACACGGAAGAAAGGGAGATACTATATATGGGGAAATATCAGACAGCGCGTAGGTACGGCGAGGGCGAACGTCCTGGCAGAGTACTGGCACAAATGCTGAGACCGCCTTACAGCAAATCCTACATTACTGAATTACACTCGGCCTCCGGTGCCACACTGTCCACCACATCGGCCATTAGAGATGAGTTCCTAGACTATTACACCACACTATACTCCTCAAGGGCTGACTCTGATGGCACTGCCCAGACTGCTTATCTAGATGAGATCGGGCTGGTGTTCCTGGAGAAGTACATGCTTGACTTTATGGCAGAGCCCATATCAGTCACAGATGTTGCACTGGCCATAGACACCCTGCGAAGTTCCTCTGCCCCGGGGCTTGAAGGCTTCACTGGGGATTTTTATAATCAATTAATTGAGGTTTACGCGGAGGCATTGGAGAAGCACATTCTCCCCCCCACGCTACGGGAAGCCGTAATCATACTCCTTCCGAAACCCAGCAAAGACCACAAACAATGCGGTTCATATCGACCACTGTCCCTATTGAACCTAGACTACAAAATTCTAGCCAAAGTGCTAGCTAATAAACTTTCACAACTAATGGAATATATCATTTCCCCGATGGTCTGGTTTCGTTCCCCGGCGTTCTACATCCCTGAATCTCCGCACGTTGTCCGCTGTGCTGCACAGAATACAGCCCGAGGTCCCCGCGGCTGCGGTGCTATTGGATGCCGAAAAGGCGTTCGATTCTTTAGAATGGCCTTTCCTCGTGGAAGTGATGCAACGCATGGGACTGCCTTGTGGCTTCATCTCCACGGTCTCCTTGTTATATAGTCAGCCATCGGGGCGGCTCCGTCTGAATCGGCACCCTGTCCAGGCCATTTCGGCTATACTGCGGGACTAGACAGGGCTGCCCCCTATCCCCGCTCTTGTTCATCCTAGCCATGGACCCTTTGGTCAGACATCTCCAGGAACGCCATTTGCATAGGGGACTTCAGTTTAACACTGGTCCATTATTCGCCTCTCTATATGCCGACGATACCATCCTTTACGTCCGGGAGCCGCACATCAACCTGTCCCCTCTTATCCGGGAAATCATCCGTTTTTGGCGGTTTTCGGGGCTTGGCATGAATTGGCACAAATCAATCATATATTCCCGCTTACAACTGGCACTGCCCAATGGGAATGCGAATTTCCCCTAGAATGGTGCCAGGATTCGGTAAAATATCTTGGTATACATATTCATCTAGACACCACTCAAATCATTCGCTTGAATTACGGGCAGACTTTTCAAAAGCTGGAGGAACAGGTCGAAAGATGGCTACGATTGCCACTGTCTCTGGCTGGCCGGGTGGCCATATTGAAAATGGTGGTCCTTCCCAAATTTTTATACCTCTTTAATAATATCCCGATCCCCCTCTCTGATGGATTCTTCCGCACCTTGCAGACACTCATGACTAGACTGGTATGGGGCGGGAGGAGACCACGAGTTTGCTGGACTACAATGACACTACCACACGACAGGGGCGGGTTCAATGTGCCGGACTTCCATCTCTATTATTTGGTAGCGCAATGTCACTATGTGTTCACTTGGTTCCACCCTGATGCAAGCATACCCTTCCTACGAGCAGAGGCAGACCTGGTGCTCCCTGACAAATTATGCGAGGTGCTTCCCGGGGGCTCTCCACGTGACAAACACGACATACAGACGGTGTCCACAACTGCCTGGGCGTGGGGTAAGCTGAAAAAGCGTACGAGCGCCACACACTTATACTCCTCCGCCCTGCCCTTACCCAATGCCAGATGGTTTCCTATCACGGGGGAGAGGCTAGTGCAGAACACGTGGACTACGCTGGATATTACAAAAGTGGGTGATTTTTCCCAAGGGGCCATGTGTTTTCGATAGACTAGGACGCCCGGTTCACCGATTGCAACTTCATGACGAGATTCCTGCTGAGCCGCATGAAGTCTTCGCTGCGCGCTACCTTCCCCACATACCCGACTGAGCCCGACTCTTTCCCTCCACTCACACTGGCGTTGGAGACCCCCGGCGGAACACACCTGATCTCTAAAATGTATAAAGCCTGCGCCGGGATGCTGCCGGCGGACGACTCCAGCCCTAGACAGGCCTGGGAGGCGGACACGGGGTGCACCATCGCGGATGAGCAGTGGGCCAAATGCTGTGAGGCCAAGGACATTTCACTTAAGTCGCCACAAGCTGTTACATTTTAAATTTCTCCGCCGCGCTTACTTTACCCCAGCCTTGGCACACAGGATAGACGCCGAACGACCACACACCTGCTTGAAATGTAACGCACCACACGCTGATTTTATACATTTGGCATGGTCATGTCCCCGCTGGAAATCCTATTGGTCGGAGGTGCACGTGACCCTGGGGAAGATAATCGGACTTCCAGTGGTCCCCATTCCCGAGATAGCCCTGTTAGGGTACACTATACAGATTCCTAAGAAAGTCAGGAAACTAGCATCATTGGGGCTGCTATTAGCTAAGAGAGAGGTGGCCATTCACTGGGGCAGGAAGTCTGCTCCTAAACTGCAGGATTGGCTGCGGAGTCTGGCACACTGCAACACCAACACTGAAATATACGCAGGTCTTATGCCGGCGATGTCGCGGCCGCGGGACATTTGGGGGCCGCTGAGGTCCTACTTTGAGACTGCCAAGCGAGCCTCTGCCACACAGGTGGATGCTGGGTTGGTGCCTGAGGGGGTGGGCTGAGGGGATGTTTTTATTTGAGCCATGACTTCCCTTTCAGACTCGGAAGGTTTGCTTCTGCCGTGCTCCATTGCTACATATGGGAGATACCGCTGGTTGGGATCCTTATCTCTGAGACGGGTGACTGAGGGTGGGGGTGGAGGGTTGGGCTGGATTACCCCGGTACTGGTCTGGACCATGATGTAGAACACTATAACGTTCATCACTGTGTATGTACCTGTCAGGCACGATTTGATTGATATGTAAGATGACTGTTTGCAATGCAATGTGACTATTATTCTATAACTGAAAAATAAAGTAATAAAAAAAAAAAAAAAAACTATCACCAGGGATATGGCGACATAATACTCCAATATCCTTAGACTGAAAAGAAAGATACCAAATAAATCGTCAAATAAATACAAAAGTAGGGGGCGCTAGAGAGCCCGGAGCAAGATGGCCGCACTTTAGTGCTGCTCCGCTGGTCGGGATTGCAATCCGACTAATATCCGTTAAATCTGGCGCCATCCACGGCTGAAAACGCTCAATTGTCACTCCTAACACAAAGAGGAACGCTCTGGGGTCCTTCTACAGACTATCGGACGCCTCTAACCGTTCAAATTCCATCAGGCCCCACTGGAGTCACGATGGCGGCATCGGAGAACGCTGCTTACTGACCGTCTCTCCTCGGCATGGTGATCTGCTTGCACGGAGTCCACCCGGCGATACTGACTTGCTTGTTGGCCGTCGGCCCCGCGGCCCGTTGTGGGGGGGGGCCCTGCGCTGCTCTCCGGCGACCCTGTGACACACTGAGCAGCCGCCGTCCCGTGACTCCGACTCGTACGGTGAGACGCTTGCTACGCGGCGCCTGCCCGCTGCCGGGGCTGGGGGGCTGTGGTCCGTGTTGGCGGCTCTGGAAGCGGCTGCCCCGTGAGCGACACACCCCTGTGCGCTGGCGGAACCTACAGCCTTTCGGAGCCCCGAGGCGCCTCTCTGCGCGACCCGCAACTACCGTGCTGCCCCCGCGTCACAGCATCGAGGTTGACGGCACCCGCGCCCTGCATCGGCGGTGCGGCGTCCCAGGGGAGCGTCCGCGGATCTGTATCCAGGCGGATCCTTGCCTGCATAGGGGGCGGCGGCGGCTCGCACAATCCTAACAGCCCGACGCCATTGTTGACAACTGCTCCGGCTGGAATATCGGCACAGCGCCTGCCATCCGCTGCTGGTCTCACTGCTTCTTGTGTGTCCACGCTGCACCTGTTGAGGATCGGAGGGCACTATTAGATGGTCCTGGCTGCTGAGGGAGTTGCGACCTGCATCGCATTGACAGCGGCGGTGGGTGGTGTTTATCACACATCGTGAGTGAACTACAGCTTGTCCCAACTGCAGTGCCAAACTCTAGTACCTCTACTATACACCCACCATTGACGCAGCCACATTAACCACGCTTCCAGTTCTTGCGACCCACATCTCACTCCCTTACTGGCACCTGAGGAGGTCGGGGCACTGGGCTGAAGCAGCACGCACCACTTTCAATCTGCGTTGAGGGGGTCCTGTCTCTTGTGCTCTGCTTCCTACGCCCTCAGTCCACTATATTGAAGAGTGCCAGCAGCCAACTATGGGGCGGACGGACAAGCAGCAGAGTAAACTGCCCTTTGAAGCCAAGAAGCATACTAAATCTCGGACCCCGAACGCTTCAGACACTGACCCTGATCCCGGGTCTAATTCGAAGCTGGAGCGTATGATGCTAACCATGCAACAGAGCTTGCAATCTATCGACGCCAAAATCGATCACCTCAACTTACGTATGGATGCTATGGCGACTAAGATTGACAAGCATGGGTCGCAGATCGCGGATGCGGAGCAGCGCATTTCAACCACGGAGGATCGCGTGGAAGTCGTCAGCGCCTCTTGTACTAATATGGAGAAGCTATTGGAGGTAATAAGAGCAAAGAATGAGGATATTGAAGCCCGCTCTCGCAGAAATAACCTCCGTATAACTGGCATTTCGGAGTCCACCAACACCGGGCCCATGGAATTGTATGTTGAAACGCTGCTTACTACCTTGTTGGGGGCCGAACATTTCTCAAAGGTGCTCATTGTTGAAAGGGCTCACCGTTCATTAGCTGCTCGGCCAGTTCCTGGTGCCCCGCCTCGCACTATCATTGCCAGACTATTGAACTACCGGGACCGGGACACAGCACTCCGTCTGGCTAGGGAAAAAGGCAAACTCGACTACCAGGGCATGAAGGTGGAACTCTTTCCTGACTTCACCGTCGCCGTGCAACAGGCTCGCCGAGAATTCCATGCGGTCAAGAAGAAACTGCAGGAGCTTCACATTCAATACGCAATACTTTACCCCGCCAGACTACGGATTCAACATGCCGGGAAGGCGCGTATCTTTTTGACACCTAAAGAAGCGCTTCAATATGCCCGTCGGATCGAACGACAGGAGACGCTGCGGGAGAGGGGTGTGGACTCCGACTCTGAGCACATGAGACTTATGCTGTGCATTGTTTTTTGTTAATATGTCGTTCCTCCTCAGTGGGGATATTGCATTTATTATGTTGGACTTCTCTTTGAAATTGGGGGGGCTCCTGAAATATGATGGACATATGCAGGACTTCTCAGTTACTATGAACATTTTTCTGCACCTGGCGATCCTGGTTTGGTGGGACACGTTATGATTGATGTTATCTCAATGTGGACTCTTTGTTATGCAACCTTGCTAATTTGACGTTGGGTCGTGGGCGGGTTAGCCTATATATACTTATCCCGACCCACCCTGTTCATACGGGGGGCGGGGGCTGCTAGCAACCCACAGAAAGGGAATTCCCCAAAAGGTTCAGTTTTTTGGTAGGGCCCATTCTGGAGCCCCTGCAGGTTTACGGTTTTCTTTTCTCTTTTTCATGCAACACGATTCATGGATGCTAATGGTCATTTTCCGTTCTGTTTCATGGGGGATTGGCTCACGGCATATTTTCAATGCTGTAGTGGGTGGGGGGACCTGTTGGGGAACACTTTTTTCCTATGATAGCTTTGTTTCTGGCATGCTGGCAGGATTTGCGCTGTATTGCATTTATTCTCTAGACAATGATGCAGACTTTTCTTAACAGACTTTACAGTCATGGCTGACTCCAAACGCTCCACAATCTCATGGATGAGTTGGAATGTGAGAGGGCTTAATAATGCTAAAAAAGTACGACAGGTGTTATCTTATCTCGATCGGCACCATATCCACATTGCCTTGTTGCAGGAGACACATCTCACTAAGCGGACAATCTCGCATGTGGCCACTAAATGGGCCGGGGTACGGTTGGCTGCCTCATACTCCTCATATGCACGGGGAGTTATGATTCTGGTAAAGAAAGGTATTCCCTTTATGCCGACACATATAGACGAGGATGAGGAAGGGAGATACATAATAGTGCAGGGTACACTTTATAACGCACGGCTGACCATTGTGAACCTGTATGGACCTAATGTGGATGATCCTACTTTTTTTGATACGCTATGAAGCAAGCTCTGTAAGTTGTCCCCCTCAGCTATTATATGTGGGGGTGATTTTAATGTGGTTTTGGATCCTACAGTGGATCGGGTGACTGCGGGAGACCCCCCACCCCGGAGAGCTGCTGTAGCGGTGCGCGACGGCATGTGGTCCTTGGGCCTCACCGATGTTTGGAGATTGAGGCACCCAGGCGTTAGAGAGGGTACATGTCACTCCTACGCGCGACAGTCCTGGTCGCGCATTGACTACTGGCTGGGCTCGCAGGAAGTCTGCACATGGACTACACAGATCAAACATTTGCCAAGAAGATTGTCGGATCATTCCCCAGTGGTTCTTAACATGCTGCTACCATCTTACACCCCACCTCCCTTCCAATGGCGCCTGCAGTCGTCCTCGTTGTTAGATCAGGTCTTTCGGGAGGGAATTCGTGAGGCCATAGCGGACTACTTTTCACTTAATACTGGGTCTGTCCAAACTATGGAAGTGCTATGGGAGGCCTTTAAAGTCACGATTAGGGGGGCATGTATTGGTCTTCAGGCCGGGGTTCTAAAATCTTTGCGTCGCACCATGGTGACCCTTGAGCGTGAACTGCAGGACTTGGAACGCAGCTATGACGATCAGGCAGATCCTGCTACGCTAGCGCTTATCAAAGGGAAAATTATAGAATATAACGAAACGGCTGATCAAGAGATCAATCATCTATCACGCCGATGCACAGCGCGCTACTATGGGGAGGGCGGCCGACCAGGGAGAACCTTAGCTAACCGCATACTGGAACCTCACTCTAAAGCATATGTGGTTCAGACGATCGTCGCAGATGATGGTACACATTATGACACGCCCACCATTCTGCAAACATTTGCGGACTATTACAACGAGATGTATGCTCAACGGCCGACTGCAGATGCAGTGGAGCTTGAACAATATCTGGACGATATCGCTTTGGTATGGCTATCGAAAGGGCAGCAAGAGTTTTTGATGCATCCGCTCACACTGGGCGAAGTGCGGGATGCCATTATGGCTTTGCCTAATGGGAAGGCTGCGGGCACTGATGGGTTGCCAGCTGAATTCTACAAAGAATATATCGATCAATTGGCCCCATGCCTCCTTCAACTATACGAGGAGGCATACGAGACTCAATGTTTGCCGCCAACCTTACGGGAGGCTTTAGTCGTCACGCTTTTGAAACCTGAGAAACCGCCGGACAGATGCGAGTCGTATAGACCTTTATCCCTAATCAATACGGACAAAAATATTAGCGAAGGTCTTGGCAACCCGGCTGCAATTACTTCTCCCTGTCATGGTGCTCCCAGACCAATCGGGATTCATCCCCACCCGATCTACATCACACAATTTGCGCACGCTGTTTGCTGTGATGCATGTATTAGAGCCCACTTTGCCGGCGGCGGCGGTGCTCCTCGACGCTGCCAAGGCTTTCGACTCGATCTCCTGGGCCTATATGTTTACCATTCTCCATCGCATGGGTGTCCCCTTTATCGTCACTAATTGGATAAAATTGCTATATACCAACCCTGTAGCGCGGGTCAGAATTAATGGGCACCTATCGGAGGAAATCCATATACAGCGTGGCACACGACAGGGGTGCCCGTTGTCGCCTTTGCTATTCGCCCTCGTCCTTGAACCATTAGCTTGTATTCTCCGGCAGCGTCATGCTCAAACGGCATTACGATTTTTACAGCGTCCTCATGCAGTCTCCATGTATGCGGATGACATGGTGCTGAACGTTCGCGAACCCGCACGCTATCTTGCGCAGCTCATACGGGAGTATATCCGGTTTGAGCGATTCTCAGGACTGGGCATTAACTGGTCTAAATCGATTGTGTTGCCCCTCACGGACTGTACCCAACAATTCAACATGGACTACCCATTATCCTGGTGTGCAGACACTGTAAAATACTTGGGAATATGGCTTCACAGGGATCCGCAGGTTGTCATACGCTCCAACTATGGTACTGCCATCACGCGACTTGAGGGGCATGTCAGTCGTTGGATCAAGCTGCCACTGTCATTCGCGGACCGAATAGCGTTGATGAAGATGGTGGTCCTTCCGCGCTTTTTGTATCTTTTTTTAAATGTTCCTGTATATCTAACGCGACACTTTTTTGACCGACTGCGTTCCCTTTTGGTCACCCTAGCCTGGGGAGGCAAAAAATCTCGGCTTAAGTGGGAGATTCTCACCCTTCCTTATGAACAAGGGGGGTTCGCTGCACCCGACTTTCGTCTTTACTATCTCTGCGCGCAGGCGCACTATGCTTACTATTGGCAACGGGACCCAGCCTACATCCCACATGTGGCAGTGGAGGCGGGTGCGGTGCACCCAATACCGCTTCAAGCCATGATTGTCAACAGACACACGGTCTTCGAAAAAGGGGAGTTTGACACTGTACAAACCACATCTAGGGCCTGGCATGAACTGGGCAAGCGAGCGCAGAAGCTACCATTGTACGCACCCAACATGCCGCTGCTGCATCACTCAGACCTCTCTGTCACTGGGGAAGCTGGCACATTGAAGACCCTCAAAGATATGGAACTGTCCACAATGGAGAATGTATTCCCTGGCGGTAAATTTATAAATTCAGATAATATAAACGCCCAGGGTACTGTCACCGCCATGCACCTCTTTGTCTACACTAGGCTGCGCTCTGCTATGCGTGCACATTATTCACAATTTCCTACAGAGCCACCAACACTGGAAGCACTACAGCTTATATACACCACCACATCCAGAACCAAGCTGGTCACTAGACTCTACCAGGCATCACAGAGTGAGGTCACTGCTGGGGCTACATCTGCGTTAACAAATTGGAATGCCATGCTACCCACACCGCTCTCTGAAGCCGATTGGCTCGCTAGTTGCCACTTAACGGGTCAGCTGACGGCAAACGGTAATTTACGACTGGTGCACTTTAAATATTTGCATCAGCTGTACTACACTCCCGCTCAACTTCATAAATATGGATTGCGGGACGCTGACAATTGTAAGCGCTGTGGTGCACCAGGTGCTGACTTCTGTCATCTAGCTTGGGATTGCCCCAAAGTGCATGAGTATTGGAGTTCAATCACGCGCATTCTATGCCTGATGGTAGAGGAACCGGTGGAATGTAGCCCACAAGCATGCCTGTTGGGCATCGTCTCTAAGATTAAGGCATCTAATAAGAAGCTTGTGTCTATAGCACTGTTACTAGCGAAACGCAGGGTCTCCATATGCTGGGGAGGCAGGCCGGTCCCTACCACCAAACTATGGTTGCAGGATCTGGCCTACTGTCAGGACCAGCTCATTTGTTATGCGGAAGAATTGCCCGCAAAGTCCAAGCCCCGAAATATCTGGGGGCCACTCACGTCTTATCTACTATCAATAACTGACATGTGATGCCTGGAATGACTTATAAAATTGCATCGGCGGCCGCGGCTGCATACTGTACCTTCAATAACTGCCATGACTGTCTGTAATATTGTATTTTGTAATGCCAAGATTTGTAAGATGGATCTTTCTGCTCTGCCCATGCTGTACCAATGCTCCAATTTGGATAACTGTATGTTTTTCTCTACTTTTGAAAATGCATAAATAAACAACAACAAAAAAACAACAAAAAAGTAATCGATATAAATTCTTCTCTACAAATATAAAGCAGAACAATCTAATATACTAGCCCTAAAACTTTCTAGTTCAAAAAATGTACGAATCCAACATCTCACTTACCACAGCACCTGAATTACAATTAGTCACCAACAATGAGGATTGTTTTCTAAAATTAACACTATTTCTTGCTCTCATTAACGGCACCTCTCCAGACTAACTTGGCATTATTTAGAAAGTTAATTACACATTCCTAGTAAGTCCCTATCTCCATTATTTTGTACAGGAGGGTGTTGCAGTGCCATTTTTTGGCTATGTGTCGACATACTACAAAAGAACAAGTTACTTACCTTCGGTAACGCTTTTTCTGGTGGATACAGTATCTGCCTGTGGATTCCTCACCTTTTGAATTATCCCAATGCGCAGCATTCCATGGTAACTTTTCTCCTCACCTCTCCCACATCGACGTCACAAAGGAACGGCTCCGCATGCGACTCCGCGTGACGCCGTCGGAGCCATAAGAAAACCTCATCGGCATCCTGACGCCAGTTCCACCCATTTTGTCCGTGCCTTCGAGGCGAAACGGGTGAACCAACAACCTTCTCACAAGTATACATAATATACAAATTGCATCCAAATATGGAAACACTACATCATAGATATTTCCCAAATTGAAGCAACCTCCTGATTCAAACAAGAAATCACAAAAAACATGAATTAGTTAATTTTCCGTATAAACAGACAGGCAATGGGGAGGCGGTTGTGTCAGTGAGGAATCTACAGGCAGATACTGTACCCACCAGAAAAAGCGTTATCGAAGGTAAGTAACTTGTTCTTCTGATGGACACATCTGCTGTGGATTCCTCACCTTTTGAATTGAACCCCCAAGCAGTCCCACTCTTGGAGGAGGGTGCCTGCCTGCCTATACCAAAAAATCCTGCAACACAGAACGAGCAAAATGGCCGTCCCTCCTCACTTCCGAATCCAAACAATAGAGCTTTGCAAAAGTGTGGAGGGAGGCCCATGTTGCCACTTTGCAGAGGTCCACCACAGGGACACCTCTTGCCAAAGTCGAAGAAGAAGAAGACTTCGCTCTAGTAGAATGAGCACGAATACCTTCAGGAGGCTCCTTCTTGGCTAAGACGTAGCAGATCTTAATGCACAGGATTATCCACCTGGACAGCGTTCTTTTGTGGACAGCCTTGCCCTTCATCTTGTCCACGTATCCTACGAAGAGTTGATCATCCAGCCTGAAGTCCTTGGTTCTGTCAAAGTAGAAGCTCACTGCCCTCTTGGGATCCATGCGATGAAGTCTCTCCTCCTCCTTAGAAGGGTGAAGAGGAGGGTAGAAAGTTGGTAAGGTGATGGACTGCCACAAGTGGAAAGAGTGAACACCTTAGGCAGGAAAGCAGCTATGGTCCTAAGAACCATCTTATCTGCATGGAAAGATGTAAAAGGAGGCTTGGAACTAAGAGCCTGCAATTCACTCACCCTCCTAGCTGATGTGATTGCCACCAAAAATATAGTTTTATATGCGAGAAACCTTAAAGGCCAACTATGCAAAGGTTCAAAGGGCGAACCCATCAAAAATGTAGAAACTAGATTCAAATCCCACTGAGGCATAATAAAGGGAGTGGGAGGAAACCTACTAGTGAGACCCTTAATGAAACTCATAACTATAGGAGATTTAAACAAAAAGGGTTGATCAGGCAAACAAAGAAAAGCCGACAAGGCAGTAGAGTAACCTTTAACAGTTGCCACTGCGCAACCCTGTTGCGCCAGGGCAAGAGAAAAACTCAGAACATCAGATAAATGGGCGTTTAAAGGATCAAGTGATTTATCTTCACACCATTTCACAAATTTAGCCCACCTACCAGCATGGACAGATTCGGTGGAGTGTCTTCTGGCTGATAAAATAAGGTCCACCACATCCGGTGGGAGAGAGAAAGAACTCAGGTTGCCCCGTTCAATCTCCAGGCATGAAAGTGCAGGCTCTGGAGGTTAGGGTATAGAACCTCCCCCTGCGAGAAGAGGTCTGCCCTGAGAGGGAGACAGAGCGGAGGGTGCAATGAGAGGTAAAGGAGGTCGGTGTACCACACCCTTCGCGGCCAATCCTGGGCGATCAATATGACTTGGGCCCGGGCTTGGTGAATCTTCCTCAGAACTCGAGGAATCAAGGGTATGGGGGGAACGCGTAAAGAAGCTGTGAGCCACAATCTAATGGAAGCGTGTCCCCCAACGCTCCCTGCAGCCGATACTGGAGGCTGCAGAATGATGGGCAGTGCGCATTCTTGTGAGTAGCAAACATGTCCAACGGAGGAAACCCCCACATCCTGAAAATGTGAAGAGCCACCTCCGGATGGAGACGCCACTCGTGATCGGCTGAAAATTGACAACTGAGACTGTCCGCACGCACATTCAACACTCCGGCCAAGTGATTTGCGATCACGCAAATCTGGTTGTCCAGAGCCCAAGACCAGAGTTGCAGGAGCCTCTGCTCCTCCCGGTTTGTTGATGTACCACATCGCGGTAGTGTTGTCTGTTAAGACCTGACCCGACTCACCGCAAAGGGAAGGGAGGAAGGCCTCAAGAGCCAAACTTATCGCCTGTATTTCCAAAAGATTGACTTGAAACAATCTTTCCTCTAGGGACCAAAGACCTTTGGCCTCCAGATCCCCCAGATGAGCTCCCCACCCTAGAGTGGAGGCATCCGCTACCACTGTTGGCACCGGAGAAGGAGGGTGAAGCTGCTTCCCTTGAGACAGGTTGCCTGAAACACTCCACCATTTCAGATCTGCTGCAGTGTTTCTGGAGATTCTGACCACCTCCTTGAGATCTCGGTTGTGTTGAAACCACTGCCTGCGGAGGCACCACTGGAGGGCCCTCATATGCCAACGTGCATGGCTGACCATCAGAATGCAGAAAGACGAGCTGGTGCAAGACCTTCTGGACTGGAACAGAAGCTCCATTCTGAAAAAGTGGAATCGTAGCCTGGACGTCTTTAATCCTCATTAGAGGCGAAAAGGCACAACTCACAGTAGTGTCCAGTACTGCCCCTATGAACAGGTTGCGCTCAGAGGGCACCAGGTGAGACTTGGGTACATTTATTGAAAAACCCAAACTGAACAACAGCTGCGTTGCTACCTGCAAATCATGCAGCACTATCTCTGGTGACTTTGCTTAGAAGAGCTAGTCATCCAGATAGGGAAACACAGGAATCCCGGACCTTCTGAGATGTGCTGCCACCACTGCCATCACCTTTGTGAAGACCCGATGTGCAGAAGTAAGGCCGAACGGAAGGACTGCAAACTGGTAATGTTGAGACCCCACCGTAAAACAGAGATACTTCCAATGAGACTTAAGAATGGGAAAGTAAAAATATGCATCCTGTAAAATGATCGACACCACCCAGTCTTCCTTCTCCATCACAAGAAGAACCTGGGCAAGGGTCAACATTTTGAACTTTAAAAAAAATTCAAAATCCTGAGGTCAAGAATCGGCCGTAAACTACCATCCTTTTTGGGAATCAGGAAGTACCAGGAGTGGCACCCCTGACTTATTTCCTGCCCTGGAACCATCTCGTTTGCACCCTTTTGCAGCAATGAAAGTACTTCCTGCTGGAGAAGCAGAAGATACTCTTCCGAGCAAAGGCACTGACCGGAAGGGTAGGGCATACCTATTTTCTACGATGTTTTAAACTTAGATGTCAGTAGTTACAGACCTTCAATGAGGTAGAAAATAGGCCACCCGTCCTCCCAAGGGACAAGCATGCTCTAAGATGGTGGAGCTAGAGCTGCTTCCCTGCCACAACGGTTGGACAGGCAGAAGAGGAGGAGGTGGAGGAGACTTGTTGCCGGATAGAACCCCGCAGGCGACCTCTGCCCCTTCCTCTGTAGGACCTGTACAGAGGATTTGCCTGCTGCTGTGGCTGTCGTCTACCGCGAAAGGACAAGTTCTTCGCAAAGCCACGATACCTGCGAATCTGTCTATAGTCCCTGGGCTGGGTCTGCCCTAAGGACCTTGCTATTGCCTTGCTATCCTTAAAGCGCTGCAGCGCAGAATCCGCCCTGGCTCCACACAAGTGGGACCCATCAAAAGGCAATTCCAGTGACGTAGCTTGAACATCAGACGAAAAGCCCGAACCACGCGTTCAAACATGCCTTCTCGTTGCAACAGACTACCCCATTGCTCTGGCTACAGAGTCTGCCGTGTCCAGCCCAGATTGGATTACTTGACGTGCAGCAGCGTGAGCATTGTCAGTAGTTCAGAAAAATGCCCCTGCACCTCTGTAGGCAATTTTGGAACAACCTCCTAAGCTGTATCCATGAGGGTGTGAATGTAATGTCCCAAGAGACATGTGGCCTTCGTAGATTTGAAGGCCATACTCCGAGACTAAAAAACCTTTTTGGCCAACTGCTCCATTCCCTTCAATTCCATATCAGCAGGCATGGATGGAAAATAGCCCGCTGATAACTTAGAAGAACAAGAACCTTGGACCACACTTTCCGGTGAAGGATGGGAGGACAGAAAAGACAGATCCCCAGGAGCTACTTTGTACCTTCTAGCCACTGTCCTGGAAACTGCAGGGGAGGAAATTGGCTTCTGCCAAACATCCAAAATAGGCTCAGTTAAAGTGTAACGTTCCTCATGTTCCTTAAGACACCTCACCACGCCACTACCCTAAAAGTCTATGGTCTCAGCTTAGGGTTCAGTGCTTAGAATGCCATGAGTTCTTTTATGGGGGGGGGGGGCGGAGGGATTGCTATTATTCTCCCAAGTACTCAACAGGAGATACTTGTCAACCTGATAAAGCCAGAGCCCCCGTATTAAGTTCTGTGTCCATATCACAGACCTAAAAGTATCCATTGCCCTGTATGCCTGCCCTTCACCAGCCAAACACAGCTGAAAATGTACCACCTCCTTCAGGGGATCCAATTTCATTCCCAGGCACCAAAGAAGCCATCTTGTCCAGGCTGACAAATGGTGCTTGTGAATTCTGAGCTCCCATGTCCTTTTTTTCCCCAAAACTCTGAGGCCTCCCGGCGGCCTGTGAATTCCATCAATGTCAGGGTCCCTTCCTCCACCAACAGGTGTAATATCCCCCATGGGTCCATCGAATCCGAAGAGCTAGTGGCAGAGGGAGTGGAGAATCACAAGAACTGGAAAGAAAACAAGTTACTTACCTGTAACTTTGGTTCTCCAGTATTGGAAACTTTCATAGATTCCCATGCTTGAATCATTCCCCGTCGTCGAGATGGGAGTCACCGGTATACATAAAATAGCAATAGAAACCATTACAAAAGAAGAAACCAGGCCTAGGCCCATTCTAGTTTTGTAACATATCCACCTCTTTTTGTAAAAGAGACCAAATAAAATGAACAACCAATCAGATTAGCCTCACCCTGTAGAACCTTTTGAGAGAACCTCAGAGCCTCAGATTTTCGTAGCCGTAGTGTAAAAGAATAACTTAAACTGCTGAAGTCTGAGCTTTCCCAGGTGAGGAGGGTGGGTCGCATGGGAATCCATGAAAGTTTCCAATACTGGAGAACCAAAGTTACAGGTAAGTAACTTGTTTTCTTACTCCAGTATTGGAATTTTCATAGATTCCCATGCTTGAATCAGAGTAGCTAGCAGTTATGAGCACATTTTTTGAACTGTGATTCCTTATTTCATCAATATAAGTATTAACATCAAAGTCAATGGAAAAATAAACACATTGATATGCATAAGGAAAACCAATGAGGAAACAAGTAAATATACTTCAAAAATGTGCAAAGAGAATAAGTAGAAAAAACGGAAGGAGGGTAGAAAGGGAAAGCTCACCACTCAATGAAAGAGGTTCTTCAGGACTGCCTGGCCCACTGCTGTGTCACTCTGCGTTGAAGAATCCAGGCAGTAATGTCTTGTAAACGTATGAGTAGTGCTCCAGGTTGCTGCCCTGCAGATCTCCTGGATAGGAACTCTGGCAAAGAGGGCTGTCGAAGAAGAAATCGCCCTCGTAGAGTGAGCACGGACCCTACCCTCAAGGGGCTTGCCCGCTGCTCTGTGACAATACTGGATAGCGCTGGTAATCCAACGAGCAATCCCCTGCTTGGAAAGGGGAAAACCCTTACGGGGGGCGCTGAAAGATACAAATAGTTGAGGAGACTTCCTGAAGTCCTTAGTACGTTGAAGATAGAACTTTAAGCACCTCTGAATGTCCAGCGAGTGGAGTGTCTCTTCTGCCGGAGTAGAAGGCTGAGGGAAAAAAGTTTTGAGTATGACCGGCTCATTCAAATGAAAGTCTTAAGGCACTTTCGGTATGAACTTTGGGTTAGTACGGAGTATCACTGTCCCCTTTTTAAATTGGAGAAAAGGTTCCCGAATGGTGAGAGCCTGCAATTCACCTACTCTCCTAGCCGAAGTCAAAGCCAGCAGAAGAGCCACCTTCCAGGAGAGGAATTTCAAGTCCGCCCGGTGAACAGGTTCAAAGGGATGCTTCATGAGCTGGGTGAGAACCAAGTTAAGGTGCCAAAGAGGAGGCGGAGGCTTGACTGGAGGGAAGACTCTGAAAAGGCCCTTGAGAAACTGCTTAATTATCCTTGCCGACCAGAGGGAAGGACCAGAAGACGTGCGTCTGAAGCGAGAGATGGCGGCAAGATGAACTTTGATGGATGAGTGAGCCAGCCCTGATTTTGCTAATGACAGAATGTAAGGAAGAACTTCATGCGGTTCAGAAGAAAGAGGATTGATACCCTCTTGTTGGCACCAAATGCAGAAACGCTTCCACTTTAACCAGTATGTCTTGTTGGTACTCGTGCACGAGAAAGTACATCCCTACATTCTGCTGAAAGGGTCAAACCAAGAAACTCTTGGTGCTCAGGAGCCATGCCGACAACTGCAGGGATTGAGGATCCGGGTGCCAGACCTGGCCCTGGGACATTGTCAGCAGCGAAGAAATCGGCTGCAACGGAAGTGGAAGGTCCAGGGAGAGGAGATGCAGCTCTGTGAACCAAAACTGTCGAGGCCACGCAGGAGCTATCAAGATCATCTTGCAAGGTTCCGCCTTGAGCTTCCTGAGAAGCCTGGGAATCAGCGGAATGGGGGGGAAAAGCGTAAACAAATGCGCCTGACCAGGCCATTGAAAGCGCATTCCCCAATGATCCCGGATGGTGAAGCCTGCTTGCATGAAACCAGCATTTCTTGTTCTCCGGAGTGGCAAAGAGGTCTATGGAGGGCCTGCCCCATAGGCGAAAAACCTGTTCCAGAGTGGACTGGTCCAGTTCCCATTCGTGGCTGACTGATTTCAGTCTGCTCAGCGTGTCCGCCGTCTCGTTGAGAACGCCTGGAAGGTGCTCCGCTTTGAGCGATATCCTCTGCTGGATAGCCCATTCCCAAATCATTTGGGCTTCTTGTGACAAAAGACGAGATCTGGTGCCGCCTTCCTTGTTTATGTAATGCATGGCCGTCGTATTGTCTGTACGTACTAGAACTGCAGACTGCTGTATTCGCGGAGGAAAAGCCTGCAATGCCAGACTAATCACTCTGAGCTCCAGAAGATTGATATGTAGAAGACGATGTTGGGGTAGCCAACGGCCGCTTACATGAAGGTCTTGCAAGACCGCTCCCCAGCCCTCCAGCGAGGCGTCTGTAGTTATCTGAGAAGCTGGGGTGATCCTGAAGGATAGACCCTGAGAAATATTGTCCACGTTTGCCCTCCATGATGCGGCGTCCCTCATGGACGCGGTGACGAAGATCTTGTCTTCGAAGGATCCGTCGACTTGGCGCCACTGCAAGTCCAGCTCCTCCTGGAGAGGGCGCATCCGCAACCTGCAGTGAGGGATTAGAGGAATGCAGGAGGAAATGGCCACTAGGAGGGACTTGTAGAGGCGAGCTGAAAGAGACTGTCTTTTTAACAGCAGACGGGCCATGGCCATCAGCTTTTCTTGCCTCTCCAGGGTCGGAAAGGCTTTGTTGAGGGACGTGTCCAGAATGGCTCCCAGGAATCGAGCTGTTCTGGATGGACAGAGACGATTTTTCTGTGTTGAGAGTCAGACCGAGACTGTGGAAAAGGCGGATGCACGCCGCGACTGATTCCTCTGCTGCGTGCTTGGTAGGAGCCTTTAGCAACCAGTCGTCCAGGTAAGGGAAAACCTGAAGCTGTTGTTTTCGCAGAAAAGCTGCCACGGGAGCTAATACCTTTGTAAAGATCCGCGGAGCAGACCAGAGTCCAAAAGGCAGGACCTTGAACTGAAAGTGGCTCTTGGCTACTGTGAAGCGCAGAAGCCTCCTGTGGGCTGGATGGATGGGTACATGAAAGTATGCGTCCGCTAGATCCAATGTGGCCATAAAATCCCCTGAGTTGAGAAGACGAAGGATGTCCTGCAGAGAAACCATCCGAAACGATTGTTTGATGAGATAGGTGTTGAGCTCCCTCATATCTGGAATAGGGCGCCACTTTTCTAAAGTCTTTCTGACCAGGAAGAACCAGGAGTAGAAACCCTCTCCCCGCTGAGAGAGAGGGACCGGTTCTATCGCTCCTTTGAGGAGCATTTGATGGACTTCCAACCGTAGAAGACGGAGATGTTTTGACGTAGTGGCGCGAGGGGGCTTGGATGGTGGTGCATGGACAAATTCCAGAGTATGGCCGCATTGAATGATCTTCAGCACCCAACGGTCCGATGTTATTTGCTGCCAGTTGGAGGTAATTTGAAATTCTGCCTCCCACTGATGTTACAGGAGGAGAAGGGACAGTAGTAAGAGCCAGCAAGCCGCTATTGACGCTTAGAGGAGTCCTCTGGTTATAATTTGGCCGGTAAGATTGCGAGTTTGATCCATATGAGGAATACCGTTGTTGCTGGTATCCTCCTCTGTACGTGGCATTACCTCTACCTCTGGCTCCACGGAAGGGAACCTTGCAGTACTGCAGAGTCCCTAAGGATTTTGCGGTTTCCGTGTCTTTCTTAATATCCTGGAGCGCATCATCAATATGTTTCCCAAAGACCGCCTCCCCATCAAAGGGAAGATCCAAGATCTTGTTTTGGACCTCAGGACGAAACCATGTAGCCCGCAGCCAGCCTTGACGACGGACAGCAGCGCCCGCAAGGGAGCGGAACGCAGTCGTTGCAATGTCCATTGCACAGTCAATGACTTCAGCACATGTTCTCTCCCTCTTGAAGAATCTTCCTCGCTTCTGTTTTCGCATCTTCCGGCAACTGGTCCAGATAGGGGGAAAGGTCGCACCACATCTGGCGATCGAAGCGACCAAGTATCGCCAAGGCGTTCGCAGCCCTGACCAACAGGCTGGACATGGAGGAAAACCTCTTGCCCGCGTTATCGAGGCGTCTGCCCTCTTTATCTGGAGGTGTTGTGAGGGGAGCAGAAGGGTTTCTAGACTTTCTTTGGGCAGCCTGAGAGATGACAGAGTCCGGTTTAGGCTGGCTGACCAAGCAGGCCGGGCTATCGTCCGGAGCCTTATATTTTTTCTCAAGGCGAGGTAGTACCGGAACTACCGTGGCTGGACTCCGCATCACTTTCAACCCCTCATCCCAGACGTGACCAACAATAGGAACAGACCGAACAGATTTCTTGTAAGGCTCCTTGAAGTCATAAAGGAAGCATTCAGACTGCACTGTGGGCATGGGCAGTTCAAATCTCTTAGCGGCCCTCTCCATCAAATTATGGAAACCCCCTATGTCTGCGGGGGGAGAATCAACAGGTGCTGGTGAAGGAGAAGCCGGATCAGGAATGACAGTCATCCCACTCTGCGTCTGGATCTGGTATTGTGACGTTGCCCTGGTCCTCATCAAAGGTGTCATCCTGAATGAGAGGCACGATAGGTGGTGCATCCTGGGCCACAGGCATTGGCTGATGCGGTGGCAACTGAGGGGTAGCAGGCCGAGCAGGCGGAACAGCTGTAACTGGCACCACAACTGGAGCTGGAGGTTGTGTTGCGAATCTCCTCCGATAGTCCAAAAGCATAGACTGCAAGTCCGCTAGCAGGGAGGAAGGTATAGAGACCATCTCCTGTTGGTAGTCGTCCTGATAATAAGAGGAAGGATCATATTGCTGTTCCTCCACGTATTCCCCATCAGAGTCTGTGTCCTGACACTTGACATGTAATTGAGAAGGGCTATCCGCATAGCCAAACGGTCCGTCATCCTCTTCAGATCCCTCGTCGAGGAGGAGTGCAGGAGGTAGAGGAGTCACCCTCCTGGGGGAAGTCATCTCAGGTGTAATCTGGCGCTTTCTGACAGAAATGGTAATTTTTTCCTTCGTCGACGGGACCGTCGCCGACGATGTGAGTCGTCAACGAAGAAATGGACGTCGTTGACGCAGCAGTCGTCGAGACAGTCGTCACCACAGCCGTCGTCGTTGTAGACGTGGTAGCCGTCGCCACCATCGTCGACATCGTCGACACCATCGACGACGACACAGCCACCACCGGCTTCGAAGTCGTCGACGCGGAACCCTGAAGCGTCAGCGCCGGTGACTAGGAAATCACCGTCGGCGAGCCCAGAGACGGAGCCAAAGTTGAAGGAGAAGACTTAGACTGTACCTTTGATGATTTCGTCAACGAAGTCGTTGACGTCGTCGAGTAAACTTTCTTCACAGATTTTACCTCAGAAGAGAGAGATGAGGGCTTTTGAAAGTTTTTGGAGCCGCTGGAGGAGAAGATGGAGGAACCGAGCTAGATTTCCTCTCAGATATTACTCCTGCTGACAGTCCTTTCCTCTCCTTTACACCTCGGTGAGGAGATTCGCTAGGACTACGCCCTTCAGACCTAAGAGAGGTCTTTTTTAAGGCCTTACCAGGACGTTCTTCAGAAGAAGAAGCTCTACCCCTTTTTACAGACCTTCTGGAAGATGTAGCAGAGGATGTCTCCTCACTGTCACTGGAGACTGGTTCCTTCCTTGACTTGAGCTTCTGGAGCCAGGTCAAGAGACGCCCCTCACGGTCTCGCAGAGTCTTCGTAGAAAAAGTGCGGCATATTTTACAGTCTGCTGCCTTATGGTCCGGGTACGGACAGTAAATATAATCCTTGTGCTTGTCCTCCACATATAACCTCTTCTTAGCACAAGTGGCACAAGCCTTAAAGAGGGCTTTCTTCTCCTTATCAGACATCGTGAAACGAAGTCCAAGCAGGTCTTGGAAAAAAAAAAAAACAGGTGAAAAAACCGTAGAAGGTTAACAAGAAAAAATTGAGCAGAGCTCAGTGGAGACGCCTTTGCACAACGTGAGGTAGAAAATCTGAGGCTCTGAGGTTCTCTCAGGAAGGTTCTACAGGGCGAGGCTAATCTGATTGGTTGTTCATTTTATTTGGTCTCTTTTACAAAAAGAGGTGGATATGTTACAAAACTAGAATGGGCCTAGGCCTGGTTTCTTCTTTTGTAATGGTTTCTATTGCTATTTTATGTATACCGGGGACTCCCATCTTGACGATGGGGAATGATTCAAGCATGGGAATCTATAAAAGTTCCAATACTGGAGTAACCACACTTGCAATCTCTACATTGGCATTATCAAGATCAAATCTGCCAACTGTCTTCCTTACCAGCACGGCCGAACCCAAGACCGCAAAAATGCTGGGAAGGCATTCTGTACTCGATGACCCCAATACTAGAGAAAGGCAACTGTCGCTAAAGCCTCTAGATCCTCTCTCCACCCGTAGAATTTGGGGTGCTGAGCAGAGAATAAGGCTACTGCATATGGCCCCCATTTGGCATCCAGCCTCCAATTTTGGATTCAGCCTAAAGTCCCCAAAATCGCAAAGTTATTTGGAGTGCCAGTCTGCCACCGCATTAGACAACCTTGGAAGGTGTTCTGCCATCACTGAAATCTGATGATCTAGGCATTCGTGTCAAAGCTCTTTTGTGAGGTCCTCTAGACGTCTGGACCTAGTGTTCCGCCAAGTGATTTATTAACCACACAGCGGACAAATTATACATTTGTGGCAGACTGGAAAAGTTGACCTTGTACTTCACAAGTGCTCTGATGGACAATGAACCGGACATCAGCTCCAGGCAAATGATGCAAACTTCCAATTCCTTCTCTAACCACTTCCCTCCTGTACAGACATCCTGCAACAGGCACCTCAGTTATGTCTAACCTGCTGGGCTTGACATGATTACTATATGTCAACTCAGGTCGAAAATGGCTCTGCTGTTCCAGGCATTATGTTGTAGCCACTATTAAATCTCCATCCACACCTTCTGCATAAGAGAGACAGGCTACGAATAAGCAAGGCCCCCTCCAGAGGTGCAGCATCTGCAGCCTCAGCAGTACACAATCGTTTGAAGACAGAGTAAGAGGAGAATCTCTTGCAGTGGGGGGCCCCTTTTGATGTGGTCCTTGAGGTCGGGGCAGGGCGTCAGAGGAGCATGATTTGGGATCTGGGACCAATTGAACCAACTTCTGGACGCTTAGGAGGGAGTCTCCTGATCAATCAGGCCGCAGGGGGCACGCGCAGTAGGTCATCCACGTGGCAGTAAACATGGGCAAGGACAAGACGGCGAAGGCAGCAGGTTCCAACACCATAACTCAGTATACAACGCAGAGACATCCCCCAGCGCATGACTAGACGAACTGTGGGAGCAGGGGCGGAAGTAGATGAATGCCCCGAGCCAACCGGGGCGGAACTCCTGGCTACTATACAGGGATCCAGGAAGGCCTTGGAAGATCGCATTGAGACTGTCTCGATAGACGTAAACCTGCTTTGTGCGGATCTGCGAAAGGTGGCAGACAAGGTCACGACAGCTGAGGGAGATATTGTGGAGCTGCAGGGTGACATAACACTTAAACAGCAAGTAGCACAGATGACTATGGGCACGAGGGCGCTGGAGCGGCGAGCGGAGGACGTGGAAGGTCGAGCTAGGCGCAGTAACATTCGCATACTGGACATCCCGGAGAAGGCGGAACAAGGTTCGACCGAGCAATTCCTGTAACACTGGATTCGATCACAACTTCGCCCCAAGGGCCTATCCACTTTGTTCGCGATCGAGAGGGCCCACAGGGCACTGGTGCCAGCCCCATCTCCGGGCGCACAGCCCTGTGCTATAATAGCGAAAGTGCTAAACTACCGCGAAAGACTGCATTCTGCGCACGGCCAGGGAACACCAAGATCTCCAATATGAAAATAATAAAGTTACTATATACCCAGACTATACTAGGCTCCGGAAATCCTAATTAGGGGTCAAGCGAAAGCTACATGAACTACAGCTACAATATATGCTCCTATACCCAGCCAAGTTGAAATTCTTAGCACAGGGCAAGGCACACTTCTTCGAATCCCCGGAGGAATCTGGAGGTGGCTTGAAATCGGAGGAGATGGACTACCTCCGCGGGAGCCACGGGGACAGAAGCAGGGATGGGGTTCGCGATCGGGTAGGGGGCCTCAACAGCGATCTGGCCGGACGGAGACACAGGACCCGGCCACCCAAACGGAGCACAGGATCAAGGTGGGAGAAGACGGTTCGCTGCAGCTGGATTCTACTATAGTCGCTGGAACCCCGGATCCTTTGCTCGTAGTCTCCCCCGCTGAGCTGGAGGCTCAGGCTTTGGGCCCAACTGCAGACACTGTGCCTGAGACGCTGATGGATGAGGCTCCTGAACTGGGGAGTGAATGAATGAATGAAGCAAGCAATGACCGAGCGGAGGTCCTTGGGCCGGTTCATTGTTCAGTGTAACTGAGAAGAGGGTCTTGTTAGTTGAAGCGGAAATGCTTTATTGGGAAGAGTGTGTGAATGCGTGGGAAAGGAACCGTCCCCATGCGTGCTTGGATCTGTGGGGGGAGTACGGGGGGGCATGCAGCAGGCATCTGAGTGGGGGTCAGGCGGCACCCCAGAATTGAAGTGCAACTGCTGGTCCGTATTGGGGTGGGCGGATGGGCGACAACGGCATGAGGTGGGAGTAATCGACTGATGTGTGTGTATTGTCCGTGGGTGGTGGGTGGGGAGTTTCGTTTTTTTGTTCACTGATCGCTACAAGTTGTATGGATGTGCGGTTGGGGGGACTGTTGGGCAGCGCTTGCTGCGGCACAAGCTGGGCGATTAATGAGTGGCGACACCATGGCACAGGAGGTTAAGTTTCTTAGCTGGAATGTCAGGGGGCTAGGCACCTGTACTAAAAACGACATCCTTCCTGAAAAGACACAATATAACATTTGCATGTCTACAGGAAACGCACATGACACTGGGGCTGCAAAGGAAGCCAAAAAGTGGTGAGGCCAGGTATTCCATTCCTGCTCTTGTACTTACGCTAGGGGCGCGCTGATCTGGGTGGCCCCCGGTACTCCGTTCACACTCCAGTACATGGAAGGGGATGTGGGGGGACGATATGTGCTCCTACGAGGTCAATTGGATGGCAAAGACTTCGCTATCCTAAACACTAATGCCCTGAATACAGACGAACTGGCCTCTTACCCAGCGATGCAGGATCTTATAACGGCAGATCTGGATGTACCGCTCATATAGTCGGGGGATTTTAATTGTATTATTGACCCCACCCTGGACCGACACCCACCCTGAGCGGGCACTAAACCACGCATGACAAACAATTGCAGATCATGATGAGGGAGTTGGGGCTACAGGACGTCTGGCGTGTGCAACACCAGAGACAGAGGCTCTACACGTTATTCACCCACACACAACACGCATAGCAGGTTAGACACGATCTTAGTGACCGAGAGGCCCGCCATACTGGCTGCTGAGATAACCCACCTAGCTAAATTCTTGCTGGACCATTCTCCAGTGTGCTGCGTAGTGCAGTGAAATACTAAAGAGCAGGGGCCCAGTTGTTGGCGAATGCCCCCTGAGCTCCTAGAAGATCAGGAGGGCAGGGTGTCGCTTTCTCTGTCGCTTTCAGATTACATGACATTCAACTGGAACACCACGGACAGCAAAGGGACAGAATGGGAAGCTATGAAGGCGGTTGTACGTGGGGCGGGAATGGGACTAACGTGTGGAGTATGGCGACAATTGCAGCGACAGCTGCATGACAGGGAGGAGACAATTGCAGCGACAGCTGCATGACAGGGAGGATGCATTAGCAGAAATTCAGTCAGATACTCACGGGCATACCGATACCCATGTTCAAGAACACACGCTGCTGAGCAGATCAGTGATACTTGGGACAGGCTGGAAAAATATACACTTACTCGCTACCGTGAGCGGCTACACGCCGAAGGTGATAAGGCCGGGCATCTGTCGGCCTGGATTTTACGCAGGGAACAGCCCCCCCCACCCCCCGATGACGACATGCATACGTAACCCAGTGGGAAACATGGTGTACTCCAGAGCGGGAATACTTGAAGTGCTCCAACGGCACCTACAGAAGGTATATTCCACGGACCCAGCAGTCCAGGAGGATCGTTATGCCCCGTTCCTGGAAGGGCTCCAACTGACTAGGCTCCCTCTGGAGGCCCAGAGGGAATTGAAGACGCAGCTAACTGCAGAGGAGATACTTGAGGCAGAGATGGGTTCCCGATCGAGGTCTATCAGGTTTACCCAGAAACAACTGGTGCAGCCACTACTGCAAACATTTAATGTAGTGTTTGATAGGGGTGTGTTGCCCCCCCCCCCCTCTATGCAGGAGGGAGAAATTTGCATGCTCCTAAAACCCGGGAGGTGACGGTCGGCACTCCGCAGCGTATCGCCAGCTTACAACGATAAACACTGATGTTGAAATATTATGCAAGGTACTGTCAAAGCGCCTAGCCCCACATATGAACTATCTTGTTCATGAAGACCAGTGTGGTTTTATACCAGGCCGCAGCACAGGCATGAATATACAGCGCTTATCACACATCATACACAAAACACGAGATGGAAAAAACAAGTTACTTACCTATACACTGTGGTTCTCCAGCATTGAGATCTTTCATAGATTCACATGCTTGTATCTTCCCCGTCGTCATGGTGGGAGTCTCGCGGTAGTTAGAAAAGAAGTACCATAGAAGTACATAGAAACCACCAAAAGGAAATAAAAACTTTGACATTCGTCAACCTCTTTATGTAGGTCCAAACTTTGACCAATCAGAGACCAGCCCTAGACCTCAACTCCCCAGTCAGGGCCACCAGACCTCAGATTTCGCGCACAAGTGTGCCAAGGTTAAGAAGTAACATGAGATCAGAAGTGGCAAGCCTAGACGGGGAGGAGGGAGGGCCGCATGTGAATCTATGAAAGATATCAATACTGGAGAACCACAGTGTACAGGTAAGTAAATTGTTTTTTCTCCAGTATTGAATCTTTCATAGATTCACATGCTAGTATCAGAGTAGTTCGCAGTGTAATTCCATAAGTTTGCGACTAGGCGAAGACCTTCATATGCAATAAAGGTGACCTATTCAAACATACCAATACATATGACTCATGAAATCTAAATAAATCGTTAAATAACAAATAAATCTGTGAAAACCAAATACACGCGACAAATAGAAGTGATAGATATGAAAGACTGTACCTTAAGCAAACAGATGTCTCAGGACAGCTTGACCCACTGCAGCGTCCACTTTCCATGCCGAGTCTAAGCAGTAATGCTTAGTAAATGTATGCACGTTAGCCCATGTTGCCGCTCTACAAATGTCTGGAAGCAATACACCGGCAAACAAGGTTGTAGAGGCTGCCATCCTCCTTGTGGAGTGCGCAGTCACTTTTGCAGATAGAGGTTTTCCAGCCTTGTTATGGCAGAAAACAATTGCAGAGGAGATCGAACGTGCAATACTGCTCCTTGAAAGGGCTTGGCCCTTCCTTGGCGAAGTAAAGGACACAAATAGCTGACCTGATTTTCTGAAAGTCTTTGTTCTATGAATGTAGAACTTGATGCAGCGCTTCACATCCAAAGAGTGCAATGCTCTTTCAGCGGCAGTTGAAGGATTCCCAAAGTACGTGGTGAGCACCACTGGTTCATTCAAGTAAAAAGAAATTGGAACTTTAGGAATGAATTGAGGATTTGTTCTCAATAAAAGCTTGTCTTGTCTGAATTGAAATAAAAGGTACAGCTACTGTGAAAGCCTGAATTTCACTGATCCTTCTAGCCGATGTGAGAGCTAAAAGGAGAGCCGTTTTCCATGAAACATTTTAAATCAGCCTTGTGTATGGGCTCGAAAGGCAATTTCATCAATTGGGCTAGCACTGTGTTTAATTCCCATGGGACTGCCAGGCGCTTTAAGGGTGGGAAAACCCTGAAGAGGCCTTTCATAAATTCTTTAACAATTCTTGTTGACCACAAAGAGAGTTCCCCTGGTTTCCTGCGAAACTTGGAAATTGCCGCCAAGTGTACTTTGATTGATGAGTGAGCCAATTTAGATTTAGCTAAGTGAAGTAGGCAAGGCAAAACATGTTCCGGGGTTGAGAGCAAAGGATGCAAGTCTTTCTCCCCGCACCAATGGCAGAATCTCTTCCATTTTGCAGCATATGACCTATTAGTGGAAGCAGATCTGGCTCGTTGGAGGATGGACCTGCAATCCGGAGTGATGTCTAAATCCGTGAATTCATAGTCGTGAGGTTCCAAGCTGACAAACTTAGAGACTTTATTTGAGGATGAACAATTTGACCGTTGTTTATTGAGAGTAGGTTTGGAAGTGGAGGAAAGAGAATGTGCGGAGATATCCAACACAGGAGAAGCTCCGTGTACTAAAACTGCCTCGGCCATGCCGGAGCTGTGAGAATGAGATGACATGGTTCTTTCTTCATCTTGCTCAATACTCTTGGGATGATGGGAAACGGCGGAAACGCATAGGCGAACGTCCCCGTCCACTGCATCTGCAGGGCGTACCCCCAAGAGTTCTTCTGAGGGAACCTGCTGGCGAACTTTTTGCACTTCCTGTTGCTTTCTGTCGCAAAAAGATCCAGTTTTGGAGTGCCCCACTGATTGAAGACTCGTTTCAGCTGGTCCTCGTCTAACTCCCATTCGTGACATTGGGAACTGGTTCTGCTTAGAGAATCCACTCAATCGTTGTCCACGCCCGGAACATGCTCTATTTGCAATGTTGTGTTGAATCAGCCACATCCAAATCTCCTGGGCCTGTTCTGACAATGTGAGAGACCTGGTGCCCCCCTGCTTGGCAAGATAGAACATTGTTGTGGTGTTGTCTGTTCTTACCAGAACAGAGGATCCCTGGATTCTGGGAAGAAAGGCTTGCAGCCCCAGAAAAACTGCCCTCAGCTCCAAAAGATTGATGTGTGACAATGTTTCTTGACGGACCGTTTTCCATGGATTTGCAATTCCTGGAGATGCGCTCCCCAACCGTCCATTGAAGCATCCGTTGTCATAATATAACGAGGCTGTGCTGGTTGAAACTAGAGGCCTGGAGAGATATTGCTTTCTTTCTCCCACCATGACAGAGCCTGTTTCATTGTCTGAGAGAGAGAGAGATGATGTCCTCGAATGAGCCGTGCACCAGCACCCACTGCCCGTCTAACTGCTCCTGGAGCGGCCTCATGTGCAGCCGACAATTCGGAATTAACGGGATGCATGACGATAGCATTCCCAGTAAGGACTTGAATACTCTCACAGAAGTGGACTCTCTTGCGCGTAGAAGGGATGCTAAGCGCATTATCTTGAGTTTCCGTTCTGAAGTGGGAAACGCCTTCATCGACCTTGTGTTCAGAAGCACCCCTAGAAAAATACGCTTCTGGCTTGGAATCAATTGTGACTTCTCCACGTTGAGTTGTAACCCCAGAGACTTGAAGAGCTGCTGACAAGCCCGCGTAGATTTTCTGGAACAGTGAAATGTAGCTCCTTTCACCAGCCAGTCGTCCAGGTAGGGGTAAACCTGGTGTCCCTGCCTTCTTAGAAAAGCCGCTACCGGGGCCATACATTTCGTGAAAACACTGGGAGCTGAGTGAAGGCCGAATGGCAAAACTTTGAACTGGAAGTGATCCCCAGCCACCTCGAACCTTAGGAATTGGCGATGCTTTGCATGAATGGGGATGTGAAAGTATGCGTCCAAGAGATCGAGGGACGCTAGAAAATCTCCCTTGTTTATTAATAAGAGAATCTCTTGAAGGGACAACATTCTGAACGACTGCTTCTTGATGTATTTGTTTAACTGTCTGAGGTCCATAACCTGTCTCCATTTCCCGCATTTTTTCTTTATTAGGAAGAAATTGGAATAAAAGCCCTTCCCTCGTTGTCCGAAAGGCACTTTTTCTATCGCCCCTTTCTTTAGTAGGGTCGAAATTTCTTGCCTTAACAAGGACAAATGATGATGATGCATTTTTCTTGGAGGTGGAGTACGAGGAGGCTTGTGGACAAATTCTAGGGTGTGGCCGTGTTGGATGATGTCCAGTACCCATTTGTCCTTCGTGATGGCATGCCATTGATTTTGAAATTAAAATAGCTGATGGGACCGTAGAGGTTGAAAACGAGATGAGGTGGCTGGCGGAAGACGAACGTCACTGATGTCTTGAGGAATCCTGTGATTTTCCCTTGTCCTGCAGGCTTGCGTCTAGCTGATTGATGATTGTATGACAGATTGGAGGCACGAAATTGCTGTTGCTGTCCTCCGTATTGTGGTCTGTAACTCTGCTGACCATATGGTTGATATCTGTATGGCTGGTATGACGGTCTTTGCTGGAACTGACCTCTACCTCTACGAAAGGACTGAAATCGCCTTTGTTGCCACGTGCCCAAGGAACGTGCGGTCTCTGTATCCTTTTTGATGCCCTGTAGCTCTTAGTCTACGTGCTTTACAAAAAGGTTTTCCCCATCGAAGGGCATATCGAGGACTTTCGATTGAACTTCAGGGCGGAAGGACGTCGCCCTAAGCCAGCCCTGTCTACAGAGAACTGCGGCACCTGCCATTTGCCTGAAAGCAATTGAAGATAGATCCATTGCAGAATCAATCACTTCCGAAGATGCTTTAGCACCCTCCTGCAGGAGGTCCTTCGCTTCCTTCTTTTTATCCTCTGGAAGGTATTCGAGAAGAGGAGCCAGATCTGATCATAACTGACGGTCGTACCTCCCCAAAATTGCTAAGGCGTTAGAGGCCTTGATATCAGTAGCGGCCATAGTAGTGAAGCGTTTGCCGATGTTGTCATGTAGTTTGCCTTCCCTGTCTGGAGGCACTGCACAAGGAGATTGCGGATTCCTAGAATGCCTCTGGGCAGTCTGCATTATTACTGAATCTGGACGAGGATGGCCAATTAAAGATGCTGGAGCCGAATCAGGTGCCTTGTATTTCTTCTCCATCCTCAGTAACACAGCAGGAACGGAGGCTGGGTTCTTCATTATCTTCAAACCTTCACTCCAAATGAAATCTACAATCTGAATGGATCGAACCAATTTCTTTGCTGCATCTTTAAAATCGTAAAGTAAACATTCGGTTTGCACCACAGGCAAAGGCAAATCGAACCTTCTAGAGGCTCTCTCGGGAATTTCATGGAAGCCCCCCAATATCTCCCGGGGAGGGGGGAAGCCGCCGGAGGAGGGGAAGGCGATGGCGAAGATGGAGCCACATAATCATCCCATTCTTGACCAATTAGATCCGGATCCTGAGTGAGCTCACCCTCCTCGGGTTGATCATCTGCCTCACTCTCGATGTAATCATCCTAGATTGTAATACATCGAGGAGCCTGCCTCTCAACCTGCGCAACAGGCGGCGGAGTAACTACTGGAGGAGGGGGAGCAACTTGAATATTCGGACCACCGGGTGTCAAAGGAACCGGAGCGTGAGAGTCCGGAAATCTTTTATAATAGTCATTTAACATATGCCTAAGGTCTGTGAACAAGGACACTGGTACCAGCATGGAATCTCTCCGAACCTCCTGACGCTCTTCATAAGCCTCATAAGGATAGTGCTCTTGGAAAGATTCGTAACGTTGGGTCAGAGCGACCCAAGAATGAATAATCCCCTTCCATATATTCTGACTGTCCTTGTGCTTCCTCATCAGTGTCCTGACATTTGACCCTGAGCTGTGAGGGACTGTAAGCGGGGCCAAAAAGACTTTCATGCCCAGATTTCTCTGTATCAAGCAGGTGAGAGGAAAGCAATGGTGAAATCTTGGGTAAAGGTGACAATCCTGGTGATTTTGGAAGCAAATGGAGACTTTTAGTATCCTGTTTTTGATCAGTCGACGGCGCCAGACGCCTGATAGTGATCGTCATCGATACTGGCCGAGAGGGTGACTTGAACACTGTCGTCAACGGAGCGCCCGTCGACGGGGCAGTCGACGTGTGTACTCCCGTCGACGAAGCCGTAATCGTCGTCACAGTGCTAGTCGTCGAAGCCGTCGACGATGCAGTCGACAATGAAATCGTCGTCACCGTGTTCGTCGACGATGCCGTCACCACGGCCGTCGACGATGCAGTCGTCGCTATGGAAGTCGGAGATTTAGTGGAAGTCCTCAACGACGGGTCCGTCGACAGTGCTTTCTTCGTCGCCGAAACCTGTTTGAGAGGTGTGACAGGCAGAGAAGCAGTAGAGAATTTCTTCAGGCCCGATTCCTTAGGCTTAAGGGCTGTTTTAATCGGCAGTGGAGGGTTTCTCTGCCTTTAATTTCTTTAGATCAGCCTTTAATGAGGTAGAAGCCTCATTTTTACGCTTCCTCTCCACTGAGGACGGCCCAGGGCTCTCTTCAACATCAGAACCAGAGTCTGATTTAGATTTCCTTTTCTGGAGCCATAACAACAATCTGGCTTCTCTATCCTTTAGAGTTTTTGCTGAAAAGGTTCTACAGTATTTACAGTCCTTGGCTGTATGTTTAGGGTAAAAGCAATACAGGCAGTCCTTGAGTGGATCTTCAGAAAAAAGCCTTGCCTTCCCACAGGATCTACAGGGCCTGAAAAGCCTCTTCTTATAACCCTCAGACATCTTTGAAGTAAAGAAGGTAGAAAGACAATACCTTGAGGTGAATTCAAGCAGGGTCAAAAGTTCACTCACTGACAAACTGAGCAGAGATCAGGGAGACTGCCTTACACACGACGTGCGGTTAGAAATCTGAGGTCTGGTGGCTCTGACTGGGGAATTGAGGTCTAGGGCTGGTCTCCGATTGGTCAAAGTTTGGACCTACATAAAGAGGTTGACGAATGTCAAATTTTTTCTTTCCTTTTGGTGGTTTCTATGTACTTCTATGGTACTTCTTTTCTAACTACTGCAAGACTCCCACCATGACGACGGGGAAGATACAAGCAAGTGAATCTATGAAAGATTCAATACTGGAGAAACAATGAAATGGCGTTAGTTTCCATCGACCTTGAAAAAGTGTTAGGGGTCTCCAACCTTTTCTGTATTGAGATCTACTTATGTTCAATGAAACGCGTTGACAGCTACTAAAATTATTTCTGCTGTATAATTTAAGTTTGCTTATGTGTCTAGTAATTCAACCAAACTAAAACTTGCCAATTTAATAAGCTGGGCTGCACACAGGTGAGCTACTCTCACTAGATACAGTAGATTGGGGACATCTTCAGGAGGTGTTGAGGGCGTCTGGGTTCGGACCGCGACTCCGCAGAGGGGTCAAACTTCTATATGCAGACCTGAATGTCCGGTTTCGGGTGGGCTGAAGTCGATCGGTAAATTGGACACTGGAGCGAGGTACTCGACAGGGATGCTCCCTCTCGCCGCTGCTATTTGCCCTGGCCATTGAGCCAATGGGAAATACGGGTGGGGGACGGTATCACTGAATGCGGACGATGGATTGTTCTATGTAGCGTCCCCCCGAATAGCGATTCCTAAACTCCTGCAGCTTTTAGACGAGTTCGCCGATTACTCTGGTCTACACCTTAACAGGCATAAGTCTTTTATTTTTCCGTTGCCTACTGGGGCCTTGATCTCCTATGCTTGATTATGCAACCGTTAACTAACGTAACCATGCAAATATGTTATCCTTGTTATACCATGGGTGAAAAACCGAATCTGTTTGTAATTACCGCTGAACCCGAGTACCAGCTGGCTGCACGACCACCGGAAGATCTGCAGAGACTTGGGCTGCGCTGGGAGACATGTCACTTCCAATAGTTAGGTATACAAGTAGCACACGGGGAGACACAATTATTACACTTGAATGTGACAAAAGTACTTGAATCCCTGAAGCATTCAGTGACCTTCTGGAACACCTTGCCATTATCCCTCATGGGCAGAATTGCTGTGGCCAGCATGGTTGTCCTGCCCAGTTGCCTATATGCACTTCAGAACTCATTATGTGGCATATCCATGACGGTATTTAGGCAGCTGAACTCAGTGCTGGGGTCCTTATACTGGGCGGGCAAGCGCAGTATGGTGGCCTTGCAGGTACTAACAAGGCAATATGAGGGGGGGTTTAGAAACACCCAGACTAGACCTATACTACTTTGCGGCACAGCTCCAACATGCAGCCCGGTGGTTGGATGAGGGGGACAACTGGGAGAATCATCTGCTCAGAGGGCGAGTACAGTCGGACAACTTACCGGCAATTTTGATGGAGGGGGTGTGTTTACCTACAGATTTACCGTGCGTGGTTAAACAAACCGCATATCTCTAGCAAAAGTTTGTGGAGCGAATACTCAGGCATGCACCATTCCACCGGGAATTGAATATCTGGATCTTAGCCCCTGTGCGTAAAATGGTGGGAAATATGACATTTCAGTTCTGGAGAGAGGGTGGTTGCCAGGTGTTGGAAGACCTGTACCCAATGAAACCTTTATCACATATGAATGGGCTTGTGAGGGGTTTGGCTTGGGGCAGGGACAGTATCTGCAGTATGCGGGCCTTACAGATTTGGCCAGAGCAAAGTGGCCTACATACCAGAATGCTCCTCAGACAACCAGAACACTTGATGTCTTGCTTACTTGCGAGAGTGGGCGTCGACTGATTTCATTGTTGTATAAAGTCATGAGGGCGGATTCATCATAGGGTACACGCCGCCTGGGATGGAGATCTACAGACGTCCATGGGAGAGAAAACTTGGAAAGAAGCATGCACCCTAACAAGCACAGTGTCCTGTAATGCTCCCCTCACACTTCAATTTCCTGCATCGTGTGTATTTGACCCCCGCGAGACTGAATAGTATTGACTCGAACCGTTCCCATGATTGTCCCAGATGTAATAGGAAAGGTGCGGATTTTCTGCATTTAGCATGGGGGTGCACAGAGGTACAACAATACTTGTTATGTGTGATTGAACGAGCGAGGGTGGGAACTGGCCTTCGAGTGGAGGCTACCCCCATGCATTGCCTGTTGGGACAAGTACCGAGAGCCAAAAAGCATAAGATGGCATATAAATTGCTGCAATTAACCCTGGTTTTAGCAAGACGAAGGGTAGCTATAGTATGGATGAGCAAACACTCCCCCTCACTAGACAATTGGTTAAAGGATGTGCGTGAGTGGTCGCTTGCAGAGGAGGTTCACATGAAAGCGTGGAGGAAAGATGAGAAATTGGAAGAAGACATTAGCATGTGGAGAGAACTATGTAGGGATCTATTAACGGCAGATGTGAATGCGAGTGACCACAGTGACTCAAATACTAACGAGAGAGGGTCAGTCAGTGAGGAGAGCGATAGCTCATAATACTTATGTATAAGCCTCCCTGACATATATGTACTTGTAATTGCAGGACTATGATTATTGGTATCGGCAGTTGTTTGATTCCCATTAAAAACAGACCGAACAGTAACAAAGTAAATTCAAAGATCTGTCTTTGCCATTCAAACTGGAGAAATTGCCTGTGGAGTTTGAATATCAGAACTGGTAAATAGGCGTCCTTAAGGTTTAAGTGCACCATCCACTCACCTTCTCAAACGAGATCACTGAGGAAGTGAAGGCACTCCCTTTTGAAGTGCTGGTAAATCAAAGAGGAGATTAATTCCTTCAATTTGATGACCTGTGGGAAAGGCTGCACCCACAGCCTACGCTGGGGGTGTCTCAGTCCAAGACATCTGTCAGGCAACAACGTGGGCTTCATTGCACACGTTCGCAAAACATTATTGCCTTGATAGTCAAGTGCGCAGGGACGGGCATTTTGCCCGATCAGTCCAGCATGACTTTTTAGTCTAGGTCATGAGTCCGCAACACCCACCGCCGGGATGGTATGGCTCGGGTATCTGATTCACAGGTAAGGAATCTGCAGCTAGAAGTCTCTATCAGATGAACAAGTTACTTACCTTCGGTAAAGCATTATCTGGTAGAGACTATCTAGCTGCAGATTCCTTCCAGCCCCACCCATGCCTCCCCGCTTTGCGGACTGATGTAGTAGGACTATGGTTGTTTTTTCCTCCTTTCAGGGCCCTAGTTTTGCACAGGACTACGTCAGTTACTTCGTGGCTCTGCGCTTCTGGCATGGAAAAAAACAAAAAGTACTGACGTCCGCGCGCCTGGGTGGCGCCTATATAGGCAACGCGACGTCATAACCGACACGCGGAGACGAATGGAGCCACCAACGTCACGCGCAAGGGGTATTGCTCAGCAAAAGATTCCGGATCCAGCCTGATGCCTGGGAAATTACCTTTGAATCAGATACCCGAGCCATACCATCCCAGCGGTGGGTTGCGGACTCATGACCTAGACTAAAAAGTCTTGCAGGACTGAACTGGCAAAATGCACGTCCCTGCGCACTGGACCATCAAGGAAATAATGTTTTGCGAACGTGTGCAATGAAGCCCACGTTGCTGCCTGACAGATGTCTTGGACTGGGACACCCCGAGCCAAGGCTGTAGTCGCAGCCTTTCCCCTGGTGGAGTGGGCCCTTAATCCCTCAGGGGGCCGCTTCTTCGGCAAGGCGTAACAGATTTTAATGCAGAGAACGACCCAGCGAGAGATGGTCCTTTTCTGCACTGCCCTTCCCTTCTTTGCTCCCACATACCCCACAAAGAGTTGGTCATCCACCCGGAACTCTTTTGTGTGGTCAAGGTAGAAGACAACGCTCTTTTTGGATCCAGTCGGTGGATACGCTCCTCTTCCTTAGAGGGATGTGGGGCAGCGAAGAAGGTGGGCAAAGTAATGGACTGACCCAGATGGAATGGGGTCACAACCTTTGGTAAGAATGATGCCCTGGTGAGAAGCACCACCTTGTCCGGAAAGGACATAAGATAAGGAGGCGAGTTGGATACTGCCTGCAATTCACTCACCCTCCGGGCCAATGTAATCGCCACTAAAAAGGCTGTTTTGATGGACAACAGCCGGAGGGGACAATTGTGCAAAGGCTCGAAAGGAGCGCACATCAGGTGAGGACCAAATTAAGATCCCATTGTGGCATAACAAAGGGCGTAGGTGGAAATAAATGGCTCAGCCCTTTCAGAAATCTATTTACAATAGGAGACCTTACGCATGGCCTCGTAAAACTCTTATTTCAGCGGGAGTCGCTCCTGCTCCCGGAAAGGGTGAAAGGACCAAAGTCGACTCTGGCTCCGGAGAACCGTGCCTAGAGCGTTGGGTGCTCCTTACCTTTCTCAACGACGGACGCCAGTTGTGGTGAAGTCGAAATCCGCTTGGTCTTCTTCTTGTGCCTCTTCCCAGAGTGTCCAGAGGACCTCGAATGGGAGGAAGAGGACTTAGGGCTCCGTGAGCGGTCCTGCGACCTCCTCTTCTTCGAACGGGACCGTGACCTCCTCGGAGTATCGCTTGACGGTGTCGACTGCCGGGCCGCAAGCAACTTCATCGCTCGCTCCCTCAAGGTCTTCGGGCCATCACCCGACAGTCTGAACACGACTTCGAATCGTGGTCACGTTCAAGACACCACAGACATACGTGGTGGGGATCGGTGACCGACATCATAAGGGAACAAGTCCTGCATGGTTCGAAACCTGTCTTCCTCGAAGACATCCCTCGCACACGAAGTCAATCCAAAAACTTCGACAAAAGTCGAGAAAAAACCTGCCAAAAAGCGGCAGAGGGGTAGCTCTTCCCGAATCGGCTCTTAACGGGCACGAAAGAAAAAAAAAAAAAGAACCGACGTCTGCGCACCTGGGTGGCGCCTATATAGGCACCGCGACGTCATAACCGACGCTACCGACGCCGTCACGCGGAGCCGAATGGAGCCACCCGACGTCACGCGCAAGGGGTATTGCACAGCAAAGGTTTCCGGATCCAGCCTGATGCCTGGGAAATTCAAAGGTAAGGAATCTGCAGCTAGAAGTCTTCATCAGATATACATTGCTGAGTAAACCCTGGTGCTGCAGCACTGACCTGCAAATGCCCCCCTTGTGCTCCAGCTCTTCTACCACTGTGGAGATAAACATCTGTTTGATCATGGAAAAATTAATCTATCTCAGTCGGGTGAGCCAAATAACTCAAGCCAAAAGCCCTGCACTGTTTGCACGATCCACACATCAAGCCAGTTCTCTCCATTTGTAGAGGAACAGAAAGATTCTGTTGCATAGGAACATAGGAAAAACAGATAAGGCACCATCGTACCTCTGTTGGTGTAGCCTCATTGATCTTGGGAGGTCCCTCTTTGGAAGCGGTCTGACCTTTCCTGGATCTGCACTTGTCTTAAGTGAAGCGCCCTCCACGGAAGCTTTGACTTTTCCAGGGAACAGTTACATGTATGCAGCCGAATGAGCGTCCACCAACGCAACTGGCCAAAACACTTTAGCCAAAGATCTTCTTTACAAAGTTGGGTCCTTTATCCAATGCAGTGAATGTAGTGGTGATTTTTTTTAATGATCGCTATACAGCCACCCTTGCACCACCGAATACATCTACAAAGAGGCTAATTTCACAAGCTTAAGATCAATCCTTAACAGCAGCAAGGGTCTCCTCCTCACTGAGATTACTATTTGCATTCCACAGCATGAAAATGTAGTGTTTGATCCAATCTGATGGAATCTCGAAGTCCACCAAAGTTCTACATTCTTGGCTGTTTTCACTGCCTCCATGATTTTTGTCAGTGGTCCTAACATATGCAGCTGTTTATCCTGACATGTGCACCAGGACCTACCAATCCCTTTTGTGGGAGCCTTAGAGAATTTCCCCAGTAATGTCACCATTCGTGGGCCAAATTTTGCAGTCAGAGCCACTTTACCCCACACCAAAAGGAGTGGACACACCACTCTAAGGCAGTTATGCACTTCCCTGTTGACCGGCTTCTGCAGCTTAGACTGCCCATACTGCACACTCTCTCTGTAGGAACCCACTCCACTGATCTCAGGAGATACAGCTCATCTAGGTGAAAGATATTCTCCGACGGCGTATGGTCATCTTTTGTGCTTTGCTCTGCCAGATCTTCCAAACCCTCTTCACATGGTCTTTTTCGAGAAAGTTTCCAGGGGAGACATCCTGGTAACCGTAGTCCTGCCAGGCGTTCTATTTGTTCTTGCTGTATGGAGCCCTTAATGAGGCAAGTATATTGTACCTTCCTTCGAAGAATAGGGCATTTTTGGGAGGGGCAATTTAGCTAATCTCTTCCCCACGGACTTAAAGGTGGTGGCCACTGCCTTAAGGACTGAGTCCACCGCCTCAATTAGACACACAGAAAACTCCTCCTCTCTCAGGATGTCATCCACAGCTCTTTTTATACATCTTGCCAAGAAGGGTTGATCTCATCTTCCTACGGACATTTAGTGTGCAACTTTCAACAGGTGCACTTTGCCCATTGATCTAGGCCCCAAGTAAGGACTTCCCATAGTCAGCTACATTTCAAATGGCCTGCCATGCAGACTGCTTCTTCTGGGTTACTGCTGCTATGCTAAGCTGTTAAACATGTTTACTACGGAGAAACGGGGAGAAGACAGTAACGGAATGCCACACAGCTCTGGACCCCCAAAATGACAGCTGCCGTGTGAAACAAGGAAGAGGATTTTGAAGTGCAGAAGCTTGCTCAGGGGGAATAGCCCTTCTTATCTGCAGAAATAGGCAGCAACACCCGGCCGATATCACCTAAAGCAGCGTCCTTATCTTCAACTGCTCTGCAAATCAGTAATCAATCAGGCTTCAAGCACTTCTTTCCTCATAGATGGTGCACCATTGCCCAGTAATCTGTTGGGTGCGTGGACACCACTCAACATAAAGCTGTAAACAGATCACCTCAGCTGACACGCAGGACAAGTCTTCAAACAAAGAAAGGCACCCAACCTGGCCATCAAGAAGCAAAGAGAGGAAGGACCAAGAGTGCCTAGGAAACTCGTTTGACGTCAAATGTTATTGTATTTATTCATCAATGAAAAGGATTTTATATTAAAAAAACAACAACAAAAAAGAGTGCCTAGGAACTTTATGTGGACTGGAGAATGGTTGATTGGTGGTTTCGATTGATTGATCTCTTGACTAAATTAGAATCCCATTTTATTTAGGCGCTCCTGGTAGCTGTACTTTTTCAAATATTGCTGGTCTGGCTGCTGAAACAAAGCAAAGAAAGTTATAAGCGTAATTCTCATCTTCAGCCCTGACCTAGAAATCTATTTAATATAATATTTGCCAACAGATTAATGAGGCGCCAGACACCGAAATACACAGCAATTTTACAGAAACAAAAAAAAAAAAAGAATTCTTCAAATTAAGTCAGGCAAAAATATATTTGCATCATTATGATATGTTTACATAATTCATGTAATTGTTCAAAGGATACATGCTAAAAAGTGGTTTAAGAATTCATGATCTGATGCAGGCATGGACTGGAGGAAGTTCTCTCTGTAGGACTCAAACCAAGGAGTAGTGGCTAAAACATGAAAAATGTAAATACTATTACAATATTACAATAAAATCGAAATACACATTTAAACATTGACCTTATTGGGGATGTAATCAAAATATATAATCTTGCAATTTCAAATTTGATTTTCATGCACCTTACCAACAATACTTCATTTACTATTTCTCCAATACAAAGTGCTGTGCCTCTTATTTTGTGTGTACTGGATTTTCTTGTAATCATATTGATAAAGCATGCACGTGCACCAAAACCACTGTATGACAGCACCAGAAAACAGAATTTAAAAGGGAGAAGATTAAACATCAACTACAAATCAGAATAAAATACTGATTATACTACAAGAATAAAATATTAACAGAATATTTCATTAAGACAGTGACAGTTACGGCTCTGAAAAGCTAGAAGAGTAGTTAACACTGAATTCCATTCATTAATTTATAATAGATGTATTTGACAGTCTCTATTCATTATTTGTATTCATGAACAGAAACCACTAATGTAAAGACATCATCTGTGTTACAGTCACCGACCATGGCACATAGCTAGGGATTCAAGTCTCCTACTACAAACACCATAGCTTACTCTTGTTTTAGTCAATGAAGTACTAGCTATTATACTTGGTTACCTCCATTTCGCATGAAGGCGTGTCTCTTAAAGCCTAGCACAGCAGCCCTTGAGGCAGAAGACATCCGGTGTTCCGGCCATCAAAGATCTCTGCAGAGTCAAGATGAGCCTCTATTTCAAGAATGACATACCTGGTACTGTTCTGTCAAATACCACCCCTGCCCCCCTCACACAGCACCCGCCCAGATAATGAGGCTGTACAAGGCAAAACACCCAATCTAAAATATACAAGCTGTGTGTTTTTTTTTTTTATTTATGTTTTTTAAGCAAATAGGTCTCATCTAGTGGAGTAAATAATCAAATGACCATCAGGGTTTTGCTAACCACAACTCAGGAACCAAAGACCATCAGGGTTCATTAAACAGTGACATTTTAGCCGACAGAGCAAGACTAACCCCAATTGCTAGCTATAAGATAACAGCTGTGCAAATGCAAATTACCATCGAAAACTAGATTGGATTAAGGAGGATGGTATCAAGGAGACAGAAAATATCGAACATCTACATGTATGTATATGGTATTTCTATACATCTAACCTAGCCAAAAGGCAGCGGAGGGCTGTACATGGTGAAAAGCAAGCTTAAAGTTCGCAAGTAATGAGAGTTGTGGGCAGTTAGTGCATCGTGATGTAGTGTTCTTTAAAGAGTCAGCGTTCAAATCTTTGCTAAATTGGAGCAGCATTGGGGCAGTCCTGATGGATATTAAGATGCTGTTCCAGATTCTGGGTGCATAAATGGAAATTGCCTGTTTACTGTTTTTTTAGGACTCGGCTTGAGACCTGTTGTATGTACTTTGTGGTCACAGAACAATGGGGTAACCCAAAATTAACCCGAAGGACCTGGGTAACTCGAGCCTCACAATTAGCAGCACATTGTGAGATTAGTTTTATGCATGTAAGATGCAGTTAACCAGGGAGCAATGCTCCGGTTTCAAACCTCTCTGCTTACAGTTTGAGCAATGCTGCCTTTTTTTAAATTCCAGTCATCGCAATGAACAGTATCATGTGAGATTAGTTTTGCTCCTTTTTATACTTTAGTAATGTTACTGTAAAAGGGTGAATCCTTGTTCTGTGATTAGTTTCAAACCTCTCTGCTTACAGTTTAAGCAATGTTGCCTTTTAAATTTGAGTTATCGCAATGAACAGTATCATGTGAGATTAGCTTTACTCCTTTTTACACTTTAGTAATATTACGGTCAAAGGGTGAATCCTTGCTCTGTGATTAGTTTTTTGTTTGAGACAGTGCAGTTACCGGTCCCTTCTTCCCCCTTCTCATAGGGCCCGTGTGATTAACTCCATTTTGTGTGCCCCAGACTCCAATTGTGAATTTTTGTCCTAGCCATGGCCAGTTGAGTGGAAGCAAGGTGAGTTTTGCAAGAGACTCAAACCTTTAATTCTACATTTATGTCAATATGCAGCAATTACAGTGCTCCCTTTTTTGGGATTTTTTAGGCTGGACCACGCGGCTAAGCTGAATTTGAAGGCTTGTGTTCTCCCCATTATGGTCACTGTTACGACCATATATTAAAGTGGAGATTGTTCACCCATCCGAGTGGAGCCTTTGGGCCCTTCTGCTTCATGGAATTATCCAGGTCTATTTTCTCAGTTGGATGACTTCGGCAACCAGGTATGGACAGCTTGTATTGGTTATCTGTTTTTAACCAGCTATAGGTTTTTAATTGACACAATACTTTTCTATACTCTAAGAGATGACTCCTGCTTTCTCTACAGGTCGCTCCTTCACCTTCCTAGTCCTGATGAAGACCCGCATTTGAGGCATTCAGTGCCTCCCTTCCCCTCCCCAGGTGTCGGGTCGAAACGTCGGCGCTCTTTCATTAAGCCTGGATCGTTTGGATAACTGTGCAGAGTGTCAATAGTAACTTAACAGCTGGACCACTTCTAGATGCGACATTTGTTATACAGAAATTGTATACCAGACAGGCTTCCATGTACAATAATATGATTTTTGAAAATGTCTAAAGGACCCCCTCTGTTTTTCTTTTCCTTTTTCTACTGCTTATCCACAAGAGCACCTTCCTTGAGCACTCACCTTTATCACTTTATACATTTGTGGAGCTAAGAGTTTTCGATACAATGTGTAAATAAGAATGTTGTTTGAGACTTACTTATAAGTGATTTAACTCAACTTTCAGAAATGCAATTGTGTATGTGTCTTAATGTTCTGTTTTTGAAATCTTGTCTGCTGCCCTAACCTCGTAACTGTGCATTGAATCTATGAGATTGTTCTTCTTTTCCATATAATGGTAGGAGATCTTTTGATATATTCAGTTCTCCAATGCCTCTTGTTGCTTTTTCCGATCGTATCGTATGTACTTTGTGGGCTTCAGCCCACCCATAGGCTTCTCATTTGCTGGCACCATCGCTACTCCTTCATTCCCATTTGACCATGGCATGCATACATCATGCCTCTTCCTGTGTTGAGCCCTCCTCGAGAACACCGGGCAATTATTAATCTCCATATACAGCAGCCATTTTAGGTAAGGAATTTGGAACTACTTTTTTAATTGGTTAACAGTGCTTCTAAGAAGCACTATTGTTTACATTTGCTCCAAGCAGTCGGCGCCGCAATCACATTGCCTGATTATTTCTTGCTGTGAACGCAAATTTTGTTGCTTAACCTCCAGTTTGAGCGATATGAAACAATTTTTCATGTCCTCAGAGCTTTCAGTTTGCATTTCCGAGTTTCCTTGTACTGGCTAGTGCATTTCTGTTGCGATGGCCTTGCACTGGCCTAAATAAAATTTCAGAACAGTAGATGGTTTGCTGACTATCATCAATTCCAGGTTTCTCTTTCGACGCCAGTGCTTGATCGATGTTTATAACCAAATGTCGAAGGAGATCGAAGGGTAAATTACTAGCGCTCTTCATTTTACCAGGTTTCTGACTGATTAGTTCATCCAGCCTAGGTTTTTTGCATGCATTCTGGGACATGAAGTTCTGTTTTGACTAGGATAAACAGGACTACAACTGTCAGAATGCGAAGCAAAAATTTTGACTGGTCATGAATTGTGATGTAGGTTTTTGACAGCTGCTTGTCTCGTCCTGCTTTGTGGTCAAGGTTGCACTATAAGTAACACAAGCAAGGAAACGTATTATCGGACGACACGTCTTTCTGCCACGGATGTGCGCATCCTCGCCCGGCAACATCCCTATCACTTCTTGTTAAGTCTCTACTAGAGTACTGTGTCCACCAATTGTGCCGATGCCTTTCACCCGCTCCGCCTTTCCCAAGTACTCCATCCCACATCTTGGGCACTCTGCCCTGTGCTGCAGAGCATGCTATTCTCTGGCGACTTTCCGATGTATTCAGTTTTGCCAGCCCTTTTACTGGGGCGAGCTGTTATTTTGAACCACTGTATGTTGCCGGGTGCACGCAGTCCGAAGACCCCCCCCACCAGCGCCTCTTAGAAGTCAAGTGCTGAACGTTTTTTATTTTCAAGTCACGTATAGCTCAGTTTGGATTCGTGTCTGCAAAAGGGACAACCGTCAGGATTTTAAGTGGGGGAACAAGGGGGCCCTACATGGGCTCTGGCTTTGATCGAGGAGCAGCACAACACTGGGAGAGGAGAGGACCCGGGCGACAGGAGGGCCGGAGCCGCAGATAATTATTATGTGGATTGAAGCATCAAATTACGCGTGTAAAGAATACTGAAATAGGGGATACAATCTAAATATACAGCCGGGACGGAAGTAGAACCGGTGGGGAGAACCTACAGTTAAATATACCTTTCCTACAGCCCTGAAGAAGTCGATTGGGCAATCACCCACGACGAAACACGTGTTGGCTGGGCGTTCGAATTGAATAAAGAAACAAGAAATATTTCATTTAACAAGAATATATATGTGTGATTTATGATTCAACATAAAATTGGCCTGAACATGGTCATGGTTTATTAATTTAATAGCGTGTGCATAGGATTGAAGATTAAGACGCTGTGTTCCCTGCCTTCCCACCCATTTTGTCTCTTGTTGGATAAGTTGTACACCGGCTCCCCCTTTTTAGGTCTCGCCTAGGCAGTGCTTGCGCTGTCTCTTCGAGACATGCTGTATTCAGGATATGCGTTTGAAGCTCCGCCCACATTCCGCCAATCTTTTTAATTGGCTCCTGTCACTGTACTTTATAAATGGTGGCTTTTCATTGGTCAATAGTCTTAGTAGTCCCTCCTTAATACCACCTTTTCTCTTCTTGTAACCTCCAATGAGGACACACTCTTACATGTGTTGCTACTCTGTACCTTTTAATTATAGCCTCGGAGCACTATTTTCATAAATGCCTTTCTCCTGCCTGCTGTTGCAGGCAGGACAGGTTCACCAGCAAGTTTTTTTTGTTTTTTTTATTGAACCAGTGTGGCACACCTCAATGGCGGCCGCGCCTTTCTTTTATTTCTTATTAATTGCGACCGCAGAAGTGGCCGCTGCCTTTTTTTCCTGTTTATTTACCTCTGTTTACAATGGCGACACCCGCGCTTTAGCTTTAAGCATCTTAAGCTAAAGCACGGGTGCCGCGATTGCTTCAAAAGCAAAGAAATAGAAAAAAAAAAGCGTGCAGCCGCCATTTTCTCTCTTATTGTTTACTTTAGTTTCAATCATGGCACTCGCGCTTTAGCTTTAAACATCTGAAGCTAAAGCACGGGTGCCGCGATTGCTTCAAAAGCAAAGAAATAGAAAAAAATGAACATTTTCTATTTCTTTACTTTTTAAGCAATTGTGGCACCCGCACCTAGCTTCAGATGTTTAAAGCTACAGCGCGGGTGCCGCAAACCATTTGCTGCACTGCTGGCGTTCTGTAAACAACAGTGCTTTGTAAATATTCATATTAAAGTGCCCTTCATGCATTATGCTCCTGAACACATTTACCTATTGAAATATAATTTGTGTACTATCGTCGTCAATGTCACAATGCTACTTCAGGCTGGCACGGTTAAACGGAATTGTAGACCATGTGATTGGGTATATTATTATAAAATGATTCAATAAAAATAAGTTATTAGAAATGTTCTTCCTCAAGGAATGATCGCATTGGGTGCCACATGCTTTGTTCTCGTCATCGTTTTTCTCTGTAGTCTGTACTTCATGTCGTCTTCAAGCTTTCCATGGTTTTTGTGTACATGGCTCTTGCGGTAGAAAAGCATGTTTATTACAGCTTGTTTTGTGTGAATTTTATATTTTTAATAACAATATGACTAATATCAGTGCACCTTATGCATCTTCTGTGCTTTCTTTGGTCGTTTGTTTTACATCCTGTATAATGCCCACCCCAGGGACGTAGCTTTCATTGGTGCAGCAGGTGCAGTGGCCCACTGAACCCTAATTACTGCTGTATTTCACAGTCTAAACAACGGCCAGGGTCCTTCCTTCCTCTAGGCCGCATGACACACTGGCTGCCCCTTGGTTTTGTGTGTTCAGCAGGTGCCAGGCGAAGGGTCCAAAGTGTCGCATCTCTGCTAACCCGGTCTATGAGCAGGGGGTCCCTCTCTGCCCCAAACCCTGCAAAACCTCTTGCCTTCCAAGGTTGGGCCACGTTTGCAGTCTCAGCAGAGCACCCAAGGTGCGGTGCATGGGCATGTGCCCCGCACGGACTGTCAGGAGCCCATAACACTAGATTAAGCATTCCGATGGGAAGCACGCCGCGGATCTGCCCCCTGCAGCTTTACCGAGGGAGTGCACACCTGAGGGGGGCTGTCATCAGTTTCTTCTCACCCTGTCTCTCCATCCGCCACTGGGGGGTGCTCTTTTCTCACCGTAACCTGCGTTCAATAATGTCCTGTCTCTCTTTCTTGTACTCTCTTGCAGGCGGTCTCTCCACTCCTACCCTGTCTCTTTCCACCCTGCAGACGTTCTCTATCTCGCTCGCTACCCTATCAACCATGAACTCTCTCCCTCTCATGTCATTCTAGTCTGCCAAAACAGAGCCTTAGTCTCTCCTCCTCCCCGACTCTCCATCCAACACGACCTCCCTGTGCCCACCCTCACCACATGCCCCTGCCTGTCCTCTCCTCCTGTACCTCCATCACGTTTCTACTCCTTCTCACTATGTTGTGTCGTTTATTGTAGGCTGTCATTCTGTCCTCACTGCCCCTTTCGGTCTTCATCATCTTTTACCATGTCCCTTTACTCTGTACATTCATTCTGTTGGTCTTTCACTGACCCTCCATCCTCCAAAGGCACTCTCTGCCTTCCCTCGTCCTGTACGTCCATTCCTTGCAAGCTCTCTTCTTCTCCTTACCGTAAGCTCCCTTAATTCACCACAAGACTTCTTGCTTCCATTCCCCACCCCGTCCCTCCTTTTATCTTACGTTTTCATTCTCCCCATCTTACACTCTCCCAACTGCTCATCACAGGTTGGCTGCCTTTTCGTCATTCTGTCCCTCGTTTCACCCAAGGCTCTTTGCTTCTCAAGTGCGTGTGCCGTGATTCATTTGCAATGCAATAGGTCTCCCATTACTGAAAGCTTGAGCTATTGGCATTGCATTATTATTGGCAACGCCAATAGCTCAAACTTTCAGTAATGCGAGACCTATTGCATTGCAAATGCTTGTTTATATAGTTGGCAGGCACATATTTGTGTCAGGTAGCGTGGTTCCCCTTTACAATATAAAGAGAACAACCTATACTCAGCCACTCAAAATTATAATAAGAGTAGCCAAGTACGTTGATGTCATAAGTGACATCTTCTGCTTGTCCCACCTTTTCATGCTGATTGGTGGATTGCCCGCCGCAATGCCCCTTTCGCCGTCTCTGTAATTAGGCACTTCCATTGCCGAGAGCGATTGGCTACGCCAATGCTGGTTTCTTTTTTATACTTTATAGTCTGCAGTCTGATGGAGTCCTGGCTGCAGGTGTGTTGAGAACCACCAAAGATGGTAAACTTGCCTGAAAGATAAGGGGGGTGGGGGGGGTCGAGATTGCTGGTTGTGATGGCTTCTTAAAGAACTAAGAATCAAATATTGGAGGAGAAAGAAGTATTCGGGGATGCAACCATAACTTCCAATGGAAAAACAATCATGAAAGAGTGGAGTCCCATAAATGTGTTTGTGAACCAGAAGTCTCGAAGAGTTTTTTTTAAGAGACCCCCACCCACTAGAATTAACTAGTGGCATGCGTCATCATCGGGTCGGCACTATAGACACTTAGTGTGTCGGAGTGGGCTCTACCTCCTCAAGGAGGAAGCACTTCTAGGTGTGAGGTTTAGTGGGATTTGTGCAAAATGTCATTAAAATTTACTCAAATTCCTTACTGACTTTATTTCATTTCTCAGGTATCAGGGTAATGTTAAAATCAAAGGTGGATGTAAACTGGGAATATGTCATTAATACCTTACACATCTATAATCAATCATGGGCTACATGTTTAAGCCATCCTGACCCAGACGGGTCACGTGGCTTTCATCAGGACTTTACTAAATAGATCCCTAGTCTAGGTATAAGGCGAGTATCCTGTACTTATTGTCACAGTCACAATAATTGAAGTTAAATTTAAAAGTGTGAACTTGAATGAATCATTTTAACTCATACAAGCAAAGTAACTAACAATTCCTTAGGGTACATTAGCGCAAAACCTCAATATGGCCCCACAGGGCAGCAATGGAGGTGGGGGATCCTGTAGTGACACATTCGTCAAGGGTGCCAGCTCGGTAGTCCGACCTACCGATACCTCCAAGCCTGGACTAGAAGTGCTCCCTCCTTGAGGAGGTAGAGCCAACTCCAACATTCTAGGAGTCTATTGTACCATCCCGATGATGAAGCATGCCACTAGTTGATTCTAGTGGGTGAGGTTCACTTACAAACTCCTAGAGACTCCTGGTTCACACAGGCATTTCTGGCACTCCACTCTTTCGTTGTTATTAGATATGTAAATGATGCAGCTAGTTTTGAAGATGGTGAGTGCTGACGAGCAGAGCCAATGAAGCTCCATTAGACTGGGGGTGACATGATCATATTTCTTCAGACCCTGGATGAGACGTGCTGCGGCACATGAGAGGATCCTAAAGGACGTTTGGGAGGCCACAGAGTAGAGCATTATCACCATCTAGATCCAGTACAAGGGCTTGAACAGCAGTTTTAAAGTAGTTTTCTGGAAGAAATGGTTTGACTGTCTATAGAAGGGAAAGCTGGTACCACACAGTCTTTGCTTTTTTGGCAACGTGCTCTTTGAGAAAGAGGTTAGTGTCCAGGGTGAATCCAAATGATTTGAGTTCGAAACAGTCAAGGCTCACATCATTGAGCCAGGTTTGTACTGTATCTTGTTTTTTATTCTTGCCATCTAACATGAATTTTGTCTTGGTTGAGTTCAGCTTCAAGTACGCATTGAACATCCAGGTCTGGATTATATCCAAGCAACTGATGAGGCATTTTATGTCTGAAGCAGAGGAGACTTTTAGGTAGAGTTGGGTATCACTGGTATATTGGTGAATCTTTTTTTTTTTTTAACTTTATTTTCCATTTTGTGATAACAACACAGTGGGTGGACATGTATGGGCAGCAACTTCGCATCAACGTATGCTCAATATACCATAAGTACCACGGACACATGGGATTCAAACAACTGCATATACCAGTAATCATAGTCATACAGTTACAAGTGCATATATCTGTCAGGGAGGCTTATACATAACAGTATTATGAACCATTGCCCCCCTCACTGACTGACCCTCTCTCGCTAGCATTTGAGTCACTGTGGTCACTCGTATTCACATCTGCAGTTAAGAGATCCCAACATAGGTCTCTCCACATGCTAATGTCTTCTTCCAATTTCCCGTCTTTCCTACACGCTTTCATGTGAACCTCCTCCGCAAGCGACCACTCGTGCACATCCTTTAACCAATTGTCTACTGAGGGGGAGCGACTGGCCACTGGTAATCACTAGGGCTGCATCCCAGTCCATTGTTATTTGCACACCATGCCATCTCAGTTTGGACCCAGCCATATACAAATCAGCCTTTACCATGTTCCAATGTCCAACCCGAACTGCCAGACCATGTCCTCCCTGAACTGCAACACAAGCAACCCAGCATCCGTTTCGCCCTTGTTAGGGCTCATTAGCCAGGTAAGGCTTGGTTCCAGAGGCACGGTGTGCATGAGACCTACATCTGGGCATACCTGTCCCACTTAGGGCAGCACACTAAAGTACACAAAAAAGTGATGGATTAATCTCAGCCACTGGAAATTACTCAGGACACATCCAAGTGCATCGTTATTTTGCAGTCTATACAGCCTCAGTTTGGAACCAGCCATATGCAAATCAGTCTTGACCCTGCTCCAATGGGAAACAGTCGATCATAAACTGCTGCTTCCTCCCAAACTGAGGTGGCAAGTTGTGCAAAATAATGATGGTCTGGGATGCAGCCTCAAGTGATTTCCAGTGGTGAGATTAAGTCAAGCATTTAATCCACCACTTTTTTTGTATACTTTAGTGTGTGCCCTAATTGGGCCTGGTACGCCCAGATGTGGGTAATGTGCACACGTTGGGCGCGATTCACAAAGGGCCTCCGCACTCAAGGCAGAGGCCCCGCACTCATGGCAGGACCTCTGCAATGTGCAACTGCAGTGCGGAGGTCCCGCCATGACTGCGGGCCTCTGACACAAGTGCAGAGGCCCTTTGTGAATCGGACCCTGTGTCACTAGAACCAAGCCTTACCTGGCGAATGAGCCCTAACTAGGGCAAAATCGATCCTGTGTTGCTTGTATTGTGGTTCAGGGAGGACATGGCCTACCAGGTCAAGCTGGCCTGTTTTTATTGGAGCTGGATCAAGACTGATTTGCATATGGCTGGGTCCAAACTGACATGGCATGGTTTGCAAAATAACGATGGACTGTGATGCAGGCCCAAGTGATTACCGGTGGCTGAGAATAATTCAAAGCACTTTGGTATAGGACTATGGTGTCATCAGTGATGTCAGCAATGTCCTTTAGTATGTCATGACTGCATGGCGGTGGTGAAAAGTTAGTTAATTAAATAAACATACGTTTTTGTGTTATTGCAACACCTAACTATAAAGTCACTTTAAGCTTTTGTTTTTATCAGTGAACTTCAGCTTTTTTTATTTTTTACGTTAGCTGAAATTTTATTATCATACCTAACTACAGCGTCATTAACGTTCTTTTTTCAGTGATATATATATACACATATATATATATATATATATATATATATATATATACACACATATATATAAATACACAAACATATATACATATAAATACATGTACATATATACATATGCATATATATACACATATATACATATAGCATTATAGACAAACAGAAGCAAGATAATATTGGAATTATTCATGAATCAATGGCTTTGTGGTTAGCATGTCAGATTAAACAAATAAATACATCTATTAGGAGCGAGGCATAGACTGCACACACAAAAAATAAAATTACTTACCTTCGGAAACAATACTTCTGGCGGCAACATAATATTCCTGTAGACTTCTAACATTAATATTATCCCTTCCAGGTTTCGTGCTGGTCCGGAAACCCATTTTCAGAGCAATAATATCCAGGACCACTAGGTGGAACCAAGCGGCTCCACCTGCGACTATCTCCGGTCTGACGATACCAGAGTATATTAGGCACCAACCAGCACTTTGCCGTCACTTTCTCAACTTTTTCGTCACCCCATAAAGGCGAACAGATTGGAACTGAGACATTAACAACAGTGACAAATACAGTGGCAGTAGTGCTTGACAAAAGTATGCAACGATGGGCATGTAGCCTCCTGGCAGATGTCAGAAACTGGGATGCATCTGCAGAGAGCCATTGAGGCAGCGGTGGCTCTCGTGGAATGGGCCTGAATGCTCTCCTGAAAGGCCCTTTTTTTGTCCAAGGTTCAGCAGATCTTGATAGCCATTCCCTCCTTTTCAGCAGCGTAGCCCACAAAGAGCAGATTATTCACTCTGTCCTGATGAGTGCAGTCAATGTGGTAAGACCATGCACTTCTGAGGTCTAGTCTATGGAGTTGCTCTGCTCTCATAGTTAGATGCGGAGGAAGCAAGAAGAATGGATGTGTAATACACCGGCCCACACAAAATGCACAAACAACCATGAGTAAGAAGAACAGACAGGTACGAAGAACCAAATCATCTGGGTAGAAAACTGTGAAAAGCAGACAAACTGGCAGGGCCTGAAGTTCTCCGGTCCTACAGACGGAGGTTATTGCCACTAACTAAATAGAATTTTAGATGACAAATCGAACTGGGCAACTGTTCATCAGCTAGAATTGTGATGCCTTCAAAAAAATAAAAAAAGGTGTGGGAGGAAACAAAAACAAAGCTTTTAGAAAACAAGCCATGAAAAGCGATCTACAACAGAAAAAATTGTTCAGGCAGACACATGAAAGCAGACAGGGGTGTCATATAGCCCGTAAATGTAGTCCCTACCAGTCCCTGCTGTGCAAGGGACAATGCAAATCTCAAGACATCGCAAAAGTGAGATTTTAAGGAGCTGATGCCTACCAACTCATACCACAGAATTAACTTAATCCACAGTAATGTGCAGACAGATTAGGTAGAGTCCTTCCTGGCCACCAAGATGACGTATGCAACGTCATCAGGAAGAAAAAAGCACTTTAACTGGCACTGCTCATTCTCCACAAATGCAGATGCAGAGATTTGGGGACTGGGGTGGAGGACCTGACCATCCTGCTGAAAGACGGGTTTGCTCTGCATAGGACACGAAGTGGCAGCAGAGTGCTAAATGCTAACAGATTGGCATTCCAGCTTCTCCGTGCCCAATCTGGGGCGACCAGAATCAGCTGTGCTCATTAATTCCACAACTTCGTCAGTACTTTTGAGAGAAGCTGAATCAGTAGAAACGCATCCGACAGACCCTGAGATCAGCTGAACCTGAAGGCATCTCTAAGGGAACCATTCAAAAAGCATGTGTGGAACAAAACATAGGAAGTTTCATCTACTGGGTGAAGAGGTACACGATTGTTGAGGGAGCCTGCAAGTTGAGCTGCTGCTGGGAATATTCTCCAACACTAGATCCACTTAATCAGGTGAAACGCCTTCCAATTTAGGGTCCACCACTCCATACCACCAAGTTTGTTGACCTAATGGACATTGTTGGTATTGTCTGTAAAGATCTGAATGTTGCTCTGAGATGAAAAAAAAGATACAACTTCACAACAAGATGGACCTCCTTCAGATCAAGCATATTTACATGTAGGTGCTGTTCTGATGCCAACTAATGGTTGCATGCTGTTATGTTACATAAAAGAGCATTCCAGCACAGTGAGAAGGCATTGAGAACCATGGTGGCCTCAACACGAGGAGGTCTGAAAAGACAATTAAGCAAAAGATTGGAGAGGTCCATCCACCAGCGGAGATCTAGATGAACAGAGAGGAAGATCAGCACCCGAGCCGTGAAACTCTCCTGGTGCTGGAACCACTATGACCTCAGACACTACTGAAGGGCCATCACCTGCCATCTAGCTTGTGGCACCAACAGGATGCATAAGGCCAAGCACACACAAGACTGCAGATGTAGGATCAGAGCTTGAGTTCAAAATTTTTTAATCATCTACATAATATCTGATATCCGAGGAAAGGGATGAAAGGCATGTTGTATCCACTATCACCCCAGTGAAGGTCCTCATGTGAACAGGACAGAAGGTGGAAAAACCCAAGTCCGAGAGGAAAGACATTGTTCACTCAAGTGTTCCCTGACCAGAACCAAAGACTTCACTTTCAAAAACCAGTCATCCAAGCACAGAAATACAAGGGCTCCCAAACGACTTAGTGAAGCTGCCAGAAATGACAGCATTTTCGTAAAGAGGCATGGAGTGATCGTCAGTCAGAACAGGAGAATCATGAACTAATCATGCAGAGACAAGTCAGTAGGTGGGAAGAATTGGAAAAATGGAAATAGTTGTCCTGAAGAGCGATGGACGTCTATCAGTCTCTCACATTCAGGGCAGTATGACTAGGTTCAGTCACACCATCCTGAACTTGTCCCGTTGAATAAACAAGTTCAGAAGGTGAAGAAGGATTAGTTACTTACCTGTAATCCTAGTTCTCTTCCAGGGGTATATTCATCAAAGTCATAAGCACTGAATAATCCCCGCCCACATGCGGGATCCCGGAGCATATAGAAATATACACATATATATATATATATATATATATATATATATATATATATATATATGTATGTTGGGGATCACAAGTGCATAGCACTTCCACGACATACATATATACATGTATATAAATACATAAATATGCAGCCTAACATAATTCCAATAGGGCAAAATGCCAAAATTACATAGGTTTTTCTTGTACAAAAAATAATCTTCCACATACACTCTGTAATAGAGAACATACACTGTAATAGTGTCATACAAGAAAACCTTTATTTTCAGAAAGGAAAAAACAGGTAATAGCAGGCAGTTGGCCCATAGGCTGCATAGATGAATAAACATCACAGTACAGTAAAAAACTGGCACCTTGCCTTTAAGGCTTCCAAGAACTTGGACACCGTGCCTTTAAGACCTCCAGGAGCCCCTCTGCTCCCATCATGCACCACAGGTGACCGTTAGGTCAGTTCTTTTTTTACGGTGTACTAACTTGTAGCAACCTGATTATAAGATGCAATCACTACAAAAATATACTAAAAATGCTCGTCCGGGGAGGAGGGAGGGTTGCTTATGACTTTGATGAGTATACCCCTGGAAGAGAACTAGGATTACAGGTAAGTAACTAATCCTGCTCTTCCAGGGGATACTCATCAATAGTCATAAGCACTGAATAGAGTAGCAAGCCCATACCCACTACCTCGCGGACGAGCAAATAGTATTGAAAAACAGAGCATCTTAACATGACATCAAGCAAATAAATTCCTCAGTGAGGCTTGCATCAGAATCCAAGCAGTAATGGCAGGCTAAAGTATGAACTGAGCGCCAAGTTGCTGCTTTACAAATTTCTGACATAGGAACATTTCTCAGTAAGGCCATAGCAGAAGCGTTCCCCCGGTAGAATGTGTTTTGGGTTTGCCCTGAAGAACCTTGTTAGCTAGTTGGTAGGACAAAGATATGCACGAAACTATCCATCTAGAGATGGATCTTTTAGAAGCTGTTGAACCGGTATTTATGACACCATAGTTAACAAACAACCGGTCCGTCTTTCTCAAGGACTTAGTTTTGTCAAGATAAAATTTCAAAACCCTTTTGAGATCTAAAGAATGGAGGGACCTCTCCAGGGGAGTAGAGGGATTGGGGAAAAAGGTGGGAAGAGTGATCGCCTGATTGATGTGGAAATCTGAGACCACCTTCGGCAGGAAACTCAGATGGGTCCTTAAAACCACCCTGTTGGCATGAAAAACAGTATAAGGTTCTCTACAACACAAAGCCTGGATCTCACTAACCCTGCGGGCAAAAGGGATGGAGACTAAAAAGGCCGTTTTCCATGATAAATGTTGCAGAGAGGCCTTGAGAATCGGCTCAAAAGGAGCACCCATAAGCTTTGTAAGGACTATGTTGAGCTCCCAAGGAGGAGATGGTGATCTCACTGGGGGGTAAACCTTTTTTATCCCTTCAAGGAAATCTTTAACCACTGGCATTTTGAAAAAAGAAATTTGAGTATCAGATTTCCTGTAAGCAGTGATAGCTGCTAGATGCACTTTAATCGAAGAGAACTGTAGACCAGACTTGGCCAAATGTAGTAGGTATGGCAACAGTACCTGCTCTTGGCCCTTGACCGGATCATGAGTATTGTCCCTGCACCACAAGTAGAACCGCTTCCACTTGAAAGCATAGGATTTTCTGGTGGAAGGTCTCTTGGCTTCCTTCAGGATAGTCATACAATCCGCTGTTAAGTCTAGGTGTCCGTATTGAAGGACCTCAGGAGCCATGTTGTCAATCTGAGGGATGAGAGATTGGGATGAAACACTCTCCCCTCGTTCTTGGACAACAGATCAGGACGGCAAGGCAACCTCCGGTGTGGCACCTCGGGTAATTGCAGAAGGTCCGGGTACCACCACTGACGCTGCCACTCCGGAGCCATCAGGATCATTCTGGTGTTGGTTCTGTAAAATTTGTTGATCACTGCCGAGATCAGTGGAAGCGGTGGAAAGGCGTACAGTAATGTCTGAGACCAGTTTATCAAAAGGGCATTCCCTCGTGATCCTGGTTAGGGAAACCTGGACGCGAAGACGGGGCATTTGGTGCTGGCCGTGTCTGCGAAGAGGTCGATGTCTGGCACTCCCCATTGTCGGAAGATGTCTTGCGTGACTTCGGTGTTTAGCACTCAGTCGTGCGCTTCTACGAAGTCCCTGCTTAGTGAGTCTGCTTGGACGTTCATGGAACCCTGAGGATGAATGGCCACGATGCTGAGACCTCTTGTGAGAAGCCATTTCCAAATAGTCTGTGCCTCCAGAGAAAGAGTTCTCGACCTGGTACCCCCCTGCTTGTTCAGATAATACATCGTTGTGGTGTTGTATGTCTGAACCAAGAGGGAGCTGGACTGGAGAGAAGGATACAGAGACTTGAGAGCCAGGTGAACGGCTCTTAACTCGAGGAAGTTGATGTGATGTCCTCGATCTGTCTCCGACCAGAGACCTTGTACTTAAAGGGACCCCATGTGCGCTCCCCAACCTTGCGGGGAAGCATCCGTGACTATAGTCTGAGTGGGAATGTCTTGATGGAATGGGACTCCCTTTAGCAGGTGTGACTGCTTCATCCACCATCTGATGGAGTCCTTGGCAGATTGAGGTAGGGTCACACGGTCTTCCCAGCGACCTGAGACTTGCATCCACTGGTCCTCCAGAGACTGCTGCAGAGAACGCATGTTCAATCTGGCATTGGGGACGATGAACACGCAAGAGGCCATGGAGCCCAACAGTGACGAACCCTGTGTTACTGTGGGATGACTTGCACTGAGGAGTTCGCGACCTTTGCTTCGGATTGAAGACAACCTCTCTTCCGAAGGACACACGCTTGCTTTTGCGGTATCCAGCGAGGCGCCCAGGTAACCTGAGTCCGAACGGGAGTACTCGAAATTGAAAATGTTGACGGTGCACTTGAAAACGGAGAAAACTTGCGATGCCTCCTGGACACTGGAATATGGAAGTATGCATCTTGTAAGTCTATAGCACACATCCAGTCTCCCTGACGTAGATGTGGAAAAATCTGGTGTAGTGCCAACATCCCTAATTTTTCCTTGCGGATGAATTTGTTCAAAAGCTGTAGGTCTAGAATAGGTCTGTATTCCCTTGCCGGGCCTTTTTTTTTCCGACTAGGAAGTAACGAGAGTAAATTCATTTTCCTTTGCTGTTGTTTCGGAACCTTCTCTATGGCGTTTATTTATTTATTTTTTGTGGAAGACTGTCCACCTCTTTCTGCAAAAGAAGACCTCAGCAAATATCCATTTTGAACAATACTCAGCACCCATTTTGTTATGGATCTCCACTCTTCCAGATGAAAAGTGACACTTCCTCCTACCGGAGTGGCTAACAGGCACGGAGGAAGCCTCTGCTTATTGTTTGGCTGGCTGATTAGCAGCTGATGACTGCTGCCTGTTGTTTCCTCTCCCTCTACCAGGTCGTCGTTGATGGAACTGAGACCTCTGCTGTTGCTGATTTTGGGATGACCACTGAGGGGTTTGAACCCTCTGTTGAGAGGAACGTCTGTCATACGGGCGGAAGCGTTTCCTGAATTCTTTACGCTTCTCTAACCAAACGGCCTTCACAGTATCCAAATCCGTCTTCATCTTGGCCATCTCATCATCCGCGTGAGGACCGAACAGCAAAGACCCATTAAACGGAAGGTTGACAATTCTCCATTGGGCATCTGGCTTCAGGCCTGTGAGACGGAGCCAAGCCGAGCGTCTGGAGCAGATACCGTGTGAATAACCGTGGGCGGCCAGATCAGAAGAGTCTGCAGCCGCACTTATAACCTGGTTCGCCACCAAGCCCCCCTCATGCAGTATCTCCTGAAAGTCCTGCTGATCTTCTTTCAGGAGTTTTTCTGTGAATCTGGCAAGAGAGTCCCAGAGAGACCTATCGTACCTCGCTAGGAGAGCTGAAGCGCTGGCCACTTTCATCACAGAGGCAGAGGTGTTACACATCCTCTTACCCAAAGAGTCCATATTCTTGCTATCTTTCTCTGGAGGAACTGACGAGGAAGATGCAGTAGAGTGTGCCTTTCTGACCGCCGCCACAATGACTGAGTCTGGAGGGGGGTCTGAACGCAGGAAAAGCGGGTCTTGAGTCGGTGCCTTGTATTTCTTTGCAATACGAGATGGTACAGATCCCACTGTGGCAGGGGTTAGGAAAGTTTGCATGGCAGGATCTATGAGGCCTGGGACTAAAGGCAGTAGAGGCCTGGTTGACGATCGATGGTGTAGAGTCTCGAATATAACGGATGTGGAGACAGTCGGGGCAGACATACTGATGTTAAGTTTTTTGGCCCCTCTGCAGAGAACATCATTGAAGGTTCCGATATCGTCAATCGGAGCAACTCTGGATGACGGTGTTGCCGACAGAGTTGGGGAATAGTTCCTGATAGAAGATCTGGTGGATGTTGACCACGTTGGAGATCTTTGCCTCCTCCTTTTGGGAGAGGAAGTGTGATGCGAACGAGATCGCTCCCGTGTGTGGCGGGAGGATGGGGACCTTGACCTTCTTGGGGTTCTTTTTGGAGAGACCCTCGATGATGTTGTTGCAGGAGGAGTTCTGTGACCTCTTGACGGCGAGTAGGTGCGAGAATAATCTGAATCAGGACTTCTATGACCAGCACCCCTTGTTACAAAATGTCCAGTACCTTCCAGCCATCTTGGCGAAAGATTAAAAGGATGTGACTTTTTGGGCGGAACCGGAGAGCCATCCGGTGAAATCTGGACGATGTTAAGGCCCGGGGATGATGAGTCTCTTCGACGTCGAACGTCGTGAACTCTACGTCGACCTTGTCTCCTCCCCAACCTCCTCAGAGACGACTACAGGAGTTTTGTCTCTCAACGTCGACCAATGCCTGGACGACACCGTCTGTGCCGTCTTTGACGTCGACTTTCTTGGCGGCGAGACGCTGGAGGGTGCTAGTCTCCTCGATCTCGGCGTCATCTTCGACGTCGAACGCCCTCGTGGGCAAACTGGAGATTTCGACGTCGATCGCCTCAAGCGCTTCTTTGACGTCGATTTCCTCGACGGTAAGCGCCTCGACTGCGACGGGGATGTCGACAGTCGGTAAGCTCTCGGCAGAGTCTTCGCCGGCGAACTCCTCGACGCCGACCTCCTAGAAGGTGGCGGAGTGTTCCTCACCGTCGACGGATGTCTCAACGTCGACGGGTACTTGTCAGGTCTCTCGGGACCAGCATACTTCGAGCCCAAAGTATGTCTCGACGTCGACTTTTGTGCGATGGAGAATGTCGTCGTCTCGATGGCGATCTATCCCTCGAACTGCATATATTGTTGGTGGAACTGTTGAGCAGCAGGGGAGGATAGGTCCAACACAGTAGTGCAGTAGCTCTATAGTTTTCCTAGTGCATCCAGGAGAAGTCTCTTTCCTCGCTGAACAGCCAATCACCGCTGAAAGGCATGTCCAGTAGTGTGGCTTAAAAATCTCAGGAGAATCAAGTGAAGCACATCCAAGTGTGCAGATGCAGTGTGACAGCTGTGCCTATATATCGATCTACAGCGTTCGCAGAGTCCAGGCCACACTTCAAGAACAGTGTGGATGCGTCCAATCTGTCATTAGCCAAGTCCATAAACAGCGTTTTCAAGTTGGCTCGCAAGCTGATCACAACAGGTTTTGCCAATTTCCACAAGGCAGGAACATATCGCCGAGGAGCCAGGTGGCAATAGCAGTGCATAGGGGCCCGACTGTCAGAAGCAAAGACTTTTTGTTCGTAACAGCCATTTTTCTTCTATGCCATATCAGAAGGCGACATACAGATGGCATTCAGGTCCTTCTTCCAGGAAGACATTTGGACAACTAGACTTTCCAGAGATGGCCAAGAGGACAAATAGTGGGGATCACTTGTAACAGCTGACATTTGGCTACATGCGGACTGATGGGCTCAAAAAGTTTTTTTCCCCACAAACAATCATGACTGGATCAAGTAGGGCATCAGTGAATAGAAGCAATGGCTTCGCCAATAAGGAGGATGGTTGAGAGATATCAGTCATAACATTAGAATTCGCCTCCGCAGAGGACAAGGTCAATACCAAGGCTTCAGCAGTTTTTCGTACTGCAGTCGTGAATGAGAAACGTCCTCTGTAGCAAGACGAGAGGGATAAAGGAAGCTTCCCTTCTGGTGGAATGCCCAAGCTACTCGCATTTTGTAGGTCGAGCTATAAGCCAACATCAGTTTTGTAATATGGAAGGTGCTCAGACTCCGTCTCCCATAAGTCTTTATGGGAAACTTCAAGGGCTTCTGCGATTACAATCTGCTCTACTAAGGCAATTCTGAGCCATGTGGAGGTGCTCTTCAAAGGAAACCTTGTCAAAGTTTGCCTTAACTTTTTCCTTCGTCACACAGATAATTTCCTCAGATGTCTTCGAGAGCGGTACCAAAGTCTGCTTCGTGGAAGACTTCTGTGTCGGCACTGAAGAGTGCTTCAATCGATTGGGGAATGGCAACCTTGAAGGCTTTTACTTCTTAAGTGTCAGGATTGTAAACAGTGGAGACGTTATCAGAAGGCATCTGTGTAAGAGCAGCCATTTTTGCCAAGCCCACAGGAACGTGCTCTCCCTTGGGAGCTAGTCAAAATGGTTCAGGAGCCATCTGAAACAGTTCCAGCATAGCAAGAAGTAAAGCTTCAAACTGTGAAGAGTCAGTTGAAGGATTTGGAAACTCCAGTCTCATCATTTTCAATATCTGGATATTATCTGATGAAGAAGAGTGCAGTGTAGCTGAATGGCATCCAGACTATCAACAGTCCCGGGAACAGTACTGTTTCCTCTAGAAATAAGAGGACAGCTCCTTCCTATAGCACCTTTGTGTTTTTCAGGAACTCGTGCCCTTACAAACACATGTGTGGGTGAAGGAGCTTACTTGCATGTCTCCCTCCAGGCCTTAGCCAAAAACAACTAGTTTGCCCACTTTCTCATGGCCTTTGGGTGCATGGAGGAACACGAATCGCAGGTTGTAGCACCATGCTCCAATCTGAAGCACGACCTGCACTTGCCATGTGGATCTGGAAATGTACGGATGGGACAGAGTGAAGGAGCAGAGCAGAAATATTTTGGTGCCGCAAAGATGTAGTAGGAGGAATTAAGAAATTATGTCACCCAGGAAGGAGGTTTATAGGTAGAAAAACTCAATACTGGAAGGGGGTGGACAAGAATGTATGCAAGCAGCATTATACAGAGAACAATTTGATTTAGAGATATGAGAATTCGTTTAGAAATGTGCCAGGAATACCAACAGATTTAAAAATGTTGAGTAGGATAGAGCAGTCGATGGGGTCAAATGCAGCCAACTTGTTTAGGAAGGTGAATGTAGTTAAATAATGTTTGAGCTCAGCAGAAGGAACATGGTTTACATGCGAGAAAGAAATTTAGGTGAAGGACATGGAAACAAGACTAGAAAGTTTCAAATAGTTAATTTGGGCGGGTGAAATCTGAATTCTGTTGAGCACCCGTTAGTTAGGCACTTTGACAAAAGAGTGATGGAAAAACAGAACAATAATTGGAAGGAGACGAGGGGTCTGCAGTTGCTTCTTACAAGAGTAGCTGCGCAATGGTAGTTATGAAGCACTGAAAAGAGACTGCAGATATGAGAAAGGGATAGTAGGACACATGATGTAAGCACTAAAAGGTTTGATGATGTGAAAGCAAGAGATTGCAGAGGAAACATGACAGGTTAGGAGATTTAAATAAGTGGATAATTTCATTTGAGGAGCTGAATGTAAAATGGGGTTCATCTAAGGGAAATGGGAAAGTAGATGGGGTTGTGAGCAAAGAGAAGATGGTTTCTACTGTGTTCGATGTCTGAATGGTAACAGTTGAGAAAGTCAACCGATATGGAGATAGAATTGAAAAAAATAGTAGCGCAAGGAAGAAATGTAGCAACAGCATGATTTTGGATGAGAATGAAGATATGTAATTAAGACCTGCTAGTTAGTTTTAGCTACCCTCAGGGCAACTGTAATGGTGTGAAGTACTTGCATCCAGAAGTCAAAATCAGACAAGCTTCACAACTTTAGTCATCAGCATACTATTAAGCCCAATGTGGTCCTAAGGGATCGTATATGTGGGGCTCTCCAGGGATAGATGAAGGTTATACAGAGATGGGGACATAACATAAGGAGTCAGTAGGCTCCTTGCAGAGCATGAAGGATTAGGATAAGGTTGCTAGGGACTTTACAAAAAAGAATGGGATTAAGAATGAATTTTCCGCTTAGACACTGAAGAGTTGGTGTTAAATGAATGTTGTGGGGGACTTCTATGGCCATACAGATATGGGTGTGGCCTGAGGGGAGTGGGAGAAAATAAGGCTGCGAGCAGTTGAGTGTGTGATATCTATTAGGCCCAGAGGAATGCTTTGTCAACTAGCTGGGAGGTACGAGTGCTGGATGAGGTTCTGATTAGAAAGGAACAGCAAGAGTAGAGTTGTGTTTGATCTTGGAGGTTGAGCTTCATACTCCCATGAAGATGAGTGAGAGGTCAACGAAGAAAGATTGAATGGACATGCGTGGCCAATAGGCTACCATTATATGTGATGTGCGAGGTGCAGATATGGAAATAAGTAGGTATTCCAAGAGGCGAAGGATTACCAGAGAGTATGAGAGGGGCAGTCTGTAGTGACCCATAAACAAAAAAGCCAGATTCCCCTCGGCCTCTATGGACGTGCATGTGCAAGCATGATCTAGCTAGAGTGGGCACAGGAGTTGTAGGTCCTTGAGGTCAATGCAAGAGTGAGTGAATGCCTGACTGAGTGAGAGAGTGTGTGACAAATTGTGGAAGTGACGCATCACAGTCCTGCAAATTGTCGGCTGATAAGCGATACAAAGTATCAAGAACAGTGAAAGCAGTAGATGCAGTAGGAGCAAAAGGAACAGTAAACATAGGAGATAAAGCACTGATGTGGTCGCCATCAAAATCAGCAGAGTTCAGGAAAGCCCTTCAGAAATGTAGGTACTTAGGTGACCAAACAAAAGATTGCTAGAGAAGGTATTACACCATACAAAGCTCTGCACCCTTGCAATTCCTAAGGAATAGTATTGTGGATACAGACTATACTGGGGTGGTACATAGCTAGTAGACAAGAGAGGGAAAACTAAACAGGAGGATACTGGCCTCCTACAATTGTTATAGTTCAGAAAGAACTGCAAAGGAACAATGTGGTAGTGAGAGGTCTTGGTCTAGAGTTTAAAGACTTCTTGACTTAGATGGCCACAGTGCAATACAGAACCTCTAATGCAAGACATCCTGTTGTGGCTCATAACATGAATTTGTAAGGTTTGTGTAAGAAACTTGTAAGTGAATAATAAGGGATCATAACATTCTTCAAGGAGAATAAATATAGAACAATCTGTGGTCTCAGTGTATGGGGAGGCTTAAGGGACACTTGCTATGATTGATCGCTAAGCTTTTTAACCCATTCAAAATTAGGGCATAAAGAGTTTGAACAGCTGCGCTGGATATTCTTTCCCGGAACCAAAATTTCAGCTAACCCGTGGCCATTTACATTATGTCTAGCTCCGATAAGACCTGCAGCCCTTCGAATTCAATTTCATGCGGAGCCTTGTCATTTTTAGGTCTCGCCTAGCGTTGCTGCGCACATGCGCAGCTCGCTCGGCGAGATTTATTGCTAATGAGTACTTTGAGAAAAGGGCTTTAAGCCCCGCCCCTCATTTCCATTGGCTGGCGTCACCGTTTATGCTAAACGGTGGCCTGCCATTGGAAATGAGCTATCTGTGTTGCCTCCCTTTGGCTTTTTGTGCCGGCCCATCCGGACTGGCTAGTCTGCTTTGCGTCTGTCGCAAAGCACTTTCTTATCTTTATGGGGCCATGTGTTTCTAATTAGAAACACATGGCCCCATAAACACAAGAGATCGATGCTTGTTTTTATTTGAATCGTGGGACTTGCACTCTCGCATTTATAATGAACGTTATAGAGTCTATAAACTATAAAGCATATAACCTTGACTGGGCAAACTATTTATTTCTGTCTTGGAACAACTTCAGATCACTACTCGAGAGTTCTATTTTAATGGCAGTTCTGCGCCTGGCACTGAAAGAAAGATAACGGAAAACAATGCTTGGCGTCCATTTATTGTGCACTGTATGTCTGTCTGTTGAGAACCACAACAGAACTCTTAACACAAATGTTTGGAGTTACTGCTCCTCGCATATCCGGAGGAGGATTTCAGAATTAGAGCATTTCTGTGGGGGGCGGGGGAGCGAGAACCGGCCAATGCAAGGTGGGAGGGATTTTTGAATACTAAAATAGAATGTTTTGTCAGCCGAGCGTCTTAGCAGGGCTCATTTTGGTCTGAAACATTTACGGGAAGTAAGAAGGCGCGTGCCATTCTTCAATATACCCGCAGGATAAATGTACCGCTCATGGCGCGCGGTTCTAGTGCTTGCTCCCAGCGGGAACGACTGCTTCTGGTAATGGACAAAGATGGAAAGGCAGTTGTGTGCACAAGCATACTTGAACAGTTCACGCACTGTATCACCAGAGCGCCACTGCTGATGAGAGACAGACGCATGACTAATTGGAAAACCAGGCGCTGGGATTCCAAGCATAGAGCTGCCGAGCCTGCTTCACATAAACAGTCCGGATAGTGCAGTGTTCATGTTTAGTGATTTACATAAAACACTAAAAGTAATCACAAGGGTTTTGCCCAAGGTCACACAACTGGTCACACAAGAAAAATAGGATCAGAACCCTGGATTCCTGCACTCAAACAATTTAGCCAGTATACCACATCCTTTTCCTAACTACGGAGCTCCAACCCAAATGACAGTTTGCGCTTCTCGGTTCCCGCAAGGCAGTATCAGGTTTCATCCCAGATGTGCTGCAGGAGGCTGCGGTACAAAGCAGAGGCATTGCAGCTCCATAGCTACAACAAAGCAGTTGTGAGACCACGGGGACCTATGCTGTTCTTCATATGGCATGGCTGTACCTGGAAGGTAGCTCTTAAGCACAAAGTACAGCTTCTGTGGCAATAAATCCACTGGCCCTTTTTTTAAAATGTTCACAAAATTGAACATCACGGTCCTATCCATTACTTTTTCCTTAACCGGGGCACATTGGAGCTTGTGGCTTTCTTTAATCTCTAGTCACTCCATTCCATTTCAGGCCGTTGTATTGTTTTCAAACTCCCTCCACCGCTGCTGACACACCGCTGCTGACACCGCCGCCGCCGCTGACACACCGCCGCCGCTGACACACCGCCACCGCTGACACGCCGCCGCCGCTGACACGCCGCCGCCGCTGACACACCACAGCTGTGCGCCCCAGTGATGAAGGCAGAATTCAATGCAGCCAAATTTGGAAGAGTTGGGCATGCACAGCACAGACCCACGTCATCTGAAGGAGTCAGGGCAAGGAGGAGGGTGCAAAAAGCTGCCAGCACAGCTACGATAGAAGGAACATTAGACAAGTGCATAAAAGACAAGGACGAAATCCATTTGATCCCAAAGCGGAGTCACGCGGGCGGGGGATAAGAAGGTGGGTGCAACTAAAAGAAGTGGAGTAGGAGGAGGCAAGAGCTCTGATGTAAAGAAAGAACTAGCTCCTTAGAGCAGATGGACGACAAGGGGTGCTACCGGGTGGATGAGGCTTTACAGAGCAGATTAAGGCTGCTCGGCCCTCACTGAGGATAGTAGCAGGTGCAGGTAGAAGGGATGTTTGGCAAGGATTCTAGGGGGAGAGGACATGGGAGAGTTACACGAATAGAACAAGCATTGAAACTGCAATAGGTCTCGCCTTTCATTAAGTTAAAACCATTTGCTTTGCTATACAATACCATTAGCAAAGCAAATGGCTTTAACTTAATCAAAGGCGAGACCTATTGCATTTTCAATGCTTGTTATAGTCTGGTATAAGCAAACTGATACGTAGGCTGTGGCACCTAGAATATAAATACCTAACATTCAAGCAAAGGGGTGCACAATATATTTTAAAAGAACCATACAGTCTTGTAATTTTTTAACAAGGCCTACTTCCTTTTTTCTTTACAATGAAAGCTACTGTTCTTGAATTGCTGACTAAAGAGTGATTTCTCACATAATGCAATTCTTATAAAGAGTATACTGAGGTACAAAAAAGAGGAGACAATTGGGATTTCAAAGGTTATCACTTGAGTATGAAGGTGGGAGAAGGTGGAAAAAGGGGCTTGCAGACAGCAGCAGCCAACTACCAGCGTAGAGTTCACCAGTGAAGGGAGGGGGAGTAGGGAGAGCTAGAAGGGTACACGCTGCACATAGTTTGGACAATCACACCAAAGGAAACAATATTCTGTGTCAGAAGATAATGTTGGTCAACTATGGTGGCAATTTTTTTAAATCACAAATTGCTATCACTTGGATACATAAAATGGGGTTGTCCATCTACTGATAAGCGTCATATCCGTAGGAAAGACAGAATTGGTATTTACTGGGCTACTGAAGGACTCCTATGAAATTTGAATCAGCCGACTAGAGAGCTCATTTCCAAAGACATTGCAAGTGCAATGTATCGAGGGAAATATTGCAGGAACCTGTGGCAAAGAGGACTAAATCACTTTTAAATGTTGATTTCAAATGCCTTTCTAAATCATGGCATGCAAGCTTCCCAAAGTGATGCCATAATAAATAGGTTTGAATCAATTAGAGATTTTCAATCAATGGGATGAACTAACTCAAAAGCATTGAATGACTAATTATTGATATAGCAGCAAATGGTGGTTGGAGAAGGTGTCTCAACTTCACTTCAATTAGCTTAGACAGTGACAAAACATCGGACACAGTGAAGTAGAATAACCTCTGGAACGTCATATCAAAAATGTAATTCACAGCAAATTTTCACATAATCCCCTTTTTCATCAAGTATTATGCCTCGTCAGCTGATGTAGCAATTAACTGTGGTATGACACAAAACATTAAAATAAGGAGGATTGGACAGTGAGCATCCATATTACTATCAGTGTGTATATGGCGCCACATGTTGATGACCTACATAGTGTTTCCAGAATTCTAGCTCCTTCTAGCTGGTTGGGAATGGTCTGTGCCATCTTCAGGGTCAGAAAAAGGAGTTCTAAAACCAACTGTGTGACTAATAAAGAATTTGAGTCCATCATGCAGAAATATTCCTCAACGGCCAAGCTCCACTCACTTATACATGAATCACTAACCACCAAACCCAGTTCTAAACTGTTTTTCCAAGATGGAAAGTGAAGCACAGCAAATATCTATTATGGGCGAAGGCTGGGTGGGTTTAGTGAAAACAGCAGTGCAAGGATTAGGAATATCAATCATCGTGGAGGTAATTTTTTCCTGTTATATTGTCCTGCTCGCACGCCTTAAAAAGTGATTGGAAATCTGCTTCCCAGTTCTTGTGGGGACTGAAAAAGACAGCACATGCTTGATAAGGCTTCAAGCAAACAGACTGCAAGGAAGCTCTGGTGTACAGTCTTATTAGAACTAAGATTCCCAAAAATATAAAGAATAGGCCAACTTGCTGAAGAACAAACAGCAGCAATAGACCACAAATGCTGCCTTTGGTGGAATGAGCATGAACTCTCTGCCGACCTTAAACTTCTATGTTGTATTATCTAGAAGATTATTAAAAAAACATAGCAGGTTAGCCACTTTGATGCCAGGAGTAAGCACACCACATGTGATTAAGAAATGTTCTGTGTCTGAAGGGTTTCACCCTTTCAGGGAAAGCCTTCCAACATTAAACAATTAGATTTTGCAAGGTTTCTTAAACTGCAGAAGCAGGAGGTCTAGGCTGAGAAACAAAGCAAAATGTATTAACTTCTGTGATGCAAGCCCATAACGACGTTGGAACGAGTGAAGGCAGCACCCCGGGAACAACTTGCCCTTGCAGGAAAAGATATGTATGGCTATTAGGAACAAAGAGTGTGAAGCTCACCATTTTTCTGGCAGAGATGATAGCCACCCAAAAAAAATATATTGCAAGTCTATTTCACAAGAGACCAATGATTAAATAGATACATGCATGAGTGAGGGCAAAACCAAATTCAAATCCCACTGAAGGACATAGTCAATCAATCAGGGAATTGTAAGCGCGCTACTCACCCGTGAGGGTCTCAAGGCGCTGAGGGGGTGAGTGGGGGGGTGGGGTCCGTAGATCTGTTTAGTCGAAGAGCCAGGTCTTGAGGGTCTTCCTGAAGGTGTTCAGGGAGGGGGCGCATCTGATGTCTGCCGGTAGCTCGTTCCAGTTCTTGGCTGCAATGTGAGAGACGGATCTTCCGCCTGCTCTGGCTCTGTGGATGCGCAGGGTTTCGGCCAGTGCGAGGTTGGAAGATCGGAGGTTTCTTTTGGGTACGTGGAAGTGGATTCTGTTGTTGAGGTATTTGGGTCCATTGTTGTGTAGGCATTTGTAGGCGTGAGTGAGGATTTTTAAAGTGACTCTTTTCTCCACGGGGAGCCAGTGGAGACTTCGTAGGTGTTGGCTGATGTGTTTGTGTCGGGGGATGCCGAGGACGAGTCTGGCGGCGGTGTTCTGTATTGTCTGGAGTTTGCGGAGTAGGGACTTGTTGATGCCGGCGTAGAGTGCGTTTCCATAGTCCAGTCTGCTGGTGATGAGTGCGTGGGTGACTGTCTTCCTTGACTCAGGGGGGATCCACTTGAAGGTCTTGCGGAGGATGTTGAAGCAGCTGGAAGTGACGGTGTTGACCTGTCGGTTCATGGTGAGTGATGAGTCGAGTGCGATGCCAAGGTTCTTGGCGTGGTCTGAGGGGGTAGGTGGGCTTCCAAGGGCGGTCGGTCACCAGGTGCTGTCCCATGCAGAAGGGGTGGTACCGAGGACGAGGACTTCTGTCTTCTCGGCGTTGAGCTTCAGGCAGCTGTTGGTCATCCAGACTGTGACGTCTTGCATTCCTTTCTGGAAGTTGAGTTTGGCAGTGGTGGGGTCTTTGGTGAGGGAGAGGATGAGCTGGGCGTCATCGGCGTAGGATACGATGTTGAGGCCGTGTTGTCGGACGATGGCTGCGAGGGGGGCCATGTAGATGTTGAAGAGGGTGGGGCTCAGTGATGAACCCTGTGGGACTCCGTAGGTGATTTTCGTGAGGTCGGAGAGGAAGGGTGGGAGTCTGATCCTTTGGCTTCTTCCGGTGAGGAATGATCGGATCCAGTCCAGGGCTGTTCCTTGTATGCCTGCGTCATGTAGTCTGGCGACTAGTGTGCGGTGGGAGACGGTGTCGAAGGCCGCTGATAGGTCGAGTAGGATGAGGGCTGCGGAGTGGCCTTGGTCCAGGAGGGTGCGGATGTCGTCTGTGGCGGCGAGTAGGGCAGTCTCTGTGCTGTGGTTGCTTCGGAATCCGGATTGGGATGGGTCGAGGACGGCGTTCTCTTCAATGAATCGTGTCAGTTTCCTGTTGACTGTTTTCTCTGCAACTTTGGCTGCGAAGGGGAGGAGCGGGATGGGCCGATAGTTCTTGAGGTCGGTGGGGTCGGCTGAGGGCTTCTTGAGCAGGGATCTGACTTTTGCGCGCTTCCAGTCGTCTGGGAAGGTGCCCGTTTTGAAGGTGGTGTTGATGGTGCGTTGTAGTTTGGGTGCGATGGCGGCCGCGGCTCTGTGGTAGATGTGAGGGCTAGATGTGAGGGGGCAGGGGGCGGGGGCGGGGGCGGGGGCAGGCCCCTTCCCCCCCCCCGAGTGGATGCTTTTCATGGTCGAGGCGGTGTCTTTGGCAATAGTCCTTATGAGGAGGATAAAGATGAAGCCGATCATCAAAATGAAGCCCTTGCTGTGAAAATGAGGGTAAGGGGTACCAAGAAATGCATGTAGGTATGCAGCAATGGTTACAGCAATGCTGACAGGACTATCTTAATCCCTGAAGCAGCACATTAAGGAATAAAAGACAAAATGTAATGTAAACAGGTCTTCAGCATTTCATTGAGGTGCCTAAAGCCCAATAACAAAATATTACCAATCTTCCTTTAAAGAGCCCCTGGTAGAATCCTAACTAGTCTCACACATTGCAAGAAGGTTTTCTTCAGATATGTTCAAATGTTCATACAACAGTTTTTCAATAACCAGGCAACAACATTCAGCAATTGGAGGCAGGTAAAATCCCGCGAGGTCAGCCCTCCCTGCTGGACTAACAAATCTGGAACCTGGGGAAGGCAGAAAAAGTGGTTTGTTCTTTGAAAAGAGAAGGATTTATGTGAACCATATTAGAAAAGGCGAGCTATTTGTATTAATCTGAAGTTGCAGGACCATTTGAATTTTATAAGAGTCAAGAGAACTAGGGGATGTGGGAGGAAAAACTATCACCAATCAACCCAAAAAGGAAGATGCAAACTCCAGGCACTGATTGCTTCTCTCTGTAGTGAACAGTATAGTGGGGGGGGGGAAAGCCCCTGGTTTAAAAACAGTGATGGGAATTTGCCACCAGGATTTCCATTAGTGTGTTTCACAATGTAATCTTTAGAGAAACTCTTACTCGATCTTTTTCATCCACTGAACACGGGAAAATACTGAAGATTGCTGATGAGGGACCACTTAGAGAAAAAGTGAGAATGACTTCCCCCTGCTTGTCTAAATAGAACACAGCTTTTAAGCGGTCTATGAAGACACAAACACCTCTCACCCAAAGAAGAGCAAAGAACAACTTCAGGCTAATAAAAAAAGCCTAAGATGCATGTGGTTCATGTGTAGATATTTTGCTGGAGATTACAAATGGCATGTGTCTGACGGGCCCTCCTTCTGAGAGGAGGTTGTGGTTAAAGAGACAGGGGTGGGAGCTTGAAAACCAGCCTCTTTCAATGAGCTTGGATTACAAAGTTCATCAGCGAGTTGAGAGGCCAAGTCTGGTTTTCTTGCAGATGGCATAGCAGAACTTGCATTTGCAGTTGAGCCAAGAAACCCATACACTTTCACAAGGCCATTCAACTCAAGAGCCACTTGAACTACCATACTGAAATCATAGAACGTTTGGAAATGTTCTACTGCTTACTTAAAAGAGAGATCATGTTTGCTACGGACTGAGAATGCTTGCCTTACAGAAGAGCCCATAACCACTCTTCTACTCTGACACCATTGCAATGGAAATAGAGGACACTTCTCTTCAATTGGAAAACTCAGATGGAATTCGAGGAGGTGTGTGGATCTACTTAACACATAGGCTACTACTACTATGGAACACGCCTTTGTGAACATCCTGGGAGATGAATTCAGGCTGAATTGTAGACATCTGTACTAAGTATTGGTTTTCAAAAGTACATCTCAAAACTCAATTATGCTTTACATTGACTAGTGCAAGTACATATCTTGGAGATCTAGAGTTATCATTTAATGCAAAACTGCATTTTCAAAGTCCAATGCTAGCATGTTCATGTGGAAAAATTGCACAATGAGAACCAAATTAATGTAAAAATGTTTAAATATCAGCCCCTTGCATTCTTGGTGACAACTAAATACCTAGAGTAAAACTCCAGATCATTTTGATCTCCAAAAGTAGCTTGATTGCCAATACAAGACTTTTTTTTCTCACATTTCTTCCAAAAGCTCTGGTAATGAGTTCTGCAATTTTGGTGGGGATGCCAGAATGATTAGCTGATAGCATATTCCTCCTAGACAATTTTTTATTTCCTCTCTCTCTCTTTTTGTGGAATCACAAGGGAAGAAGTTTACAAACTTGTTTAGATTTTGACGTATAAATCAAAATTAGCCATAATGGACACATGTGCCTGGTATAAGGCAGGCATTCTGGTATCCCTTCTGTCCTTCGCGCTCTCGCTTCTTTGCCTCTTTATCTAGGACCAAGACTGGTAGAAGGGACACATTTCCCTTTCCAGAGTCTGCAATAACTACTGCAGATTGGATTCAATGTACCAAAAAAAGGATTATTGTTCGAGTGTCTTGTATCTTGAAGCCAGAGATCCACATACAAATGGGTCAGAGTCAGGTCTGGACCAAACTGTTGTAGACTTGCGTGAAGCCTCCATGCTAACCACTGGATGCTCTGGTACACAGGTGGCTCACCTTGAACAAAGTCCAGAAGAAATCAATCTTAGGAGGAGGTAAAGACAATATTTCCAAAGCATCAGAAACAGCTGCTTGGAAATGTGTAATAGTGTGTAACGGTCCCAGCTCAACATCATAACCCAAAGAGTGAATGCAGATATGAACTTTTTGTTTCTTTGGTGATAAATGAGTTCATCTCCATTCAAAGATGGCACTAGCCTATACTAAACAATAGCAAGTGCAGAATGTGCCACTCGGGCAATGTTTTTTTTCCTTCATTCAAGTGGTCACACCATCAAGAAATTGATCTATACTGCTTCTCTGATATTTCTTGACAATGCAGCAGGAAATTCCATTTGCTTCTGCTCTGAAGTAGACATTAGGGTCTTAGCTCTATCCATACTCACTGGAGGTGGTGCTGTGGGTAAAAAGGGAGTGATGGCATGGTGGCCAACGAATGCTGATAAATAGTAAACCTCACTGGTCTGGGTACCTGAACATTCATTAATATTACTGGTGATGCTTGCCCAAGACCATGGAATAGGATGATAGTCCAGTCTTGAAAAGGAAGAACTGTGTCCAAACGAGGAACCCCTCTGTATTATGAGAACTGTAACGGTACTACATCAGATCGTCTCTTATAGGTGTTGAATAATTCAAACATAGGTACTGCTTAGAAATTAGTTTCATGAAATTCCTCATGCAGGAAATATTTAAAGACTCTGTGGTATGTATAAAGAAGGTATGGAAACTACCATCGCAAAGACTGTGTACAATGTGTTACACTGGCATCCAAAGTAATCGGTGCTCTTCCAGTAAGAAAATCAATCAAGGTTCTTTCTTATGCTTCTCAACTTTTTATCTTTTTATGCATTTTACCTGAAAAAGATTCTCCCAAACAATGCACTGGTGCCAACAGTGGTACTGATCTTGAAGGGAAAGTCTTGCTATAAACTGTGCTTCTAGCAAATCAAGGGTAGCCCGGGTATACTAAAGCACCGGTCCTAGGTGCTCACGCTGCCCTTGCCAATCTGCAAACTACAAGGTCCAGAATCCCCATTAGTATCAGCCTTGTCTTAGGCATTTGTCAACAACCTCAGATGAATTCCAATGAAGAAAACAGAAGTCTGCAAAACATTACTTGTTTGGCCATTTTAATAATAGAAACACAAGTGAGTACAAGATAATATAACAAACCCTGTAGAGGCTAAAAGTTAATCTATTTGTTAGATTTTAGAGGGAAAGTACAGAAGTAAAGTGAGCCACAAAACCACCACCATCATAATTTTTAGTGGAAAGGAGGAACACATATCTAGCTCAACAGACTGCTAGAAAGTCTAATGAATGTAATAAGGAGAGATGAATTTTTCAAAAGGAAAAAGTAGGGTGAAAGGGCACTCCGGATAAGCTTCACCAACCACAAAAATACCTGAATAAAACTTGGATGTGTTCAGTTCCATCAGAGTGTCTTTCCAATTACCGTACCAAGGAACGCTAGCTTTAAGTGTGCGATCTGATAGAGAAAACATGGCACCATTAATCTATGCATGTGAACACCGTACATGTAAATGCTTTAAGACGTTAAGAAAGGTTATCAAACACTAAGGGAACAGAAAAAGTATATTAATTCTTAACGAGGTTATTATCTGGGTTGAACATACACCTCGATAATCTAATCATGACAAAAACACAACACTGTTAGCTGCCAATTCAGCTTACATAGTTAACAAAAAGCAACTATTAAATTATTTGGATTCACAAAAGAGATTGCTGGTCACTCTTATAAATAGTAAACATGTCCCTTTTTGCACTGGCATTCTTAAATTCCATCTTTTTCACTTAATGCGTCGTATTTGCATTTCACATAAAACCAATATTAGAATAATCTCAATCACCACATTATACACCGCAAGAAAACACATTAGAAATAAAACACAAACATGGTATATGTAAATAATGGGATGTCCTTTGCAGAATAATTATTGAGTAATGAGAGCTACAGCAAGCAAGAGAAAATACTACTTGGAGTCTTGGGAGAACAAACGGACTTGGTGTCTCTGTGGCAGCTGTTTATTAGTGCAGCGTTTCTATGCTTCAGATTTGACCAGCATTCTTCTTGGAGAAACGGAGTTTGTCTTTCATTAGTGAGCTTGCCTCGTAAGGTCAGGAGAACCATAGCATCACTGATTCTAAGACTGATTAGCATCTTGTGTTTTGATTACTTTTGTATTGGGTGACATGGAAGAATAAGTAGGTTAGGAGTGGTACTAGTTCTGCGTGATCGAGAATCATGCTTACTGCGGACAGCTTTCACTCTTTCCATTTTCTTTTTAGGAGATCAATAGAGGCCATGACTCTAGTCCAGCCAGGTGAGATCAAACAGATGAGTTGAAAATCCAACTACTGGAAGGGAGAGGAGACTCTGCTTAGTGCTTTCATCTTGACTGGGCAGAAGTTGAACGCATAACCGACCAGATAAAGTAATGACTATGCTTATGAGATAGATCTCTCTACGTTAATTGTCTTTTTGTAGGGTGGGCAGCATGTTCAATGTAGATCTGGCAGTTTAGTATTTCATCTGGAGTACGAGGAGGACATGCAACAATTATTTAGAGTTATTTGAATTATTTTCTTAGCACAAATTCCACCATGCTGAGGATGAGTGCCTGCTCAGAGTAGGCTCTCTAATCTGGAACATTTCGCTCATCACTGAAAGCTGCCTCCTATAGGCCGAACAGTGTTCTTTAGTGGTTGTAACAAAGTGTTGAACAGCTCATTATATCAGATTATTTGCACAACAGTCTTTTTTATAACACAAGCACTTTGTGACACTTTATTCAATTTGGTGCTTAATTGCATAATTTTAGCCTAGGGGCAGTATTGCATTACATCACAATCTTGGTCTCATCTGTTGGCACAAGAATTGCTTATGTGCACGAGGAAGAGATGCAACTTGCTTCCATTTTTAAATGTTTGTCATTTTAATTTTGTGTTAGTTTAATAATCTGGTTAGCTCTGCTGGCTAGCTGATATAACATTTAAAATGCTAAAGCAAGCCGATAGCATGGTTAAAATTGCAATATTTTTAGACTGACAAATGATTGAGCATGTGCCACGAGTTGATTTGACAAAATGGATAAGGTGGATTGTAATTTTAAATGTTGCTGTAATTTAGTTTTTATTGTATAGCTTCCATTTGTAAAGCGGAAACAATATAGTGAAATGTTGAACCGTGTCAAGGAAAATGCGGAGCCATGGAGACCACAGCAGTTAAGGATGGCACACAAAGGAGTGCAGAGTCCCAGAACAGTATCTGCTGTCCAGGAAAGAAACAAAGGAGGGCAAATTAGGGTACTGACTCCAAGCTCACCCCATAGTTTCTAAAAACGACTCCTATGGCTCATGGTGTAAAACAAGAAAGAAGATTAGCATAACCAGCACTGCCCTACTCCTTGGTCCCTCATGTATTGGGGCCCTACCACACTGTACAAAGTTGGCCTAAAGCTTTCCCACAACAGTGGTTTCCCCAAGTGTCCTGAATCAAATACGCTTCCACTTTCAGTTTGGAGCTCAAATCATTCTACTGCTTTGGTTCTCATTTCCCACAGCTTCTCTGCTCCCAACGCCAATTCTAATGTTTGAATTCTGATTAGTGAATCAAAAGACTCTGGTAGGTCTGTACACGAAGGGGACATCTTTTGGGGATACACTGGGCCCCTGTGGTAGTAGTTCTTGATCAGAGAAATAAATTTGAATGTAATCTTGGCTTCCACATGGAACAAAAGAAGGCTTATTAAAGCAGGATTTAGAAGATCCCATTTCAGTTTGTGTCCTAATATAGTTACTTGATTTTGCGCATACTGGAGTCTGTGAATATGCAGCCAAGCTGTTAAAGAACAAAGTTACTTACCTTCAGTAACACCTTTTCTGGCAGAGACTCTAACTGCAGAGTTCTCATCTTGTGAATTTCCCCCAGGCGCTAGACTGGATCCGGAAAAAGTCATACAATGCCCTTGCCCATCATGCGGTTTCGCTGTCCGTCCCACCCCGTATGCGGCGTCGGGACCACTATATCTGCACCACCTCCGCGCACTGAAGTCAGTTTCTTTCTGATCTCTGTCTGCGCCGACAGATGTAATGCCATTAAAATCAGAATATGGCAGTGTGCAGATTTTCAAATTGAGAGCTTATTAATAGACTGCATGAGTCCCTTCCTCGTAAAGGGGAGGAGGGTAGGCAGTTGAGGAATCTGCGGTTAGATAAAGTCTACCAGAAAAGGTATTAAACAAAAATAAGTAACTTGTTCTTCTGATAGAAATTGTTACATGCAGATTCTTCACCTTGTTTTTTGAGTGGATTTTGATTTGGGATTTGTATAGCGCTCAAATGCACAAGGGTGTCTTGGCGCTGTTGCCAGCGAGAACCAGAAAGCTGCCGATGAGAGAAACATGGAGTACTTTAATTAGTAAAAAGGCATTTTAAAAAAATAGAAGATTTTCTGGAGGATAGTAAATTTGGACTGTTCTTTAAATCTGCCGGGAGCGAGTTCCTTGTTTTGACAGTTCCTAAATGAAGTTCCTTCCTCCCCAGTGTGCTTCGTTAAATCTGGGGGTCTGTAAATGTTCACTGTGAGAAGACCTTAAGTTTCTAGAAGGTGAGTACCAAATCAGATGGTCCTTCAAATAATATGGACGGGCACCATGCAGTGCCTTATATGCTAAGCATAGGGATTTAAATATGATCCTTTTTCCGACTGGAAGCCAGTGCAGTGTTCTTAGACCATGGGCAACTGGCTGATATTTTGAGATATCCAACAACAAGCATGCTGCTACATTTTGGAGCCGCTGTAACTTTTGTAGGTACTGTGTTTGGATATTCACATAAAAAGTGTTTCCCTAGTCCAGTCTGGATAAGGCTAATGGTGTCACAAGTGTCTTTTGCAGGTCTGAAGGTATAAAAAAGCACATTTTTCTAATCATCTTTAAGATGAAAAAAATTGTGGAGGTAGGGGTGCTGATCTGATCTTTAAAAGTCAGTTTATCATCAAAGATGAAGCCTACATTTTTCACCTTCTTCACTGGTGATGGAAGATCGCCCAAGGTTGATGGCCACCATTTAGGTGACAAGAAGGCGGTGTCTGCACCTAAGAGGAGAACCTCTGTTTTTCCGCCGTTAAGTTTTAAACAGTTGGAACTCACCTACTGATTTACCAGAGTCATAAATTTGTTAAATCGATCTGCGGTTTCTTCAGGATTACTAAAGACTGAGACCACAAGCTGAGTGTCATCAGCATAAGAGACAACTGAAAAGTCAAAATCCCTAATGATTTTAGCCAGATAGGTAACAAAGATTGAAAAGTGTAGGGCTTAATGATGAGCCCTGTGGTACCCCACAAGGAAGTCTGAATTGATCCGATGAAAAGGCTCCCATCTCTACCGATTGAACCCTGTTAGAGAGAAATGACTTAAGCAACTTAAGCGCAGTGCCTTTTATCCCTAAATCTGATAGCCAGTTAACCAGTATTTCATTATTCACCAGGTCGAAGGCCGCCGACAGATCCAATAGAATCAGGGCGGCCTTACCTCCTATGTCCAAGATTGATCTTAGTTCTTCAGAGGCCATGACCAGAGCAGTCTCAGTGCCATGTCCTTCCCTGAATCCATATTGAGATGGATCTAGTAATTCGTTGGAAAAAATGACACAAGTTGTATATTTAACGCCTTTTCTAATAACTTTGCCGGGAAGGGTAGTCTAGAGATTGGTCTATAGCTACTGGGTTCAGAGGGGTCTGAATTAGGTTTTTTCATGACTGGAAGGACCGAGGCTATTTTCCAAACACCAGGAAAAGAGCCTGAACTAATTATCTCCTTGAATACGACCACCAATTGCTCACTAATAATTTCAGAAGCAAGGTGAACTATTTTTGGGGGGCATGGGTCTGATGGAGCCTCGGATTTGGCTGTCCTTACCAACTGTATAAGCTGTTCTTAGTTTGGCGGGGCAAAAGACAAAAGAATTGGATAGGGAAGGTATTATGACATCTGACTGATTTCCATTTACGTTTAGATCGCGGTCAATAAAAGATTTATAGACTACCTCCACTTTATTCTTAAAAATCTGAGCAAGGGAGTTCCAGAGTTCCTCACTACTGTCGATAATACAGGGCTCTGGTATTTTAGCTAAGCATTTTACTGTCTGGAAGAGCTCTTTACTGGAATTGTTCGCCTGCAGAATTCTTGCTGAGAAGTACTTGCTTTATTCCTCCATTGTTCATTTTTTGTAGTCAGAAAGGGACAGTGCGTTTGTTGTCTTTTCTGATGGATCATAATTTGCTCTCCACTGCCTCTCTTTACTTCTACAGATTTGTTTCTGAGCTCTCAATCTATCTGTGAACCAGGGCTCTGACGGGGGTTTTCCGCCTAGTAGACAAGGTCTTTTCGGGAGCTAATGGCTGGATCGTTGCTTTGATCCAAGTTAAGAACCTGCGGGCTGCAGTATCAGCGTCATAGGTCAGCTTTGAGCTGGATAAAGATATTTGTAGTGAAAGGGGGTCAATATTCTTCCAGTCACTGCCTCTAGATACTACACAGGGTTGAGAGATCTCAGAGAGGGCTGGAAAGTACGAACTGTGAACATTATTGCTTTCTGGTCTGACCAAGTAATAGGCAGTATTTCTGAAACCTTCACGGTCGGGTTCAATGTGAATATACCATCTAAGATATGGCCCACTGCATGGGTGGAATGCTCAACTACCTGTCTCAAGGCAAAACTAGCCATAGCGTCAACTAAAGAAGCTGTATCATGGTCCTCCAGTTTTTTCAAATGAAAATTAGAATTCCACAATACTGAAAAATCAGCTGAACTGATACTGGATTCAATAAAAGGGCTTATGGAATAAACCTTGAGAACAGATATCAAAACAGTACCGCCCAAGGTGGTGGGTATGTGGAATGGCTCAGACCAGGAAGTCAGGCAGAACAGATCAGGCGAAGTGCCCTTGCCAACGGACGTGGCTATCCAGGTAGCAGTGCTTCATGAAGGTATGGAGTGACGCCCACGTAGCGGCCTGACAGATGTCCTAAACTGGCACACCACACACTAGCATAGTGGTAGCAACCTTCGCTCTGGTGGAATTGGCATGCAAGCCTTCTAGAAGTTGCTATTCAGCAAGGCCACAGCATATCTCGATGCATAACACAATCCATCAGGAAACTGTTCTTTTTTAGACTGCTTTGCCTTTCTTAGCTCTAGATAAACGGTTAAAAATGGTCATCCTATCGGTATTCTCTGCTCCAATCAACATAGAAACTGAGGGCCCTCTTAGGGTCGAAGCGATGGAGCCGCTCTTCTTCTTTGGAGGGATGAGGTGGTGCATAGAAAGTCGGCAAGGTGATGATTGCCCTATGTAGAAGGGAGTGAGTACCTTGGGCAGGAATTAGCTTTTGTCCGGAGGACTAAGTTGTCCAAGAAGAAAAAGGTGTATGATGGCATCATGGACAATGCCTGAAGTTAACTCGCTAGACTGCCCAATGTTGTGGTGAAGAGGAATACCGTCTTGTTTATTAGTAGACAAAAGAGGGCAACTGTTCATTGGTTCTAAATAATAAAGAAATATAAAAATAGTGTGCATTGGTTCAAAGGAAGTGCACATTCAGCGATTATCAAATTAAGGTTCCACTGCGGCATCACAAACTGTGTTGGTGGGAACATGTGTATCAGCCCCGTTGGACATGGCCCTTCTCAGGGGATTTCCCTAAAACTTTTAGCTTTTTTTATTCCTGGTTTTTGCGGATTCTCTTTTCGTGGCCTTGGGATTTTGGGCACTTTCCCAATGTAATGGACTGTGAAAGCGTGTGCGCCCTTCATACACATGCTAGGAAGTGGTGCTTATTTGACTGGCTTAGGAGGTGTACCTGTGAGTGCCCTGTAAAAAGGTACAACACATACCCAGGGCAGGTACTGCACTGGCTAATAGTAGGAAGCAGCACTGATTGTGCAACCCACCAGAATAGCCTTTCAAACATGTATCAAGCCTGCCATTGCAGGCCTGTGGGTGTGCAGTTGCGCTTATGCTCAGGTTGGCATTTCTAACTCATTAGCCAACCCAGAGAGGGCCTTCAACTACCACTGGAGCACCCCTAGGGTAAGCCCTGAGGGGCGGAGCAAGTAGTAGGCGAAAGGCAGGGCAGGTACACATGGGTGTACCATGCCCAGGTAGTGAAGAACCCCCATGGGGGTTTTCCCTACCTAGGAGGTCGCCTCTTCCCATGGGACAACACCAGGGTTTTGCTGATTCTCTTCTAGTAGCCTTAGGGCTCTGGGCACTTTCTCACTCTACTGTAAATGTAGTGTGAAAGCACTTGCGCCCTTCCTACACATGTTAGGAAGTGGTGCTCACCTTATGTTTTTAAACATGTCTCAAGCCTACCATTGCAGGCCTGTGGGTGAGCACTTGCACCTATGATGTTTTTAAACATGTCTGAAGCCTGCCATTGCAGGCCTGTGGGTGTGCACTTGCACTTATGCTCGGTTTGGCCTTTCTAAACCTCTGGCCACTCCTGAGGGGACCTTTCACTACCACTAGAGCACCCCTAGGGTAAGTCTTGAGGGGTAAAGCAAGTGGTAGGTGAAGGGCAGGGACACAATTGTGCTCCCTGACTATGTGGTGAAGAATACCTATGTGTGTTTTCACTACCTATGAGGTTTGCTCTTCCCGTAGGTTAGCATGGTTGAATGGTTGAAATTACTTCAAGCAGCAATAGTGGCTTGCAGTGGAGCAAACTCAATGTTTCATATCATTGGATTCACAATGACAAACCCTCTCCTGTGGTAAATGTGGATTTGCCATTAATAGCTTAGAAATTCCACTTCAAGAAAGTGGGTATTTCTCTGCACTAAAACAGTTTGTGTGGCTTTTAGTTTGACTTCAGTCCACACTGGAGGAGCACATCTGTGCAATCCCTAGCGATAGCCATAAACATTGGGCATGCAACTTGGACAGACCTATGCTATTTGAGGCCCTGGTTGGATAGATTGGAGGGAGAGGTTTTGACACTTGGCCTCTGGGAAGCCATATCATGGCCCCACTAAAGATTAAGATCTGCATTCCACAGCTCCATGGCAGACAGGATTGAAATTTAGTGAGGACATGTGTGGTTCTAAGGGAGCCCTCTGAACCACCCCCTACTTTAAAGGCACACTACAGTATAACTACTAGGGCCATACCTCAGCAGGGCAGAGATACACTTGTGAGGACATGGGACCAGACATCCTGGAACTGTGTGGTGCACACTGCCAGAGGAATCTGTTGTGCACAAGGAGTATTACCACCATTGGAAGGGATCGTGCACCCTTCCTGAACAGTGGCTGGCCTGGGCTGACTACCTGCTGCTGTGCTGACTACCCTGAAGTGTGCTCTCCAAGGGCTGGTTGGTTTGCTCTTGTGGAGGTCTCAAGGACATCAAAGACCTACCGTGAGGGAACACACACTGTCTACTTGTCACAGCTGGAGAGTGGTGCCCTCTTAAGTACCCACATCGTCTGCTGGATCCCAACTGGTGGCGCGGTGTGAGTGTGGAACTAAGTATTGTGCCTGGAGACCGTATTGCCTTATGCAGAGCCACAAAAGGATTGCCCGCATCTAAGGAGTGTGGCACCTGCATCATGGGGGCCTCGACACGCATGAGCGTCTTGTTGGTGGTGAGCGGATTCACCGGTTGCGGGATCCAGCTTGGCCTGCTTCGGCGATCGTGCCGCATCTCTCTAGTGTGCCACGCCGACTGCATGCACTATCCGGTTCACAGGTTGTGATCCTCGGAGGGAGGGCGTACCCGTAGTAGTGCCTCATTCTACCTCGTACAGCACGGCTAAACTTGCACTTGTGTGTGTATGACCAGTATTGTCTGATGCGACCCATATAAACACGCTCCCAGGGGTGCCTCCTTTCCAGGGAGGTACAGAATTTGCAATTCTTCATTGTGTGGGACTGGGACGGTCTGGTGCGACTCGGATCAATGTGCATTAGACATTGTGCCTCATTTCCAGGGAGGTGCAGAGGAGCGGATTAGTGTCCAGTTGAGCCGGGATTCCCTGGATGATACTTTGAGCGACATATGTCTGACTAGGTGCCGCCTACCTAGAGACTTCCATGCTTCATCCCCCATTCGAATGTTCCTTTTGTGCCCTCAGTGCGGCATATCAACTGCCCTCTCCTCACCTTGCCAAGATGATGTCGTGTTGCCAGGTAGTATTGCCCAGATCGGGCCTGGGTATTGGAGAGTAACTGAATGGGCTGAGGAACACTTCTGGAAGCGGGTCAAGAGACTGCGTGACCCACCCACCCACCCAGTTTTTTGCAGAACTGGGCTGTGCCGGAGGGCACATTGTGGAATGTGCTTCTGCTCCACATTTCGTGGGTTAAGTTCCCGAGTGGTGGCCAAACCCCCATTTGTAGACACCCTTCTAATTAGCCCTGCTACCTAATCCCACCTTCTTCCCAGGGACCCTGACTAAGTGTCACTCCGGCTGCAATTGGCCTAGTATCAGGGGGGGGGGGAAGGGTGGTTTATCTCCAACCCGTGGGCGTAGGGTAGTTGGGGTTAGCTGAAAGGTGGAGGAGGGCTTGGGCCACCGCATAAGGGTGCGGGGGGGGGGTAAAGTAGGATCTTTCCCAAATGTGCATACTACTGATGTCATTTTAACACAGTTGAGCCTACTACTGCTAGCAATATTTCCAAATATGGTTTATGCCCAGAAATGCATGATGTTCATGCTGTGTTAATTATTGTGTGTGTTGAATACTAACTTTATTTACATACACCACATGTGGAGTTGGTTTTGTGATGCTCAGTCTGTTTATTGTTTGAGAGTGCTGTACCAATGCTTTACAAACTGCCTCTGTGATAAGCCTGACTGCTCAGTGTCAAGATACCAAAGGGTGAGTGCAGGTTATACAGTGAGCGTAATCATCCACCCCTGATGGGAGTGGTAGGTTCTGGCTGGCTAGGGCACCGCCTCAGCCAACCAGAAAGTGCCAGTTCCAACAAGCCCCTTAAAAATAGGATAGAGGGGCAGAAAGGAATACTGGAGTCTGACCCCCCCATGCTGGTGGAAGGAGTCTCTGAAGAACTGCCTTGGGAACTCTAATGCAAAAATGTTTTGACACATTTATTCTCTGCCATGGCAAAGAAATCGAGGTAGGGTTCACTCCATTGTTGAAAGATATCCTGTAACACCACCGAGTGAAATCATCATTCGTGAACCGCTAGGCAACATTGTGGCATTTAAAGATCCTGATCGGCGTTGGGCAATCAGGGTGATGCCATGAGCGTTCATGCACTTCTAGAGACAGCCTCCTGGCACAGGAGCCGTGACCCCCACGCCACTCTATTTATTGTAGCACCACACAACAGTTGTGTTGTCTGTGAGAACATGTACCAGTTTCTCCCCTTGATGGTCGGGAGGAACACCTTTAGTGCCAAGCTGATCACTTGCAGCTCCCACAAGTTGATGTGGAGGTGAGCTTTCACAAAGACCAGTGTCCTCTCATCTCCACCTCTCCCAGATGACCTCCCCAACCCAGCAACATTGCATCCGTCATGACTGTCAGCTCTGGGTGGGGTAAGGAGAAGGATCTGCCACCAGTTCAATTGCAGTTGACTAGCAACCACTGCAGATCTCTCAGAGTCTCCTTTGACACCTGGGTGAAATCTGACAGGTTGCCTTAGTGCTGAGCCCACTAAGACAGGATGCCGGAGGCCAAGAGTCCAAGAAGCCTCAGAGCCACTCTCACTGAGGCGCAGCACAAGGGTTGAAACATTGAGATCATAACCTGAATGTCCTGTAATCGTTAAGGCAGTGGCAGAGCTTGGAAGAGCACCATGTCTAGGATGGCTCCAATGAAGGGGAGCAGTTGTGAAGGAGTCCGGTGTGACTTCAGCACATTGATGGAAAACCCAGTGATGTCAACAGGTCGGCGGTCATCTGGAGGTGGCTTAGAACTGTATTCACAACCTCTGCAGATGGGCTGCAACCACCACCACCTTTGTGGTAAGGCCACAGGGGAGCACGGAGAACTGAAAGTGCTCTTGGCCTACCTGAAATTACAGGTAACTTCTCTGAAACTGTAGGATGGGAATGTGAAAATATAAGTCCTGCAAGTCCAACGCTACCGTCCAGTCTCCTGGATCCAGTGGCGACAGAACTTGGGCCATTCTGAGCATCTTGAACATTTGCTTCCAGAGGAAGAAGTGCAGAGGGCGCAGACTGAGAATGGGATGAAGGGCTCAGTCTGTTTTTTGGCACAAGGAAATAGCAGGAAAAACAACCAGTCCGATCTCTGTTGCCAGCACCCTCTTTATTGCTCTCTTGGCCAAGAGAACCTGGACATTTCTATGGAGTATGGACAAGTGGTCCTCTGGGAATTGTTGTGGTATGGGTGGTATGTCCAGGAATAGAGAAAAGTAGAGATTATTGGTGTTGCATGATCTGGAGCACTCCTTAATCAGACATGATGCTCCTCTATCCAGGGAGCTGAAAAGTGCTGTGATCTCCTACTGGGTGATCGTGAGCTGCCAAGTGTGTATTTAGGAGGTTTTGAGGCGGCTGGGGGGGGAGAGGTTGGAGTTTGGTTAGTTTGTTGCCCCTAGTGGTGTCGACGTGGTCGGTGTGCTCCCCAGCCTCTACACCAAAAGGTGTTGGAGACATGCTGCTGCTGAGGCACATATTGTCCTTGCTTCGAAAGGGGTGCTGCTCTTAGGGGAACTGCTGAACCGAGGGAGGTAAGCACAGAGAGTGGATACTGGCCTTACTCTCTTTAAACAGTTCAAGGGCAGAGTCCGCCTTTGCTCCGAACAGACTGGAGCCGTCAAAAGATATGTCCATGGGGGACTGCTGAAGCCTGAGAAATGAATTTAGGTATGGCACCTAAGCACTACACTGGTGCCAACTGCCCTTCCCAGACAGTAAGTAGTGTACAGGCCAGATTTTATTGAATAGTTCACTTCATGTTGCCCATCTAAGATCAACAGCTGTAAGGTTGGAAAGACACCCTCTAGGAAAACTGGCAAGATGTCTGACACTTTGCCCGATAGTGTAAGCGAATATCTGCCCAGGAGGCATGTTGTTTACAAAGATCTAAGGGTAAGATGGGCGAAGGAGAACATCTGTTTAGCAAACTTCCCATTGTTTTGGAATCCCAGTCAGGAGGAGTGGCAGGAAATGCTTTGGGGTTCAAGCGACTAGTGGATGCTTGGACCACAAAGTACTCAATAGTGGAGTGTTGCAGAAGGAAGTCCGGAGTCTCCGGGAGCAGGGCTGTGTCATCTTGCCACCTGCCTATTAACTGGAGGGCAAGGTACTGGCCTTGCCCAGGTGACCACCAGAATATCAGCCAGGGTCTCATGTAATGAGAGAAGAGGTTTCTGGCTGGAAAGTGGTGGGTTGAGGACATTCTTAAGAACATTAGTCCTGACTTCTTTGGCGGCAAAGGTGAGGTAAAGGATCTCTGCCGCTCTTCATACGACTGTAGAAAAGGAGGTGGACTCTTTAGTGGCCATTGTTTGATTTGGTAAGGAAAGCCAATGTCTGGGGAAGAGTCCAGACCACTGGCCTCCTAGAGGTCAAAGAGATTGCCGTCGTCATATTGGTCATCATCATTACACCAACATTATATTGTGGGGCATAGATACCAGGTTCTGAATAGGAATACTGGACAGAAGGGCATAGGCAACTGAGTCCAAAATAACTATCGGATCAGTTTCCAGCAAAGGTGAAGTATGTATTGCATCAACACTCGAACCTGTGGTGTCAATTGTGGTGGCAGAGGTAGCATAAAGTGTAGAATCAAGTGTAGCACCAAGGGAGAGACTGTGTGTGATGCCAAGACTGGAGCCAGCGGCGCCAAAGCCAGAAAAGAAGTTGGCTTCTGTCCAAGGTCGAAAGGCACAGCTGGCATTGAGGACAGATCAGACTACTATAAACTAACTGGAGGCTACCTCGGATCCATGGGGTCTGAAGGGGTTTCAGGGGGATCTGGTGAGGTACCAAAGATTTGGTTCATGGCCACTTTTAGCTGCTGGAGCGGTTGTGGTGTCATTGTTAATTGGGGGAAAGAGCCGAAGCAGAACTGCTGTTAGAATTGGTTACGCAGAGTGGGAATGACTCTGTGGCTTAGCGGTGCCTGGAGCATATCAACTCCAAGTGGTGGAAGTGGCAGGGTGAGGGAGACCCATGTTTCTACTCTTTGTGTGACTTTTTTTACCTGAACTCAGCGACCTCAATGACAGCTGGTTGTGGGAGCGACCTCAGAAGAGGGCATGCACTCAACTTCAACTGGGATCGCTTCTTTAACTTACGGAGTTCGGCAATGGCGATTTTTGCTTTGTGGTCGTGGATGGCCTTCTTGCTCATCTCGGCATAGCACGGATACGACGCTGAGTTGTGCTTGGAACCAAGGCACCATATACAGACGTCATGGGTGTCTATCACAGACACATGTCAGTTACAGTCACGGCACAGTTTAAACCCTGTAGTCTTACAGGGTGACATCTGTACACTAAAGTATATTTGAGGGAAACATTTCTTTCAGAAGGGACAGTATTCAAGAAGCTCAGGATCTGCGTCAGCAGGCGTGGAAAGAAAGGAATGGCCGTCAGCACGTGGAGGTGATGAAGAAATAATGGCCCAGATGTAACAACTCGGACAGGACGAGCCCAGCATGGAGCCGCACAACATTTACAGAAACGCAAGGATATTGCTATGAAAGTTTCCAGATTCAGTCTGAAGCCTGCGGGAAATTCACAAGGCAAGAAATCTGTGATTAGAAGTCCATCAGAAAAATTCATTCCTGCTAGGCCTTCCACAGCACTGTCCCCAACACATGTCTTAGTCCTTAGATGTGGCATTCTGACCACAGCTGCCGATTCTGGAACAGGGAAGAGTCCCGGCGTCGTCTCAACATCCTGTGATTCTGGGCAAATCACTCAATCCCCCTCTGCCCACAAACAAAATGAATATGACCTTGAATAATGTAGCTGGTGCTCATACAAAGCACTCCAATACCTTTGGGTAGAGTTTGCACTATATAAAACTGCAATAAATAAATAAATATATAAACGGTTTCAAGTTCAAAGAAACAGTAATATTATTCTAATCATTTAACTTTGGAGGTTGTAGGTGTTTTTGGGCAAGTGGTTTATTTTTGATGTGAAAGCAATGACTATATTTCAGCTTCTTGAGTTTGGAATGGGCATAGATCCAATGCTAAGGCGCATATGAACAATAGAGCTGCACCCATTTGTCATTCTTGATCAAGAAGTGAATGGGTGCCCTGTTTATGCAGAAGCATTTTTATTAATCCAGAGTGTGAGCGTGTGGATAAGGCACGAAGTGGGGTTCCTTTTGTTGCCTGATCTGTTCTCCAGGTTGACATAGACAGAGGTTTTTATTTTTCATCAAAACCTGAAGGAAAGCACGCCCAAAGAGGACCAGCTACGAGATCTCACTTTACATTAAATAGACTGCATATCTTAAATACAAAGAGACAGGGTTGGGGCCTCCAATGAAAACTGTAACAAGATCCTTTAAACATTTTAAATGGAAAACTTTAAATTATCAAAAAAAGTGAAATGGACCTTAATATGATAAAAGCAAAACCAAGCCAACACATTTCACAACAAAGAAGATAATTCAGTCACTTCCTCAGGGCCGGGTATGCGTTTTTTTATTATGAAATTGCTTTTTTCCATTGTCCTCTTCCCAAAATTAAATAATATTGCAGCGTAGCACTACCAGAATGTAAGGCAATCCCTCATAACATGAACAAATATCATATAAGCTTGGGACACCGATGTCCAATGCTTTCTAGTTTAATTCATACTATGTTATAAACAGTGCATAGTTTGAAGCATTACTTGGTTAATATTAATTTTCGGATAATCCTTTAAAATGTTTTTATTTAATCAGTTTTATGAGGGAATAAGTCCTAAAGTTTCAGGATTAAGTGTGCGCAGAGTAAAAGAAAGATGCACATTGGCTGGCGTTTCCAGATGCCTCTGAATTACACCCCCCCCCCCCAAGATGACCTCCCTAGCCCAGCTGCGATGCATCTGTCACAACTGTAAGCCCTGGGTGGGGAAGGGAGTGTAACCTGCCTCAGGTCAGATTGGCATCCACCACTACACATCCTATGCAGTCTCCTTTGAGATCGGGATCGAGTCAGAGAGGTAAGCCCGATCCTAGGCCCATTGAGATCCAAGGTCCCTCTGCAGTACCCACATGTGCCACCTACCATTCAGAATGCGGGGGATATGTGAGGCCAGGAGACCAAGAAGCCTCAGAGGCACCCCCACCGAGACCCAGGACTAATCCCAAAATATTCTGATTACATACTGAATGTCACAGGCTTGCTGCCGCAGAGTAAAAGCCTTCAACGTCACTGTGTTCAGGATTGCCCCAATAAATGGGATCCTTTGCATGGGGCCCAGGTACGACTTTGGGCTTGATAGTCCGAATGACATTGACTGGAGGTGATTCACAACTGACTCTAGCGAGCCCACCTTCAGGAGCCAGTCATCGAGGTACAGGAATAGATTAATTTCTGACCTCCACAGATTGCCTCAACCACCAGCATGACCACCAGCATGCAAATCCAAAGGCACCAGCAAATCTTCTGGTTCCAGTGCAGGAAGAATCTGGACCAGCATGGGCAGCTTGAATGTGGCATTTTACAGAAAGGCAAACAATTGACAAAGAACAAGAATAGGCCTGAGGCTTCTTCAGGACCAGAAAATAGCCGGAGTGTTTTTTCTAAATGCATTGTGGTGTTGGGAGAAGATGAGGGGGGTGGATGTAAAATGCAAGGCATAGCCCTTCTAAATGATTTGTGTGGCCAAACTATTAGACATGATGGATCTCCAGCTAGAGAGGAAACATTGAATCTGGCCTCCTACAAGCTTAGCATGGGTCACTGGGATCACACTAAAGTGGATTGAGTGCTGCTGTAGCAGGGGAGAAGGAGTTGGAAGAATGGTGTCCTGCTGCGTTGCACAGATTCTGTCAGTACTAAGCCCACTAAAGGAGTGGGTCAGCTGCTGTACAAAAGGCTGAGAGAGTTGACGATGCCTGCAAGCTAGCCTCCTGTAGTACATCTGGGTTGCTATCAACTACCATACCGGCACAGTGCACACAGATGCCAATTCATGAAGGCTTCACAGCGTCTGAGCCTCAGATGGCAACTTGTTCCCTGGATGCCGCTCGAGGATACGACATTCAGATGCGCTCATATGGAGGGGAAAGGAGGAGATACTCCTGAAACTGCAGCGGAGATACCCAGTCCTGATTTATTTATTTTTTTGTTTTCAATCAAGTTACTGACAAGAGAGTACATATGGTTGAGGAGATGAAGGCAAGGCCGCTGACCTGGTGGAAGAATCTGAAGGGGCACCTTGAACCCTTACGCAGAATGAGACTAATACCTCATGGCTGGCCACTAGTTTTGTCAGTTTTGAGAGCGAGAAAATACTTTGGACTACACACTGCATAGGTGGGAGGTTTTGGATCGTAGACTACAGCAATGAGTTGAGGCTGAATCGGAGACCGACGTGGAAGTACAGTCGCATTAGGCAACAAGAAATTAGAGGTATGCAAAGTCTCTACACAGTATGAATGGTTTGTGACAGTCCATAGTGGAACAGTAAGAGGATTACACTTTTGGATGAGTGGGGTTACCCGAGTGATGTACAGAGAACAAAACCTTGCATGATGTAGCTCAAAAGAGAAAGGGGCAACAAGGGAATAACTGTGAGCCTTAAGTAGAGGCCTGTACCGCTGTGGCAGTGCAAGATGAACACTTGCATGACTTTCCAGATATAGTGTCAGTACCTCTGTTCCGACACCCACCCAAACCAAATGAATAATGATACAAGGGCATTGCCCTGGGGTCTGCAGCATTCACTGTGTGGGTCACAATTTGACTACATCCCAAATGATCCTACAAGGCTTTTCAAATTCGGAATAAGTGAAGAGGCAAAACAGAACATACCATTTTGGTATCCACACATACACGGAGGGGGTTAGAACAATCATGCGTATAATGCATGGTGGGATGCTCTTAGCGTGATGAGGGGTTCTAGTTTTTTACATTCCTAACCAAATAATGTCCAGTGATCTAGTGCAAGACTGAGCAAATTCAGTCATGCTTTGAAACACAGCAGTGGGTCCATGTTGCACCATGAGAACTTAAGACACCAGCGTTCCACGGAATGGGTATTCATCCCCACATCCCCAGTGTGGCAAACTATGTGGGTGATAGGCTAAAAAAGTCCCTCATGAAGGAGTGCATAAGAGCCTCAAAGCCTAATATTCAAAGCCGAATGGAGGATGATGTAAAAGGTAGTCCATCCTTGAATCATGCGGACTTTCATGGGCATATGCACATAAGATAACAAGCATTTGCAATGCAATAGGTCTCGCATTTATGAGAGTTTGAGCTATTGTCATTGTAAATGACAATGCCTTTTATTTATGTGTTGTTATTAAAACAAATAAATAAAAAGCAATTGACCTGTTTAAGGAATATTATGGCACAATGAGCAGTGCTACTAGTACATTAAACAGGAACCACTGTCAAAATGAGATACAAACAGCACCACTTGCATTCTTAGTACGCATAGCATTTTGCATCCTTATCAAAGGTTCACCGAGCATCTCTGAAGTAATAAGTAGCACCAGTGACAAAACTGAGCAGCGCCACTGGGGAGCACTGCAGACTCAGTACGCAGAGTAGGCATGTTTAAAATCACTTAGGGCACTTTAGCATCACATTTGTACTCAGTACTCGGAGTAAGCATCTTTAACATCACTCCGGGCCCTTTAGCATCACATTTGTACTTTAGTAAGTGCCACTGCAATACTGAACAGCAGCTTTGTGCATTTAGCTACTGTGGCATATTTGAGCAACACCTGGGGCACCCTGAGAAGCCATGTCACTCATACCAGCCATGGGTTGATCGTGTGTATCCCGGCACATTATGCAGCACCAAAGAATGTTCGAGCAGTGCTCTTTAACATTAAGCAGCACCATTGTTGTATTACAGCAACCCTGCGTATCCATGTAGAATTCTGGCCTATAGGAGCACCTTGCAAAGTGAACAGTTCCATGGGGAATTTTGAGCTACACATTGGCATAAGTGGATGCTGATCTTTTATTTTCAATATTCATTCTAGAATTTTAGAATAAAAGCAGTGACACACTGAGCAACATCCAGGGAAAGAAAACAGAGGAAGAGTAGGCTGTGTCATAAAAAAAAGTGAATTAAGTTTTGGCACATGTATTGTTTTGTTGTGCTAAATTATTTTCTCTGAGGCAATTATTGTTTGATCTTATAGTCACACATGCATTGTCTCGATGGGTTTAACTAAATTGGATGTTCTCATAAATCCTACTTCTGCAGATTTACACCATGCATTTTTTTTTAAATATGTTAATACGACTGTTAACAATATTACTTGATCATGTCTAGTTAAGCCTAGTTTTTTTCAAAGCATATACATGTTAATGAAACAAGCACTAACGAAGCCAATCTGGCCGGGTCTTGTTTGGAAACATATGCGGTACAAGTGTAAAACCAATAAAAAGAAAAAAATGTCGCCATCTAAAGGTGGCATGCATATGCTTGAATAAATAAATTACGACAACATGAAAAGAATGCTGAAATCGGCCCACCAATCCTGGCATTGAAGTGGACGACTTTATTTGACGAGGACTAACATGCCAATACTCACAGTCTAGAAAACTCGTGGCTTAACTGGGGGAACTCCGCACACCTTGCTGTAGTCCAAGGGGGACGGAAGTAAATTGTGGACGACACTTCAACAGATCCATCGATAATGAGGGCTGACAAAGTCCTTTTATTTATGTAAAATGTTTGTATTTTTGTTTAACATTTTTGGAAAAATTAGACTGGCAAGAGAGCTAAGGCTGTCTCTAGACCAGACCAAAAAAAGAGAGCAGAGCACTACTACTACTACTACAGTGAAAGGTGCTACGAAGCTGTGAGAGGCACACGATTCCTTACCTGAAAAATATTATTTACATGCTAAGAAGCTATGAGAGAAGCACATGATGCCTAACCTGAAAACTATTTACGAAAAGTAGTTATCAAAAATGGACACCAGGGGTCAAAGGTTGAGCGATATCACTTCCTGTTATATCTTGGAAGTCAAAAGTCATGTTACATACATCATGTTGTGTGAAATTATCTGTTCAAAAGTTAGGTAGTGCCATTTTCGTTATCCCCCTATCTGCTGTGCGTCTTTGAAGTATTCCAGATGTGTACAAGCTGGATAAACACACAGGAGCACTTAACAGGGACTTCTTGGGGAAGAGAAAAACATGTAGCGCCATGGATACCTAACTGGGGTTGTGAAAAACGTAAAGCGTCTTACAACAGCACACTCATGAACTCTTGCTATTTTACGAGAAGTCTCTTAAGTATTTTGCTACAAAATGATATGTCTCCTGGATTTGCAAAAATGTTGTCCCATCATATGTTGTAAAGCAATTTGATACATTTGAGCCATGTCCGCGCTGTATAAAGTTGCCAAAAATAAATAAATAAACCTAGATTAAAAATACACGCTTCTGTCAGTTGTTAAACATGTGAGCCAGCCCTGCAAGGGTTTGTTTACTCTGCCGTCAATCGCGGGTGGCTTTTTATCAGCAGCAGGAATTCGGTGCCTACAAGGTAACATATTTCTCTCCTTTGTTTTAGGCACAGCTCGGGTTACCTGCTTCCGTGGGTGCCCAGCTGATGCAAAACCCTGTGCATGCAGGCTGCCTGGGAAGAAGCAGGAAGCAAACTTACATGAAGCCATAAATAAAGCGGTTATCTCTCTGAGGGGTGCCAGTGGGACCGAGGGGCATTTGTTGTGCTCGTAAACATTCCAGGGCGGGCTGCAGCTGGCAGCTCGGATTGCCATGTCCATGCTGTGCCCTGAGAGGCAGCAGCAACCCCTCCAGCTCGCACCTTGGCAGTGGTGATCAGTGGCGTTTGCTGGGCCAGATCTCTGGTTTTCAGACCCAGCCACAAAGACCTGCTATTGATTTCTGTTGTTGTTCTTTTCGTCCGAGGGCATCTGACAAGATGTTATTTCCTGCGGACTATTATCGTATCTGTACCAGCCCAGATGGGAGCCATGGAGCAATAAAATAGAACAAGCCTACTAACGAATCAGAAGCCAGCATTTACAAAGGACAATGACACAAGCCAACGATAAATATGGGCGGAGCTCCAAGTCCATACTCGAATACAGCATGCCTCGCAGAGCAGCGCATGCGCTGCCCAGGCTCAACCTAAAAATGAAAGAATTACTGCAGGGCTCACAGACTACCATACTGGGTATAAAGCCCCCTTGCAGCCCCCGATGTATGCAATCCTCCGCAAAAGGACCACAAGCCTATTGCAAGCTTCATGGTCAGGGGCTGTGAACCCACTGCAAGCTTTGTGGGCCTCTGCTGGACCTTGCATGGGATCCATGGACCCGAAACCAGATACGCATATGTCAAAAAAGGTCCAGCGTAGTTCATGAGCAAAGAAAGGTTTGCAAATTCTGCAGCAGTGGCCGCAAACCCTTTCTAAAAAGGAAAAAAAAACATGGCCAAGGATGCCCCCCCTCCCCCCTGCCAAGGCAAGTTGCTTGCAGGTCCTTGGCCTTGTTTTTTGCCATGGGCAAAGTTGGGCACAGGAAACTACTGGAAGTGATATACGATCAAAAAAAACCACCAAAACTTCACTGAAAACAACAAAGGTTAAAGTGAAGCTATGGTTAGCTTTGGCTATAGTACCTAAAGGCAGTTTAAATACATTACTGAAAAAAACAGTTATAGTGCAGTTCTGCTTACTAATTCCCTGCCCTGATACGATGAGTCAACAATAGTCAAGAGTGGCTCCCCACTAACAAAGAGTAATTTAGAAAAGAGTAACCCCACACTAAGTTAGGGTACATGGTTATTTATTTAGCTAAATATATATATTTGCATTTATATATACGTACATATATAGTACACATGCAGATATGCGGAGTGCAAAATGCTATTTATTCCCATTGGTGAGGGGGGGCAATCACTCATGAGAGCTGAAGCCTTGCAAGGGCTCTGGTGCCTCTCACCTCCTTCAACAATGGTAATAATTATCATATTGCTCCTGCATGCCTGCATCTATGGTTTATGCCATGACATTTTTTCATGTGTGTACGTTTTAAGAAAATGTATTTAACCCAAACCAGGATGTAAACTGTTAAATATGTGCAGTAAGATAACATCTCATTAAAGGTACCTCTCGCGAGAATTGTCTAAAGTAATTGTAACCTGTAATCTTTGATGCAGTAAAGTGTTTTTCTCATGTCAATTTCTCTCAAATGTTGTAATAAACTGGAATGTTGACCAGGGCGCTGCAGTAATAAATTATGTAAATGTCCTTTTATTTGTACATTACTATAAATATCACCTGCTATTGGTCCACAATTACTTTCATTGCCATGACGCGCATGTGTGTGCGTTTTACATGCTTTGACAACACGAAATGCCTCATCAGATGCTTACATTGATATTTAGATATGGGTAAAAAGGACATTCATTGTTTAACCATCATTCATTGTTACTCCAGACAAAGATTCCGCGTCACCATATCTTAGCAATAGAACAACAACGAACACAGAACAGCATTATCTGCAACAGCTGAGAAACCTTTCCTGCAGCCGGCCTCCCACTATGTGTTCGCAGGCTCACCTGCTGTAGAGAAACGGACCGCCTGTTTACCGCATGTATTTTTATCCTGAATGACTGCAGGGAGCCTGTGTGGTGGGTCACATCAGTGGCCTGTGGAACTGGCGCTTCTCGGGGCTTTCAGATTATGACAGGCCCCAGTTACATTTCCGGGGTCATTTGCTAATACAGAACCCGTGACTCACATTTCCCACTGGCAAAGATATATACAGAAAATAAATAGCTCGAGCGAGGCCTCTTACGTTGAACGCTCTAGAAACTGCGCTTAAGGTTTTTATCTATCTATATCAGCTTGCCAATCTGTTACTGACCTCGGTGATTTTAAGCATGCTCACCGGCTAAGTAGTTGATCAATGAGTGAGCTCTGAAGGCCACTCCCACTCCAAGTGACTGATTTAAACGTAGATTGATTGCACTGCAGTGATTCTATTGGTAAGAGAGGTCCTTCTATTGAAAACATGTAGCATATATGGACGATTAAACCAATAACTAGTGGGCCTGATACACCTCACCTAAGGACGGACAACGCAGGAAACCAGCTCATAGACCTAGCGCTCGCTCGCCGTGATAGCCATGCACTGGGAGACACCCACAGCGCCACCGGTCGGGGCATGGAAGAGAGAGGTTACTCTCCGGGCGGGAGCGCCCCCGTCGGCAGGCCGTGAGACACACAGGTCACGGGATGGGATGTACACGGGAGACCGACCTGCGGCTATCTTGAGGTAGGGAACCCCAAGCATGGTTTCTAGCTGCACAGGACGGGCGGTTTTCCCCGGACACCCACCTAGCATGCGACCCGCTTGTCACCCTGTCACGGAGCCCACGCACTCAATTTTGGAAAGCCTGTAAGACACCTGCATTGATGTCTGTATGATATACTGTAAATGACGACAACCCGTGTACGCTGTTTACGTTTGCTTGTGCAAAAGCAATAAAGATCTAGGCAGGGGGCGGGGTGCGTGCACCTGGAGGCGCTGCCTGCTAACTCCCGTAAACCAGTGGTGCGCGCGCACCACATAGGAGGGAGGGAGGCAGCGAGGCGAACGCGCGCTGCTGCGCGTTCTGGCCACCGTCGGGAATGGGCGCGGCAAAGGCGGGACATGCGCCCGCCTTTGACCAATCGCGTGCCGTCTCCATACAAAAAACGCACGCGCCAGCCAATGTGGGCTTCTGAAAACAAAACCACACACACGAGCGTGTGGGTCGTTTTCAGAAGCCCTTTCTAAAGGTCTCGCGCTGCGCGAGCAGTGCTACGCACTGCAACGCTAGGCGCGAGACCTAAAAACAAGGGACTGGCCCATCCTCGAAGGTCTGGCAGGTCAAGGTATTAACCTGGCAGGGGCCAGATTAAGAGCCTCAGAGTGGCGAAGAGGGCCTTACTAGAAGGGCAGAAGATGGACACGACAATATTGGCCAGGTGGAAGCAGTGAATGCTAATTGTGCAATTTCAGCAGAGAGGTGCAAATTTATTTGCATGCAAGTGGATCCTAAACTCCCAGAGATCATTTCTGCAGGAGAAGGTCTAGCAGAAAATGGTCAGCTGTTTAGTTAACCAATAGTGAGGAAGCGGACTAAGTTTGTGCAGATGTATTTACAGTCCTGGCTGAAGCACAAGCTCCACAAAAGGTAGTCTTTCCCTAGTATTTTTCAGCAGGGCAGGTAGGAATATGGGGCTCTGTAGCAGCTGGTGGTTTAGAGTCGGCTCTGTAAGTGACAAATATTCGTCAAATTTCACACATGCACAAGCAGAACAGGTTCAACAGTTTTTGCTCCTGTGAAATACCTCGTGACTTGAGGCCTCTCTTACAGTGATGAACAGGCATTGAGTTGACACTTCATTTCAAGTAAATTCCAGGAGCAAAATACAGTTGGCAAAAGACAGGTGGAAGGAAACAACAGAGGTCATCCTCAATGTAAGAGATACATGGTAGATCTAAAAAATAAAAAAAATCCATGTGAGGAAATGGGGTGTTGCAGCTTACAGATGGACCAGTTTTATAGTATGCCTGATTTCTGGAAGGCATTCACAATACTGAAGGCTGCAAGAGTCAAAGGTACTTCGGCTTGTTTCAAGAACATGCCGTTAATGATACACTGAAAAGTGTGCTGGAGAAAAAGATACAGCCACATTCTACAGAGCACATAGAGTAGATGTGGTAAAGATCACAATATGAGCGCAGCGGAGTCTGGCCGCCCACAGAGATGGCCGGCTGGCTAGGAGGCTCCGCTGTGGCAAAATTCTGATGCCTGAGGGACGGAAGGAGACCCCAGAGCCATTGAGGACCTAATTGGCGGCCTCCCTGCATCTTCCCTCCGGGGCAGTGACCTGGCGCGGTTGGCCAGAGCCTGGCGTCGGCCCTCGTGGCCCAACGAGAAGCAGTGGCCCCCGAGGTAACAGCGCAAGTTAATCGCGGTGCGGCCGTGGCTCGCGAGCTTGCCGGCCAAGCAGAGTCTGCCCCCATGGGCAAATCCGAGGACTACTGCCCCACTGCCAATCGGGCAAGGCGCGAGAGGATGGCCACGCCACCCGTGATTAAAAGTGCCTGCACATGCCCTGCAGGACTTGCGGCAGGGGAGCCGCCTGAGGCCGGACCAGGCTGACGCATCCCCTACACAGGATCGGTAGGTGCGCATAGTGGGCTCAGGCTGCCACTCGCTCCCATCTGACTATAGAGCACCCCGAGGCCCGGTAGACTGCCCATCTCCATACGCTCCGTGGGTGGACTGCAAGTCCCACAGGGAGGGGGCCGAGACTTGCAATCGCCCTGCAGACCGTAGACTGTGGATCCGACCTTACATGGGACGTTGTCTTACTTTTCATCTCTTCCCAACCCCCCTCCCCTTGTAATCCCCCTCGACATGGAAGCCCCCACCCGAGTGGCGAATGGGCACTGTGAGAGACCCTACGGGCATTGGCTATCACATCAGGGGTCACCACTGAGGGGACTACTAAGGCCCCTCCCCATCCTACTACGCATTCGCCTGCCTGGAGGGATTGACAAGTCGGCTGCCAAGAGCTCACATACACACCCGGGACACCAAAGGGCCAACGGCCCTCCGTGCTAAATGCAATGGCCTCCGGGAAGTCAACAAGACAGCTTCTCTTCACAGAAGTCGTTATGCAGGCCAAAGCCATGTCCGCCCCATCCACGGGCCCTTCAGAACACACAACAGACCTGATCCTCAAGGAAATCACAGCAGTGGGCACAGATTGGAGGTCATGGATGCAAAGATGACAGACCTCTCAGAGGAAACGAAGTTCATCCAGGCGGACATCAACGGCTTTCACAACAAAGTGGAGGGGCTGGACTAACGCTTGACAGCACCGGAAGCGAGAATCAACAACATCCCGGACAGAGACTCTGAGCTCTGGCGCCTGCATAACAAGATTATCGACCTCGAAAACAGGAGCTGCTGTGACAACGTCCACTTCTTTGCTGTCCCGATAAAGGTGGAGGGGGCCTAAGTCCAGGGCATCCTCCAAGATCTGCGGCTTCCTCAAAGACCTGCTCCCCAACCTCTTGGGGCTTGTCTTCCACCCCCCCACTGGAAATACAAAGTGCTCACAGAATATGACCACGGAGACAAACAGCATCAGAAGGGGCAAGGCTCATCATAGCATGTTTCCTTTGCCATGAACAGGCGCCACAAATGTGCACAACGGCACGGTCGCACGGACCGTAGCACTACGAAGGCCAAAAGATTCACATATCAGTCGACTTCTCTAGGGAGACAAACAAGAAGCGAAAGACCTTGTCCCTCAGATCTCAATTGCGAAAACGGGATAATAACTATGGACTTTTTGAACCTGCGCGCATGTGGATCAGAACAGATGGCAAGTACAAAGACTTTCATGACCCAGAGAAACTACGATCTTTCCTAGAAGGACTACAAGACTGGAGCATAGACACGTTTTCACAGTACCCCATTTCGGCCACACTAGCCACAACCAGCCCCATGTTCAGGACTGAGAACTTGCAGCCAAGAGGGGGCAGGTATCAGGACAGATTGCCTTCTCCTTTCTGCTCTGCAATTGGGGCAATCAGGGCAGTGGTGGAGCTGACAAAGGACAGTGGCCGCGACAAATCCCGCTCACTGCTGAAGATTGGCCAACTAATGACTAATATGCCCAGAGACTGTTGCTGCGTCATTGTATCTTTGTCACGGGCAGATGAGTATTGTCTGTCTGTTTAACGTTTTATGTGACTGTTTTATGTAGTTATCACTGTTACTCATCAAGGACAAACCACGCTGTCTGACTCAACGGTCATCATGCGGTGCCCTCTGCGGGGGCATGGTTAGCCATTGCCTGCAATGCCATGATCTAGGGCAGGCGAGTACCCCCTGCCCCGCTAGCCACAGGCTTGTCATTCGGAGCCCTGCACCAGTGGGCCACGGCCTCACTCAGAACCGTGACAATGACGTTTGCCTACTAGCATTAAGCCTACTCTCTATGGTCCCATGGGACATCATCACGCACCTGCCATACATACATCCACAGCTACCCGCCCCAGCCACAGCAGAGCACTCTGGACCTTCGCACACCTTTCCTTTCCCTCGCCCGCTGACAGGCTCTGGCAGAGCAACCCCCCCATTTGCCCGGTCTGCCACCGGAGGCCTTAGGCAACCTCCACACCCCCTACCCAAGCGGGGCTTCCAAGACTGCCACCCCCCTGCCCCTCGCCGCAAGTACCATTATCAGGATTTGCACTGGTTACTTTCCCTCCCTTCGGGCCTCCCTGGGCTCAGCGGACCCGCAGCTCTACATCTGCTGACTAAAGCTCTAGCTTTGCTTGGTTCCGGGCCATAGCCTACATTGCCAATTTGTTCCTCCTGATTTGCTCCCCCCACCCCCTGCTCAGCACTCCCCCTAGCTTCACACTTCCCTGTCCCCCACACCCGATCCACAGGTGAGACAACTGGTACAGCCCGAAGCGACTCCTGGATCCGCACACACCTCCTGAAAGGGAGCCCTCTTTTTCCCCCTTCTCCCCCACATCCCTATTGCCCGTTTTCACTCGTCCACTTCATCCCCCATTCCTCCCCGATCCTCACCAGCAGCAGACTGCACACGGCATACAGCAAGAAGAGCATATCCCTTCCCTCATTCTGCCACTGCTACCCACCGATATGGCACATTGGGATGCCACCGCTGAGAGCACTGAACGTCATATCTTAGAATGTGAACAGCCTCACGCACTATATAAACTGTAAGAAGGTGCTCACGTACCTCAACTCTAAACATGCCGACATAGCCTTACTCTAGGAAACTCACCTCACAAGCATAGAGGCGGAAAAACTCCGGCGTGACTGGGAGGGCAAGGTAATCCATAGTGCTCAAGTTTGTCGCAGATTAGCATCTTAACAAAGTGCTCAGTGTAGGCATAATATATGTACTGACAGGGCCGAAAAGTGTGTTTCTCTTGTGGCTTAATCGTTGCTGACTGAGATAGATGCCACCTATATGCTCATGGGGGAAGGGGGTGACTTGGACGACATTCTTGCAGATCACGGCTTCCTTGAAGTTTGCCGCCGCCTCCTCTATCCCGAAGACCAAGAATATATCTCACCAGAGCATGGCACTCAATCATAGCTGGATTACTTTCTCTACTCCCAGCCAATGATTCCCATTATGAATGTCACTATTATACTTGAAGGAGAGATATCGGATCACTCGATTAATTTGTCGGCTGACCTGGGACTTGCGACACCGATCTGTAAACCCTGGCGCCTCAACCTCTCCCGCTTTAACCAGCCCACAGGGAAAGACCAGCCTAAATACCATTTCCTCACCTACTTTGAACACAACAAAGGGTCAGTGCCCTTGGCTCAAAACTCATGGGCTGTGGCTAAGGCAACTATTAGAGGCACAGCTGATGAGAGATGCTGCTGGAATCAAACAAAAAGCAGAACAGTAGAGAACATTGCAGAGACACATAGCTGACCTCACACGCCTAAATACGGCCCATCCTTATGTTGTCACCAGGCCCCACCTTGAGATAGCATGTGTGAATCTCAATACCCTCTTCATCTCAAAGGCAAAATACGCACTACAGAAATGGAAATACTGCTTCTATGAGCATGGGGAGAAGGCGGGCAGGCTGCTAGCAGTGCAAACAGCCATCCTTGCCATTAAAAAGGAGTCCGGATCCATTGTCGGGCGTCCACAGAAAATGGCGAACGAGTTCACAAACTACTACGGGGATCTCTACACACCCGAAGTGATCACGGACCCTATAAAGATAGACACCTTGTTCAGCATAATACACTTACCCGGCCTCAAAGAGACAGGTAGGGACTATTCAGGGAGAAATCACTAAGCAGGAGATAGCACAAGCCATCTCCAACCTCCCACATCATAAGACCCCTGGGGAGGACAACTTCCCAGCCGAGTTCTACAAATGGACAAAGGCAGAAGTAGTAGAATCCCTATGCCACATTTTCAAAGAAGCTGACCAAACGAGATCCCTCGCCCCCTCTCAAATAGGGCTCTTATTAAAGTCCATCCCAAACCACCTGGGAAGGACCTCCCACCCCCTCCACACTCGGAGCAGCTATCGGCCCAACTCCCTCCTCAATAGAGACATTAAGATCCTAGCCGGAATCCTTGCAGCCCGTATTAAATGTGCCATCCCTGCTCTGGTCTACCACACCCAAGTGGGGTTTGTCCCAGGACGACCGTCCCGGAACTATGTTCGCACACTGGCTCATAACATGTGGCTAGCCCAAGATCTGCCGGGAAGAACCACTGACCCCATCGCTCGACGTCGAGAAAGCCTTAAACAGAAAAGAATGGGGCTATCTCTTCGCTCCACAATTTTGGCCTAGTTGTAGACTTCATCTCCAAGGCCCGCTGGCTTTACGATGAGACCTCGACTGGCCATTGGAAAACTCACAGACCGCGGATCTTGCGGAGACCTAGGCGTCCCCTCCGTTGAACACTACTGCATAGCCCTGCATCTGACACAACTGGCTTATATGCAACCCCTCGCCCAGGGCCCCTCTTTGTGGGTCGCGACTGAAAAGAGCCTAACAGGGAGCCCACCAGGGCTGCACTGGCTATATACAAACGGCACTTCCACTCCAAGGCCAGTAAACCCATTAATCCAGGCCCAGTCCAAAACATAGACACAAGCCCATCGGCTCTTCTCGGTGGACACCAACCTCCATGGTAAGGTGCCAATACAGCACAATGCCAGTATCCATGTTGGAGGGAAAATGCTCAATTGGGGACTTTGAGGCAAGGCCGGGATCCTCACCCTGAATCAAATAATATCTCCGGGGACACTCAAATCCTGTGAGACACTTAGACAGGAATACCGTCCATCCCTCAACCAACAGTAGAAATGCACACAATTACACCATTGTCTCACATGCAGACTACGCACCCAGCCCTGGAACATCCCTCCCTCTCCAGTACTCACTTATCTTAATACCTGGGGACAATCCAAGGGCGTGTTGTCCTGATCCGTCCCTTCTAATCCCAGGTGCAAGCAAGTGGCAGGAGCACTCCAGATGGAATATGAGGCAGAGAATTGGGCCGAAATCCTGGACACTCAGCTGAAGAGTGACCGAGGCATGGATGAAATTCTAATTTAAAAATGTTGCAGAAGGGGTGTGGCCAAGATGGCGACCGGAGCGGACGCAGCCTAGAGAGCTCCCCAGCCTGCCCGTAAAAATATTCTAAATAATCCTGCCCATCCAAGCCCGCAGGACCTTCTAACGGCACCCTCTGTTACAAGGAGGGGTGAAGCCGAAGTTGGAGGGTCGTGAACATTCCCGCCACCTGGGGCCGCGATCTTGGGCAGCTTGGCCTGCCGTGCCCCCGGTGAAGAGTGGACCCGGAGAGTCTTGGAGGCCGTCGCTGTGACTGATCTGAACGCTGGGACGGCAGCCGACCCTCCCCCCACCCTGATATCCCGGGTAGAAGAGGATTTTACTTGGCGCCACCCGGCTCTGGAGTTCTGGTTGTGGACAGCGGGGGCGGCGCAGCAGGTGGGCCCCGCCTGGTGAGTGGCGCCAAGGCCTGGCGTGACCCGTGGGTGGAGAAGCCTCGGAGGAGGGGCGATGTTCCTCTCCCACAGGGAGTCCGTCGCTGGCGCCGAGTGGTGCGGAGGTGGCGGGCCCTGCGGTCCTGGCGTCGGGGCCTGACCGGAGTGAACGCTTCTAAGGAGGTGGAGCGGCTGGGGCCCAGCACTGCGCAGGAGCACACACGAAACGGAAGAGCCAGCCTAGGCCTGCCCCCGAGTCCGGACAACCGAGGTGAGGCTTTTGGGCCCGGTGGGCGGCGAGGTGATCCCCGACGGCATCCGAGCGAGAGGGCGGCAGTGACGTGAGCCCAGGAGGAGTGTGGAAGACGAGCCTGCAGCTTAGACTCTGGAGCTCTGCCAGAGTTGATTTCCTCCCCCAAGAAATAGAGCGGTTGGGCTCAGAGCCCGAGAGGTGAGCCCGAACTCGGAGGAGGCACACAACATCAGTCCCCCAGCAGATCAGGGTGAGGCAGCTGGGCCCGGCGGCCTACAAACTGAAGCCGGAGGGCCCAGTGTGGAGGCCCGCGGCAGCGAAGCCCGGCTGGAGTCGAGAACCTTGAGGGGGACGCGGGTGCTAAGGTGGTGCCCCCTGTCCCCCGCCCCCTCATCGGTAGTGGTGCCCTGTCGGCCCCCCTCCTGGCAGAGCGAATAATCGGGGTGTCCTTCCCGCCGGGGCCCTTCCCCTAACGGAATGGGTCAGCCAGGGACGAGAATAAGCAGGCTGAGTGCCGGGCCCACTGGGACAGTGGCTTTGGAGCCTACCGATGTGGGATCTTGCAGGAGCGGGCCACGTGGGGTCCAATTAGAGTCTAGCTAGACAGCAAACAGAACAGTGCCTAGGAGGCCCATATGAAATGGATCTGGGCGACACGGTGTGCAGAGGCCAATACATAGAGGAGGCGACCCACGATCCTGCCGGTGTGGAGGTTGCGGGGCCCTGCCGCATCGGGATTGCTGGTGCATGAGACAGTTAGCCCCGTGAGGGGCGAGTGGAGGACTTAAGTGTTTTCAGAGACAAAGGTGAGCGGAGTGGGTCCCGGGAAGTGGTGTGCCGGCAGCTGTGCACCCACAGAGAGAGACTAAAGCACAGTAGCCTGTAAACCCCCCCCCCCGAGGAAGCTAACAACGAATACATAGTCCAGTCGATTTGTTTTACAACGACTCGTGGGGGCTCCACCAGGATCGCACAAGCAGGGACGGGCATTCGCTCCTCCTCCCTCTGGGGGTGTGGGACTAGGTGTCAGGCACCCATATAGTGACAGAAGCTGAGATACCACACAAGCTATAACAAGGAACCCCCCACCTTACTATAGGCTTACAAGTAAGGCGACACACGGAATCTTGACATATTCGCCTGGGCGTTGCCGTGATCGGTACTACCGGCATTTCACAGTATTTACTGGGAATCGTAGAAAGACTGTGCGGCCTCCCAGATACAGGTAGAAGCATAGTTGCGCGGACTACATATAAATAGCAGTGTGGGGTCAGCGGGAACGCCAAGCGGCCCGGCAGCGTGCCATACCATGAGCAAAGACAGACCTCAGAGAGGGGTGCAACAAATGAAAATGGATCACCACACAGCTCAGGGGATACCCCGGAGACCGGACCCTTCACGTGCGGCATCATTGGGGGATAACACAGTATAGCCGGAACCTACAGGAGCTCAAATCATTGCAGCTATCGAAGCTTCCAGTGCAACCGCCCAGGCAAAAATAGATGCAGTGTCACTGGATGTCGGAATGCTACGAACTGACCCTCGCACTGTTGCGGAAGACTCGATAGCCACAGAACAAACGGTTGGGGAGCTGTCGAAAGAATACTACATTAAAGGCAACATTAACTGAGCTATTGCACAAGACAGTGGCTCGGGAGCGCCGGGCCGAAGATGCGGAGGGGCGCTCCTGAAGGTGCAACCTGCGTTTTGTAGGATTCCCGGAGGGAGCGGAGGGAAAAGAACCGGAACTCTTCCTGGAACAATGGATCAAGGAGGCACTCCCCACAGCGGAGCTTTCCTTGATATTCATTGTTGAGCGGGCGCACCGGGCGCTTGTGGCGCTGCCGCCACCGGGTGCCCAGCCCATGACCCTAATAGCCAAGATTTTAAATTTCAGGGACAGGGATTGTATCCTTAAGGCGGCTAGGCGTGAAGGAGACCCTGCCTTCGGGAACCAAACAATCCGTATATTTCCAGATTACACCAGTTTGGTTCAGCAGCAGAGAGCGTCCTTCATCGGAGTGAAACAAAAACTGTGAGGTATGAGCCTCCAGTACATGCTCCTCTATCCTGCGAAGTTGAATGTTCTCCACGCAGATCAGGCCCACTTCTTTACATCCCCAGAGGCAGCCTGGAATTGGCTGGAGGTCCATGGAGATGAGAGGACACTACGTAGGGGGAAAGCGGGGGAGAGCCTCAACTATCCCCAAAGGGGGGGGGGGAGGGGGAAGCAGTAGCAGCAACAGAAGGTCAAAAAAATCCTCCAGATCAACACAGCGAGTGGTATTATGAGAGGACGGATCCCTGGATTTGGAAAGAACAGACTCTGGCAGTGAAGGCAGGAGGTCCCCAAGAATAGACCAATTGACACAACAAGCTGAATGAGAGGCCGCGAAGGCCTTAGTAGAAGTTGTAACAGCCACAGGCTCCGATGTAAGCATGGGCAATATTGTCGAGGACACTCCACAGCTGAGAGGCCCCTGAGTGAATCATGGACAGGGGCAACATTTAGGGGAGGTTGGACATGATACGGACATGCAGAAAATGTGCCATTGTCAATTGTACCGTGTCGAACATGGTACTATGCTACTGCGGTGTATGCCTCCTCCACCCTGAAGATGAAGAAACGGACTAGGATGGGCACTGGTATCAGAAAGGCGGACAATGCCTCCCTCCCCCCAAACTTCTTTTCAACCCTTTTCTGCATTGTTGTTTCCTACTTTATCTTCTCGATCCTATTCTCTCCTATTCTTATTTCCTTAATTTTAGTATCCTTTTCATTGGAAGTTAATTGGTATGCCAGTGTGACTGTGTTGAGTCGACAGTTGTAAGAGTGGGTGTGAGTGACGACCGTGGTTGGGGGGGCGCTACTGACGGATGTACAGTTAGTGTGAGAAGAGCACTATCCCTGACACGGCGAAGGCATATAGTGGATGATTGTGTGTGGATTGCATGTCGGTAGGATGAGAGGTATGATTTGCATGAGGAGTGCAAGTGTATTGTTGATCATGTTTTTGGGTTTCTACGACAGGACAAATGATGTTTATTCATTGGTAAAGTTTAGGGGTTGTTGGATTGGGGAATATATGGGGATGCACGCTGTGTTGATAGTGTCTACCCGGGGGGTGGGTTGTTTCAAATGTTCAGTTTATAACTCTCTCTGGCAGCGATTGTGGCAGCACACAGGCTGTACATACAATGGGCAGGGCAGGCACAGACTGGGTGATATGGGACAGTACAAAAGCATAACATGGAACGTGAGGGGGCTAAATTTGTTTGTGAAACGCTATAGAGTACAAACATATCGGCGGCAACAAGGCACTCATGTTTCTATGCTACAGGAGACACTTGTTAGACACAGAAACTTCATAAGAAATGGAGAGGACAGTTATTCGCATCTACCTATGCTAGAGGTGTGGCTATATGGGTGGCCCCACAGGTCCCATTCAAATTACGGAAATACAACGCAGATGTGGGAGGCAGATATGCGATAGTGCATGGTGAGCTCGATGGCGTAGAGATATGCTTGGCGAATGTCTATGCCCCAAACATAGATGATGGTGAGTTCTTTGGCGTCAGAGAGGTTACGCCTCCCATACATTGGAATGCCATTAATATAGGCAGGAGCTATCAAGTGAACTGGACGGCTCACTTGATAGACACCCGCCGAAACAGCACACTAAACCTCACATGTTGACTGATATGAGTGAGGTGATGAGCAGGCTACACTGTATAGATATCTAGCGTGAAACATGTGGGTGAACGGGGTTATACCGGTTTCACTCCGGCCCATGAGGTATACAGTCGGCTCGACCGTTTTCTGCTCTCTCGGGAGGCGCGTGGTGCTGTAAAACAGACTGAATTGCTTGGCCGGTTTTTATTGGACCATGCTCCGGTATTGCTGGAGTGGGGACCTGAGCGACGCAGGCCGAGGGTCCCTCTGTGGCGTTTGCAGCCTCTACGCTACTTGATTTGATATTTAGAGAGGAACTAAGAGAGGACGTTGCTGGTTACTTCGCCACAAACTGGTCAACTACAAAGACCAGAGGCGTGGAATGGGACGCATTTAAAGTGGTTACCCGCGGGGACTGTTTGTCCAGGGTGGGGGGCACAAGAAGATAGTTAGAACTGGACTTGACAGCTGCAGAAGGTAGATTGACCAAACTTCAATGCGAGAGACAGGCGTCAGAGCCAGGCCATGATTCACTCCTGCAGGCGCAACGTCGAGTTGGGGAGAAATGAGATAGACTGGATTTCCTGGTCCGTCGTGAGTATCGTCAACTGCTCCATAGGGAGGGTGACAGATCTGGAAGGTTATTAGCGTGGCTGTTGAAGCGGGAATGCCCACCCCAGCTTATACTAACATTACGACGTCCTGCTGGCAGGCGGAAGTTACGATATACAAGAGTAGAGGGTGCCCTAAGAAAGGAGAGAACATTTGGGGGGCATGGCAGACATATTGAGGCTTATAGAATGGATACTGTGATGTAACATGTTTGCAATTAGTTAAGATTGTAGCAAATCATAATGCATAAGATTGGGAACCAACACAAGAAATGATGTCACAATATAATTGCTCTTTGTATGTATTGATCATTGATTACGTACCAATCTGGCTTGGGCTAAAGCAGAGGGGATTGCCATACAGCGGGAGGAAACACTAGGGCTGCGCAAGGAGCCCATGGCGGCTCAATGGGGAGGCATGCTTCAGACACTACAACACGCTGGGGAGGGGACTCCCGGGGGCTGCACTGCACAGGAGAGACTCGACCAGATAGGGGACGCCATACACCACGTACACCCCTGATACCAAGCCGTGGTATTCTATGAACACAAACACATTACCGAGGCGCACATGTGGGAATGGAGTTGGCAGCGAGAGGGGGTACACAACAAGTCGCCAAGTAATAGCTAGTGAACCATGTACGGGAGGGACGTGAAACAGGTTGTCACTTATGTACCGGTCACTGTTGTTGTTATTGTTTAACTGGTTCCTTAAAACCGTCATCTGTTGGACAGGCCGAGGGGAAAGTACTGAAAGAACTGACATGGGATACCATCGCTAAGATGCTACCAAGTGTTCACACTGTGTCTATACCCATTTCACCATTGCCTAAATGACTGCATACTGAGGCCTTTCCACATGGGAGGCCTCTCTCTGTTCTTCTTACATGTCCTGCATTGCAGTGGAGAAATGTAAGTTATGTTTTTGATTAATGGTGGCATTGGGGGACAGCGACTCCAAACGTCCATCATTTCTGTACAGTAATGTGAAATAAACTCAATAAAAACAGATTTAAAAAAAAAAAAAAAAAAATTGATTACGTACCAATAAAAAAGATGTTAAAAAAACAAAAAAAAACATTACGACGTCCTGATGGAACAATGGCCACTACGGAGGCTGGTGTCAACACAGTACTGTTCAACCATCTAGCTGAAATATACCGTGAGGTCCCGGAGGCGGAGTCGTCTGTAGGGGGGGGGGGAGGAGGAGAAGAGTATCTTCCGGATGTCCCCCTCCCACGCCTCACAGAGGAGCAGAGGGAGGAATTGGAGGTAGCACTCCAACTAGAGGAATTACAGGAAGCACTACAAAGTATGGCTCGCTCTAAATCATTGGGCCCGGGCGGAATTCCAGTAGAATTCTACCTGACATATGCAGATGTCCTGCTCCCACGCCTTCTGGAGACCCTGCAGGAGGCAAAAAGGGCAGGATGTCTGCCGCGATACATGAGAGGCGCAGATAGTCATGCTCCCTAAGCCTGGCAGAAATGCAGAAGACCTGGGCGCATATATTTGTCCATGCTAGGAGTAGATGCTAAATTACTTGCTAAAGTCTTGGCCATGAGACTGCGTAGAGTTGTGACCTCCCTGGTACATGAAGACCAGTGCAGGTTCATACCTGGGAGGGGAACACACAGGAATATACGGCGGCTCTCATGTCCTACATTCAGTGGCCGATAGTGAACTCCGGGCTGTGGTTATTGCCCTAGATATCGAAAAAGCTTTCAATACTTTACGGTGGGAATATTTGTGGGAGGTACTGAGGAGAATGGGATTCGGCAGGGAATATGTCACCTGGGTCAGACTGCTCTATCACCAACCGAGAGCCCGAGTGAAGAATGGGGGTCAGGTATCTGAGGGTATGAAGATTGAAAGGGGCACACGGCAGGGGTGCCCACTATCCCCACTACTTTTCACGCTTGTGTTGGAACCCCTAGCGGTATGACTGAGGAGGGATATGGCACCATGGGGTATAACATTAGATGGCTGCAAATATGTGATCTCATTATATACGGACAAAGCCCACCTATACATTAGAAAGCCAGAAGAGGCAATCCCGGTGCTCCTGGAGACACTGGCCTCCTTTGGTACGACTTCCGGCCTCCGTATGAACCATCAGAAATCAATACTATTCCCACTAGAGGCCCTTGCGCGCGGAGCACCACAGGAGGGATTAGATTGGGAAAGTGACCATTTCAGATACTTGGGCATTCAGGTAGCCCACCATTAAGAAGCCCAATACGAGTTAAACATGGGTAGAGTCCTCATAGGATTAAAAGCGATTACATTTTGGAATTAGCTTCCCCTATCCGTTATAGGGAGAGTGGCCGTAGCAAAAATGGTGATGCTGCCCCGCTGTCTGTATATCTTGCAGGATTCCTTTTGTAGAATCCAGAGGTCCACGTTCGACACGCTGAACTGCCTTCCTAGTCTCATTGGTGTGGGCCGGGGGACGGAGTAGAGTTAAACTCGAGACGCTTAAATTGGATATGGATGTCGGGGTCTAGGTCTCGCAGATTTTTGACTATATTATTTAGCGGGATTGCTGCAGTACGCAGCACAGTGGTGCATGGAAGAACGAACGTAGGAGAAGGAACTACTGGGGGAGTGGAATGGTGGGTCAGGGCTGCCGAGGTTCCTTATGATGGGTTCGAGGGTCCCCAAGGACTGGCCACATAGTATGGCAAGTGGCAGAAGCCTGGGAACAGGCAGTCACATTGGTTCTCCAGAGAGCTCCTTATGCCAATGAGCTCCCACTTCAGTGGCTACAGGGATTCCAAAATATTCAGACAACCATGAACATCACGAAGTGGTACGAGGGGGGAATGTGTAACGGCAGGAGACCTGTACCTGAATGGAACCTTTCTGACATTCGATGAGGCCCAAGAATGGTTCCATATACCAGTAGGTCACTTCTTACAATACGCAAAGATTTTGCGTACGGTCCGTGAGATATGGATCACATTTCTGAGGAGCCACGGGAGTCGAGCACGTTGATAACACTGCTGGACCCAGGGTCCAGCAGGGGACTTATCTCCCACATCTATAAGGCACTGAAGGAGGACCGTATGGTTGACTGATCGGCGGTCAGAGGGAAATGGGAGGAGGCCTTACCGCTCCCATTGACGGACGGGGAATGGAAAAGAGCACTAGCGCAGGTAGCTGAAGCAACAAGTAATGCCAGGTTCAAGCTCACCCAATTCTATTACTTGCACCATACATATCTGCCCCCACAGCGTCGGGCGCGGTTCACTTCAGGGCTAATCCCATCCTGTCCACGTTGCGGCACGGACCCTGCCACATTCCTACACATGACCTGGAATTGCATACGACTGCAAACGTACTGGAACCAGGTTGCACAGACTCTTCACACTGCAACAGCAGTGCGAATAGAAGTCTCCATAAAGCAGTGCTTATTGGGTGTCCTTCCAACGCCGAAAAAAGGGACACATACAGTACAAGTTTGCAATGCTGGACCTGGTTCTGGCAAAACGGCGGATTGCCATACATTGGATGCTCTCTACGTCCCCTACGCTGGATAAATGGAGAGATGATATGCGTGAGTGGGGTGTGGCCGTAGAGAGTCGCCTCAGGGCAGTGATAGTGGATGAGAACGCTGAGAGAGACCTGGCAGAGTGGGAACAAATGTTGACAGGGGTGTCCTTGACAACAGACGAGAACGATCATGAAACTGTACCTACACAAATCTCCCAACCACACTTCGCCGGTACCTAGCGCAGAAAATGCGAATGGCCCTCTCACACAAACAACAAGCCAGATATACCAGTCCGTCTGAAATAGCCATACAAAGGGTGGTAATGCTGCTGGTTGCTGGCAGGGGGAGTTTATTTATTTCTTTTCATGTTCTAAGATCAATTCGGTTCTTTAATAATTTTTGCTTGTCACTATTCCATCAAAAAAGGATAAAAAATGTAATGTGCATTGCAGTTTATAGTAATCCACAGGGTGAGTGGAGATTGTTGAACACTGTCATGAGTAAAAATGGCTGACAATGTAACATGTATATGACGTATTTTGCTGTGTAATACGATGAAATGTCAATAATAAAGAAACATTTTTTTTTTTTAAATGTTGGAGAAGTGGCACTGGATGCCGACAAAACTCAAAGCGGCAGGGCTTCTACCTCACTCCATCTGTTGCGGCTGCAGACATGCACACTGTGATATTGTACAAATATATTACACAACTGTCCTGACATCCGTGCCCTCTGGGATGAGGTAGGGACCACATTATGCCGCACGAAAGCAATTTACACACCGATGACACGCTACCAAATTCTGCTATATGATACAGCGGAGTTCCCCCTACTTTCCCAACACCATGAAAGCAAGTTGCTTAACACTGCACTGATGGCAGCTAAGGTCTGCACGTTCCACTCCCCACAGTCACCCACACATGAGGAATAGCTCATAGAAATGTATAAAACAACCTCCTACTGAAATAATTCCAATATGCAAGACAAAGCCGACATTTCTTCTCATACAGTCACCCTTCCTGCAGGACGATCAGTGATACTCGGAAGACACAGCAATGTTGGCTCCGACTGCTTGGATCCCCTCCATTGACCTCGCCCTCCTCTCCTCCTCCCCCCTGCAACGAAACCATAGATGCTTATTTTGCAGCCTCTTCTGATGACTGACTAAGAGCCCAACCTGGAGCACAACATCCCTTTCAGCAACCTCCTATGGACCCTTCTCTCCCAACCCCATTGTCCTTTCTTTTTCTGACATTTTCCCCTTACCCCACCGTACTCCCCCTACTCCCTTGGAAGCCCCGTACCCCTTGGAAACCACCTCCTCCCCCTCATTACTTCCTCTTGTTTCTCATTTTACGTAATATGGGAACCAGATATTGGGTCAATCAAATCTGTGCTGTAACTTGTATTAATATTGGTACCCAAGGGATCAGTCATATCTACTGTATGATGCTACTTCTTCTACATTATGCGATTGAGATGGGTATACATGTGGAAAGGTATCCTCACACTCAAGTTTCATCTTGTTGAAAATCTGTTATGCTTGATTACAAGAGAGAGAAGATAGTGCCATAAATGCAAATAAAAGGCTGCCTTTTTAATTTGATTGTGGAAATGGATGAGGATTCTGAACTTTTGGACAGAAGTATTTAGAATTATTAATGAAGCACTAATTTGACCATCTCAATGTAACCGACCACTAGCTTAATGGGGCTGGTGCCCATACTTCAAGATGTTATGGTAAGACCTAAAATTGTGCCATTGTTTTAATTATTGGATACAAAATATCTTGCCCTGTGAAATGGCTGCAAATGTGGGTAATATTAAGAAATGGAGCCTATACATATGCACAAATTACGGTCTGGTGAAAAATTCCATGAGGTGGTCTGTTTGTGTGTTATGCGTCCAAGCTCTCCAATTTCCAACAGACACAATGTCACAATGAATTACTGGTGACCTGGAGCAACGCATTTTGAGCAGGAATGCCAGCAGATCTAATTGTGCACATGGTTTGTGCACAACTATGTATGATAGAATACTTCATGGGAAGGCCGTAGCCTATGCAATAATGCCACTAACTAGTACAGATGTTTAGGGGTCATAGTATCCTTGCCAAATGTCTTAGTTGTTTGTTTATATTGACATAAAATGTAAGTAAAGATACGAAAAAATATAACTACCAAAAAAAGGTCGCTGGATAGAGTATGTGATTCTCCACTGTAGAGGACTCACCCCCAGCGTATCCACTTTTCCCTTGCAGGCAGGGAGATCATGGACAAGGAAGCTGATAAACCTTGCAAGGAGGGAGCAGTAATGAAACCAACGGAACATCCCAAAATTCTTAGCAATTTATTCTTGGTTAAGAAAAAGGAAAAGGTAAAAAACAGCCAACATCCTTGGCGAATCTGGTTCCTGGGTAGTATACAGTCACTCGAAGATGGAAAGGATCCAACTGTTGAAACATTTGTTACTGCCAGGGGACCTTATGGTATAGCTATCCTATAAACCTAATGTTAAGTTGATCCTTATAACACAGTTATGGTACATATGACATGTTTCTTTGTAACAAAGGTTTCTTAGTGCATAATCATTTCTATGAGCACACAAGATGAATGTCGCTTCTACACACAATGCATTATAAGGCATGGTTATTAGGCCATCAATGTCTTACAGGTGTGTATTTCCCACCACGTTTTCAAGCATGTCATAAGGAACAGCGATGTTTTGCTTTTAACACATTGTGAGAGAGACTCAAAAGGACACTATCGAACTAAGGAGAAGAGAGTATCATGGTTTCAGGCGTGGGGTTGCAAAGGACATCTTATCTGCAAGCAGCAGATGGGCATTCAAGGGCTACTCTGAGAAAGACTGTTTTCAGCCTGGCAGAGTTATGGAAGTCTGGTATTACACTTTTCATTATGGCATACTTGTAGCACACAACCATTTTTAATGAAAGTCATTGCCAATTTAATAAGATCAATGCTTTTATTTTGCAACACCTGCCTTGTACTAGGTTAGTTCATTAAAAGACTTACATAAAGCTTGGTAAGTGCAAGTGTGCACTGAGTTAGGGGGAGTGGGGAGCCCTTTCACAAATACTGCTAAGCTATCTGGAGGCATATTTTTAACTTTATAAAGAGTTCTTCCTTCTGGTATTATCTGAGGGGAGAGGCTGTGGAACAACAGTCCGTTTTTTCTGCTCTGCGGGAACCCATGGGAATGATAGTGGGCTGTGGGGGGGAAAGAAAAAACTTTCCGGGTGTGATCAAGATCTTGGCATGAATAAAGAGCGGGTTGGGGCAAGATACTGAATAAGACTTTACCTGGAATTAAACCAGCAGGCACAATCCTGCTGTGTAACACGCCATGCTAGTTTGGCAGACCACAAACAGCTGAAATGCACGTCAGTCTTCCAATTAGCATTTAGCAGAAAGTAAATTTGTTGTCACCATGACTGATATCAGAAACAGGGACAAGTTTATAAAAAGCCTACATAGATGTTTCTCTCATTGATTAGGGATTGACTACGGCAAAAAATGCAATATTATTTACTTTACAGCAAAATATGGATGGTAAAATCCAACAACAAAAGAATCAGTAATCTGATGTCTGTTTATATTCAAGTAATCACTAGTATCTAAAACTGCTGAATTGTTCAACTAACTACACAAGCCATTTATATGAACACTGGGGAGTTAAGTCTTGAAGGTGTACAGTTAAGTTACAGGCACACCATGAATTCACATTGTGGATTTACGTACATGAGTAGAACAATCTTCACAACTCCTTGAAGTTGCAGCTTTAGTAAGTTAAAAGCAAATGGAGAAGCCCGACAAAATGACTCCTCACTAATAAAAGAAGAAAAAAAAAAAAAAGAAGAGGCCTGCGAATCCTCCCATTAGTCTTCATAGTGAGATAACACCTAGAGGAAACATTAATCCATGTATAACTCCACTAAAATAAATTTTAAAAAAATAGACAATTACTCAAGTGGCACGATGGGGCTACGGTTTTTCAATGGCTGACACCAACCTAAACTCAAAGGGACAGAAAATGTTTGGCGCTGCTTGTTTTTCTGTTTGTAAGGTACATGGTCTGTTGTGTCACATCACCTTGCTCCTGCTGGAGTGAAGTGGAGTAATTTGCATATACTTGGTCTTCTCTCATAATGACACAGCAGAGAACAAAAACAGTGATGGAATGCATCTCAAGTGCATAAACGCCTTGCTTGGAAAACCTCTACCAGTGTTCCCAAACGAAGTTTTAGTTTTGAACACTAAATACATGTTGTGGATTGTGTTTAGGTTTCTAAATGTACTGCTATCATGCACAATACAAACCTGTTCAGAAAATGATTAATCGAGAACTTCTACTGCTCATTTAATAGAAATGAAAATAATTGGAAGAAAATATTTCAAATGAATCTGCATCAGTACAGATCTAAGATTCAGCAGCGATACTTGGAAGCAAAATCAGGCCACGGGATGAATAGCATACTAGTAGTTTTTTCGCCTGTAACCATATAAGCCTTACGAGCGGGAAAACGTGAGTGAATGACACAGGAACCTCTAAACAAGCTTCCATCTGCTCTCTCCTAGTTATGTGTCCAGATCAGTGATATTTCGCAAAAGGGTGCTCACCTGTTTGTCCAGAATTAACCTCAGAGTCACTTTATGATGGAGAATACATCTTTTCGTTTACTCCGAACTCCCATTTACAAAGAAACCACACGTTATATGACATGCATACCACTGTGTGCTTAAATAAGCAAATTATCTCCTTTTTACTTAATGAAAAATACTCTTATTGGGAATTGGAATCACTTTATATGCCCTAAAAGATAGTTTTAGTCAAAGGTTAACAAATTAGGGAGCCACTCCCACTTTAAAACCATATCTGGAGCCGTAAGCAAAAAGTTTTCAAATGCCTTTATTACGAGATGAAGGGACAAGACATAGTCAAATGCAGCACATCACGCATTCGTAACCAGTGTGGCAGAAATCAAAGTGTAAACATAAAGGCTTTAATCAATGCAACATGATCAGCAAGGTGGGCGAAGAAAACTCTGAGAAAATTTTAAAAAGTATTTCCCTATACAAATCTTTTAAATCGAGCCTGAAAGCATGAGCAATGTGGTCTAATTGTTTTACAAAAGCTAAAACCCAAACAATAAATAACTATAACAATTATACAATGCAGTCTGTGTAATGGAAATACATACCACTGATATTGAGATCATAATCGCCTGCAGTAATCACATTAGCTACTAATCCATCCGGTGGCTGGCTCGTAGAAACCACATCATTCAGAAGTTTCCGAATGGATCCAGGCTGGGGTGACTGTGTGACAATGTTGTTAATAGCTATTTTCAAGTTTTTTATCACATGAAGTTGATTGTTGGGATCTCTCATATGAACTGGAAGAGGAAATATAACACATAACTGTAAGGACGTGTTTGGAATAGACAAACATGTTTTAAAAGACTGAGTTTCCCCCTTAACAGGAAAGTTACAAGTGGACAGTAGATACACATATAAACAAACATGTGTAGTTATATATTTATTTTGCAAATGAGGTCGAAATACCTTTATGCTTAAGGTACAGACAGGTAGGAAAAAGAGAAGCAAATGGACTGCTAAAAAAGCCTAAAAAAAAAAAAAAAGTCAAATTGTGCATGAAATTTGTTAAAAAAACTATAGATGCATAAAGGTTTGAGACTGTAAAATTGTAAGCAGTTTGGTTAAGGGGGCATGGAGGGGAGCGAAATATAAATGGGTACCAAAAGTTGGACTGCCTATTCAAATGCTGAATCTCGGTTTTTCACTACAGCAAAAAAAAAAAAAAACTTAGGTCAGAATCATACACAAATTGGCATAGTGTTTATGCCAAGGGCATGTGTCTGTTTGGTTTTTGTAAATTCATTTTTGGAGTTTGAGACAGGTAGAAAAATACTTAGAGGTGACTGAACTGTGGTTTGTGGGCCGACTTGAATAGTCAAATATGAATCTGAGCTTCAAACACGAGCAGCTGATAAAAATGGACTAATGTATCCCCTGCAATACTTTGTTTAACGAATAGCTAATAGATTTGTTACACAGTGCCGACTATTCCTGTGGACTTTGAGTGATTTGGCAAAGAAGCGGAAGTAATTTTCACTGCACTGATTAAAAGATAGCCATAACAGCCCTTAACCAAAATGTCTTTAGTATACGTTGTTAATATAAATATCGCGAGTGGATTAAAAAAAGCTATAGTTAGGCTCAGATTTCACTCATACAAAACCATTGAAATTCAGCAGTTATAGTTACCCAAGCCAAATATAACTTACGCCCCAGCAATGCACTACTTATGACCTCACATATTACATCACTCATGACATGGTCAGTGGCATCACTGATGGCATCACTGATGGCATCACTGATGGCATCACCACTCCCTTCTATGCTCCATAGGACTTGTTTCTATGCTCTATTTACTGATGGAACTATGCAACACTGTTTTTTTCTTTTGTTGTCTATGTTATGCTATGCTCTAGTAACTGATGTAATGAAGTAACACTGTTTTTCTCGAACGCTAATTCCTCATGTAAAGCGCTCCGATACCTCCGGGTCTAGCCAGCGCTATATAAAACTCTTCAAAAATATCACTGATGACATCATCCAGTGAATTTAAGTGTTTCCTAAAAGTTTTTGGGAGTTAAAGATATATACTAAGCTACAGCATAACTATTCTTTTTGTACTACTAATGAGTGATACTATCTCTAATATACATCATCTGAGTGGCACTGTGGCTGTGTGCATCAGTGTCTGAGTGGGTGTCTGAGTGGGTGTCTGAGTGGGTGTCTGAGTGGCTGTGTGAGTGGCTGTGTGAGTGGCTGTGTGAGTGGCTGTGTGAGTGGCTGTGTGAGTGGCTGTGTGAGTGGCTGTGTGAGTGGCTGTGTGAGTGGCTGTGTGAGTGGCTGTGTGAGTGGCTGTGTGAGTGGCTGTGTGAGTGGCTGTGTGAGTGGCTGTGTGAGTGGCTGTGTGAGTGGCTGTGTGAGTGGCTGTGTGAGTGGCTGTGTGAGTGGCTGTGTGAATAAGTGGGTGAATAAGTGGGTGAATAAGTGGGTGAATAAGTGGGTGAATAAGTGGGTGAATAAGTGGGTGAATAAGTGGGTGAATAAGTGGGTGAATAAGTGGGTGAATAAGTGGGTGAATAAGTGGGTGAATAAGTGGGTGTGTGTGTCTGTCTATCGGTGACCGAGGTGGCTGAGTGAATGGCTCTATGGGTGTGACTGGGTGTGTAAGTGGATGTATGGGTAAGTGGGTGAGTGGCTGTTTTGCACAGTAATTATTTGTGTGAGTGGCTGCATAGATGAATGAGTGGGCACGCGAGTGATTGTATTGATGTGTGAATGGGTATGTAAGGGGCTCGGTGGATAAATAAATGGAAGTGTGAGTGGCTGTATGGCTGAGTGAGTAGCTCTGTTAGAAACTGTGGGTACGAGAATGGGTGTGTGAGTGGGTGTGCAAGTGGTTTTGTGCGAGTGTGAGTGTGTGCGCGCACGTGTGTGTATGTGGGTGTGTTTCAAAAACCAAAGGTTTAAACATAGTTAGGAAAGCTTTATTTATGGTTTCTACACAAACCAAACTTAAACTACACAAACATTAGAAAGTCTAAAGTTCTAGTTATACCTTAAATTTATAATTTACGCACCACCTTCAAATAATTAGAATTTGCACACTTTCATACATAGTGTAGTGAACTCGGTGGCCACATTACATTAATGATAACTCACCACATCATAAGATTTACGATGTTTTAAGTGTTATTATGAATTCTATGATTTCAGATGGTATAAGTGGTGTAATATGAAAAGGTCTACTGTGCTGTGGCTACCAAGTTCACTACACAGTGTATGGAGGTGCGCCAGTTATAATAATTTGAAAATGGTGCGTAAATTATCAATTTACAGTATAACTATAACTTTATAATTTCTAATGTTTGTATAGTTTAAGTTTGCTTGTATAAAACAATAAATAACATCTTTCTAGTTATAACTAAGTTTAAACCTTTGTTGTTTTTTCATTGAATGTCAATGCTTGTTATTTTTTATTAAAAAGTGTTTCAAATCGTAGAGTGTACTGTTGTTAAGTGGAGGGACAGAGTACAATTGAGGACAGTGTCATATAGTGGAGTGGAGTGGCGTAGTGTGCAACATTTGTGTGGCATACAGTGGCGTAGAGTAAACTGGCATACAGTGGGATAGAGTAGAGTGGAGAGGCATACAGTAGAGTGGTGTACAATGAGGCGGCGTACAGTGACGCGGCATAAAGCAGAGTAGTGTGGAGTGTAACAGGGTGGAGTGGAGTGGCATACTCAGAAGTTTTGTTTCCTTCCCAGTTCCACTTTACTAAAGTAGTAATAGGTAGGGAAATGATTTATATTTTTCTATATTTTTTCAACGTTCACGCAGTACCACGCTAGTACTTACAAAGTACAGAGGTAGATACACAAAAATAAAAAAATAAAAAATATGTAAAAAAAATTAAAAAAAGAATACGCTGTAGTATACTTTATTTGAGAAATAGTGTAGCACAATGCAATATTTTTATTCCGAATTATTAAAACAAAATTCTAAGAAGCACAGTACTTTCTAGGTTGTACCACTGTAGTGCAGCCATTAATTTTATTAGGAAGTAAATATGGAAAATAAACAGGACTACACTATATTTCTGAAATATAGTGTAGTACAGCATATTTGTAACTTTTTACAAATTTTTTAAGCACTATAGTACTTCCTAGGTGGAACTATGGTGCTCTGTGAACTTTAATAAAATATATATATAAACATATCAATAATATGGAGGGGCACAGAGTGGAGGAGAATTGAGTGGAGGGGCCTAGAGTAGAACAGCGTAGAGAGAGTGGCATAGAATGGAGTGGCGTAGAGGGAAAAAAGTAGAGTGGAGTGGAGCACAGAATAGTGGCGTTTACGTAGAGTGATGTAAAGTAGAATAGCATGGAGGTGAGTGGAGAGCCGTAAAGAGGAATACCGAAAAGTGGAGTGCCGTACTGTCGGAATAGAGTTGAGTAGAGTTGAGTAGAGTCAAGTGGGGTAGAGTGGAATGGCAGAGTGGAGTGGCGCAGAGTTGGGTAGAGTGGAGCTGGGTAGAGTAGAAGTGGCTAGAGTAGCATAGAATGGAATAGCATAGAGTGGAGAGACGGAGAGTGGAAAAGTATAGAGTGGAGAGGCGTAGAGGCGTAGAGTCAAGTGGCATAGAGTGGAGTAGTGTACAATGGAGAGGAGTCGAGAGAATGGAGTAGCATAAAGTGGATTGGAGTGGCATACATTTGAGTGGCTTAGACTGGAGGGATGTAGAGTGAAGTAGCATCCAGCGGAGAGGCTTAGAGTGGAGTGGCATACTGTAGAATAGCAGAGTGGAGTGGCATAGAATGGAATGGCATACAGTGGCTAACAGTCAAGGGGCACAGAGTGGCGTGGAGTGGCATAGAATGGAAAAACATGGAGGCATAGCGTAGAGTGGCATAGCGTAGAGTGGCATAGCGTAGAGTGACGCAGAGTAGAATAGCATAGAGTGGAGCGGCACAGAGTGAAGTGGCTTACAGTGAAATAGCATAGAGTGGAGTAATGTAGTGTAGAGTGGTGTACAGCGGGGTAGTGTGGAGTGCATAGCGGGAAGTGGAATTGGTGTGGAGAGCCGTCTAGTGGAAAAGAGTGGCATGGCGTGATGTGGAGTGGCGTGGCATGGTATGGTATGGAGTGGAAGAGCGTAGAGTTGAATAGTGATGGAGCAGGGTTTTCGTGAAATAAAACCTGCTGGGATTGAACTCCCAAAGTGTGAAATCATTAATCGTGTGATGTGCAAAGTAGATGCGAAAAGAGCTAACATAAGGGAAAGTGAAAACTGCGCTAGCAAAAACTAAAATGCTGGAGTAGACCGCAAAATGCTTGTGACTAATGGAAAATAAAAGGACTAATGCTGCTCGATTATTTTATACTGATATGTGTTGGAGTAACTTTAACCTGGGATGCGCATGGGCAAATGCATCACGAACGGTGTGGGTACGTTATGGTAGAGCATTATAAGTGATTAATAATGTATGCGTTTGTTTTCCGTAGAAACATGGTTTTCTGCACTACAGAAAAGACCCGAGAGTCATTTTAGAAAATAAATGAGGTTTAAATTTGACCGAGAAAGGGAAGGTGGAAAACTGTTCGTCCTTCACGGGTCCTGTGTGCTTGCCAAAGTTTGCGTGGAGAAACAAAATAATCTTCGGAAGTGGAATACTTCCTTAGAGAGCGGCACAAATGAACAATCGAGGCACAAAAGTTGTTACATGACCGAGATGGAGGAAATGTGTAATATAACAGTAGCTCGAAATTTGTATTTCCTGGGCTGGCAGTTGATAAAATGAGTAAAGAGGACAATGGACAGTTTTACAGAAGCGTCATGATGAGAGTGGTGTGACAGTACACCCCCTTCCTTAACCAATAGAATGAAGAGAAATTGTGTGTTATGATACAATGTGGGTTTGGGTTTTAGGGTATAATATTAGGTACAATATTAGGTACTTGGTGGGAGGGGTTAGGTGGTGCATGTTTTCCTTCTGTGCAAGAGGAGAGGGCTGCATTTTGCGGTCTCCTATTTGGGCTGGCTGTTTCCTGTTTGCTAATCCTGACTTAGTCTTTGCTCTTCAATTCTTCTTGAGGGGCCTTGCTGCTCTCATGGCCAGAGAGTAGTTTTCTCAAATTCCTTGTGGGTTAGTATAATATTCTGAATTTGCATAATCATTTTGCAAATGTCTTAGGTCTCTAATCTTTTGTCTCTACGCCTATCCACTCACTCATTGCATTGATGTTGAGATGTACTTTTGTTAGTTCTCATTTATTCTTTCTTGTGTGATCAACGATTCGAGCTGTATTGTATTTGATGAGCAATCACATTATTTTAGATAAAGTATTCTAAATATATAAGTGAGTTTGTCTTTATTAGAGATATTTAATTTTGGTTTATAATGAGTATTAATAGTTCCAGGTATTAGTTTGCCAAACCCTAATTACATAAATAAAGATCGCATCGCCACAAAGTGTATCCGAGGATGATATACTAATTGGAAATTGGTAAGTTTGGTACTTCACTCACCCAACGTGAAGGGGCTTGTTGGGTAATGAATTGGGCCCAGGTAATGGAAATGTGTTAGTCCCGGATCGCTGGATCAGTTTTGGTAGCAGCTTGATGGTTTTAATTAATTATTTTGGCAAATTAATGGTTGGAATTAAAGATTTTGGTAACTACCATACTGTTCTATTGTTTTATGTAGGCTGGAAGAAACGGGTACGGAGTTGCCTAAGATCCCGGGATGATGTTTTAGCCTCAGGGGCAGAGGAAGAGTGTGGAAAGTACACACTAGAGAAGTGTTTTGTCTGCTGGTGTAATATTGAGCAACGAGAGAGGTTGTTAATATTGCATAGGGACCTATTCTGAAGTTAGTAATAGTGGGAGATTATTGGGAAACTTCAGAGAGCGCACCTGAAGAAGTACCAAGAGTTCTTTCGCTTGATTGAGAGTGGAATAACGCTGGTCAATATTCCACTAGATGTAAAAGGATTTCTTTGAGTGTTTGAACCCTCTCTTTTTAGTGGGGCAGACAAAGCAGCAGTGTTTTGTGTTGTTTCTAATAATTTTTATTTAGAAAAGACTTTGTAAATTCATTGCCGTAAAATTTTGTGAAGGGAGGGTCAGTAGTTGGAGTTATACTGACGTCAGAGAGAGCCGCGCTGGCATTGGTCAGTTAGCGAAACTTCATCAGAGAATAGTGTGAAACTATTGGTTGGTTGGTGTGAGCCGCGCTGGTATTGGATAGTGTGAACGAATAGTGTGAGTAGAATTACGGAAGGATTTTCTTGTTATTCCCGAGTTTTAGAGTAACAAGAGAGAGAGTTAAAATGAAGTTATTAAAATTGATGAGGACTTTGTTTAGAAAGGATGAGCCTATACCTATTAGAGAAGGGGTTCCTATACCACCTGTTGGTTCGCCTGCTTCTTTTATGACATTAGAGTGTGGATATCATACGTGTACTTGGTTGGAGAATTGGGTGAAATATACGGAGGGAGATGAAATTTTGGCTTTTCCAGAAAATGGTACTTTTAATGTGAGGGTGTTCGAGAACTTGAGGAATCAGATTAATTTATTGAGACCAAATCCTAGACCTATGCAATATGGGGCGCTTGAGGAATGGGAACATGAGGCGTACAGAAGAGAGAGAGACAGGTCTGCGACAAAATATAGAAATACAGTGAGTAGGTATGCAGTGGCGAAATGGGATGCTCAAATGAAAAGATTGAGGAGATATGTAATCTTGGAGGGATTATATCCAGTGATTGTTGCTGAGGATTAGACTGGAGGGAAATGCAAAGAGAAAAAGAATAATGTAGAGAGTACTGAACCAGATCCAAATGGTATTGATGAGTTATTGGATGAGATGTTATTAAATAGACCTCCACCATATCATAAAGATCAGGAAGGAATGGGGGGCCTGGCCAAGCAGCATGGCCGACAGGACATGAGCCTTCTCAGCTCCCAGTCAGTCTGCCTACACATCCTGAATTTCTCCTGGTGGCCCCGCTGAAAAGCGGGGCCACCAGGGCGGAACTCATGGCAGCCATACAGGGTTCCAGAAAAGCACTGGAGGACAGAATAGACACTGTCTCTGTGGATGTGAACCTTCTACGTGCAGACCTCCGTAAAGTAGCAGATAAAGTTACGAGTGCCGAGGGGGATATAGCGGACCTGAAATGTGAGGTGGTCACTCTCAAGCAGCAGGTGGTGCAGATGTCTGTGGTTACGAAGGCCCTGGAGAGTCGTGCTGAGGAGGCGTAGGGAAGGGCGAGACGCAGCAACATTTGGGTGCTTGGCATTCCGGAAAGAGCGGAACTGGGGACGCACGAGCAGTTCCTGGAACGTTGGATTCGTACTTACCAGTGCCCTGAGGGACTGTCAGATGTGTTCGTGATTGAGGGCGCATAGGGCTCTCGTCCCTCCCCCCCCAGGGGTGCAGCCTCGAGCTATCATAGCCAAAATTCTAAACTACAGGGATAGAGACTGCATCTTGAAGGCGGCTAGGGAGCATAAAGATCTTCAATACGACAATAACAAAGTGTCTATTTACCCTGATTATACTAAGTAAGTCCAGGACCTTCGCAAATCCTTCCTGGGGGTGAAGCGTAAGCTGCGTGACTTAAAGTTGCAATATATGCTATTGTATCCTGCCAAACTGAAGGTGATCCCGGGGGGCAAAGCGCAATTCTTTGACTCCCCGGAGGATGTTTGGGAATGGCTGGAAATACGTGGTGATGGCCTGCCACCTGGAAAAGCACAAGGCCAGAAGAGACGATGGGGAACTCGGCCGGACGGAGATCGCCGGTGCCAACAGAATCGAGTGGAATCCCAAAATGCCCCGGAGACATCGCAGAGAAGGATAATGGTGGGCGACGATGGGACGCTGCAGTCTGACCCACTTGTGGAGAGTACTGCGGAACCCGATCTGCCGGGAGATGCGGCCGCTTGACAGGATGCGCAGGACCAAATGTTGCCACCAACAATGTACGTTGTACCTGAGACTTTGTTGGAGGATCTCCCTGAAGGTGGCAGCGAGAGTGACTAAATGTGGTCTGCTGGGCTCTGGTGTTGCTTGCTGCTCAGAACAGGTTTACAGGAGTGTGGGGATGCTGCATGGGGTGGCTTGCTGATGCCGGGCTGGGGGTGGTGGGGGGCGGAATTGTGTTACTGGTAGCCTGAGCGGGACCCGGGAGGTGGGGGATAGTTGGCTTAATCACATGACGCTGGAGGACCATAGTACGTCAGTGGGACCCCCGTTTCTTTTCTTTTGTTTATTGTAGGGTGGGCGGACTGGGGATGCAATGCTTTCCCTTTTTCTTTTTGTTGCCCCTGTTGGGCTTGGTGGGATGCTGTGCACGTCCTGGCACGAGCGAGGGGTGGGCAAAATCGTCTGTGTAGGATAGTCGAGCATTGTCCGTGGGTGGGTGAGGGAAGGGGTGTTGCTGGTTCAGTTTTTATTGTGTGGCATTATGTTGTGTTTTACAAAAGAGCATGTCGCTGCAGAAGAGTGTTGAGCCCTGGCGCGAGAGGGACCAGGTAGCACAGATGTATGGCTATGGCAACGGTGGTAAAGTTTCTTAGCTGGAACGTTAGGGGTTTAGGCACTTGCGCTAAACGTCAGAGTCCTATCATTCCTTAAGCGGCATAAGATAATGGTGGCGTGCTTGCAAGAGACGCATTTGAATGATGCTGGAGCGGGGCGTTTGGCTAAAAAGTGGAGGGGACAGGTATATCACTCGTCGTATTCTACCTATGCTAGGGGGGCGTTGGTTTGGGTGGCACCCGGGGTCCCATTCGCACTGCAGTATGCCAAAGAGGATGTTGAGGGTCGCTATGTGTTGTTGCGGGGCAAACTAGATGGTAAAGATATTAGTATACTGAATACTTATGCCCCCATTGTTGACTACCCAAACTTTTTTGCGGCATTGCGGGATCGGATTACTGCAGATCTGGATGCCCCCTTGATCTGGTTAGGAGATTTTAATTGTGTACTTGACCCGGATCTGGATAGTTACCCTCCCAGAAGGAGCACTAAGCCGCGTATGACTAAGCAACTGCAGAAATTAATGGGTGACCTGGGTATCCGGGATGTTTGGAGGGAGCATCACCCGACGCAGAAGATGTTTACCTGTTTTACGCCTACTCACAATACACAGTCGCCTTGATAGGGTACTAGCGACCGAGCACCCAGCATTTATGGCGGCAGAGATCACACATTTGGCGCGTTTGTCTGATCACAGTACAGTGGATAGCAAGGGAGCAGGGCCCCAGCGGGTGGCGGCTCCCTGCTGATATCTTGGAGAACCCGGTAGGGAAAGAGGCAATATCAAATGCCCTGACGGAATATCTGACCCTTAATTGGGGCACTGCAAGTACTAGAGCCCACGAATGGGAAGCGATGAAGGCGGTGGTCAGAGGGGCGGCAATGGGACGGACGTATGGCGTTAAGAGGCAGCTGCAGTCTGAACTACAGGATAGGGAGAAGGAGTTGGCCAATCTACAGTCAGGACCACAGGGTCAAGATGACATCCAGGACCAAGAGTGACGAATATGTGAGCAGGTTGCCGACACTTGGGACAGACTGGATAAGTACACTCTTACGAAATATCGCCAGCGGCTACATGCAGAAGGAGACAAAGCAGGTCTATTGGCCTGGTTATTGCGCAGAGAGCAGGCCCCCCTTCAGGTTACTTGTCTTAGAGCCCAGTAGGGCGAGCTGGTCTATGACTGAGCAGCAATGCTGGACGTTTTCCGGCAACACCTGCAGTCTGTCTATAAAGTAGACCCACGGGTAAACGCGGACCTATATGTCCCATTTTTGGAGGGCCTTCAATTAAGGCAGGTGTCTAAGGACTTTAGGACAGAACTTGATGAGCACATTACTGAAGAAGACTTGAGGGAAGCGATAGGGGTCATACCTAGGGCCAAGGCACCGGGTGGGGATGGGTTACCCATTGAGTATTACCAAGCATACTCTGCGGCATTGGTGAGACCTTTGTTACAGACTCTAAATGAGTCCCTCGATAGCGGAATATTGCCCCCTACAATGCGTGAGGGTGAAATCTGCTTGATACCAAAGCCGGGCAGCGATGCACAGGACCCGGCGGCATACCGACCGCTGACGATGATCAATTCAGATATAAAAATATTATGTAAAGTACTGGCTAACTGTCTGGGGCCGCATATGGCCCACCTAGTCCATGAGGATCAGTGCGGTTTTATCCCAGGCCGTAGTACGTCCATGAACGTGCGGCGGCTGGCGCACGTACTGCATGAGACACAGGGGGCCCCTGAGGAGATGGCTTTGGTGTCCATTGACCTCGAAAAGGCGTTTGATACGGTGGACTGGGGGTATTTCTTGGAAATCCTTGGCCAGCTGGGGTTAGGACCGCGATTTTGCAGATGGGTCAAAATACTATACACTGATCCCGTGGTGTGTGTACGAATGGGTCATACTAGGTCGGCACAATGGACGCTGGGGCAGGGCACGCGGCAGGGTTGTCCCCTGTCGCCGCTACTGTTTGCTCTGGCTATAGAGGCTATGGCAGTCTGGGCAAGGCAGGAATTGGGCCGCTGGGGCATACAAATTGGGCTCAGTTCGCATCTCATTTCGCTCTACGCCGATGACGCATTGTTTTAGGTTACGTCTCCGTGCGAAGCCATACCGCAATTGTTGGGGTTAATGGATCGGTTTGCAACTTATTCGGGGCTGCGGATTAACAGGCGCAAATCCCTGGCGTTTCCTTTAGCGGGGATGAGAGAGAGAGAGGCTGAAGAACTGCCTAGACTGGAACCGAGATGGGAGACGGACCATTTCAAATACCTAGGAGTACAGGTGGCTCACGGGGATACTAGGCTGAATTAGCTGAATATGAATAGGGTGGTTGAGTCATTGAGGCGCTCCGTGGAATTCTGGAATACGCTGCCGCTGTCACTAATGGGCAGAATAGCGGTGGCAAAGATGGTGATGTTGCCAAGATGCCTTTATGCTTTGCAGAATGCGTTGTGCCCGATTCCTGTGAAGGTATTTCGGCAATTGAATTCTCTCCTGGTGACTCTGCTTTGGGCAGGAAAGCGTTGTAGGGTTGCGCTGCGAGTGCTCCAAAAGCGGTATGAGGAGGGTGGACTTGGGGTCCCTAGATTTGATCTGTATTATTATGCGGCGCATTTGCAGCATGCTGTTCAGTGGTTAGATGAAGGAGATTGCTGGGAAAGGCGCCTGCTTGCTGGACGAGTGTTGGCGGAGGACCTACCCGTGATCCTGATGGAAGGTGCTGGGGCAAGTGCGGAGCTGCCGATTGTGGTTAAGCAAACAGCCTGGATGTGGCAGAAAGTAGTTGAACGAGTACTGGGGCGGGCTCCGTTTCATCCTGAACTGTCCATCTGGCAGTTAGTTCCGGTGCGCAGGATGGTGGACAGCATGTCCTTTCAGGCATGGCGAGAGGGTGGCTGTATGGTGTTGGCAGACTTGTATATTAATGACACCTATATCACGTTCGAGCAGGCGTGTGAGGGATTTGACTTGGGCCCGGGGCAATATCTACAGTATGCTGGTCTGATGGAAGTGGCCAAGATGACGTGGCCGGTGTACCCGGCCATGCCCCGGACCACAGAAACCCTAGATATATTGCTAACTTGTGGAGGTGGGCGCAGGTTGGTGTCCTTGTTGTATAAGGCTATGAGGGCTGACTCTGGCTCCTTGGCCCTTAAGGCGTGGGATGAGTGGAATAGAGATTTGCAAGAGCCGATACAGGAAAAGGAGTGGGGCAGTACATGTACGCTAAAGCGTAAGGTGTCCTGCAACACCCGGTTGAAGTTGCTGCACTTTAATTTTTTGCACCGGGTATACATGACTCCGGGGCGGCTCCATAGCAAAGATGCCACCTGATCGCACGAGTGTCCCAGATGTCATGGTGTACATGCGGGTTTCATGCATCTGGCGTGGGATTGCCCAGAAGTTCACCAGTACTGGATTGATGCAGTAGCGCGAATCCGCGGACGGGTGGGAATTGCGCTTGAGGTAACGCCTAGGCACTGCCTCTTGGGGTTAGTGCCGCGACGCAAGAAAAGAAAAATGGCAAATAAGCTAGTACACCTGGCACTGGTGCTGGCTAAACGGAGGGTAGGCATCTATTGGATGGGTGAGAAATCCCTATTTTGTGAATTGGCTAAGGGATGTAGCCGAGTGGACTTTGGCTGAGGAGTTGCATATCAAGGCCTGTCGAAGGGACGAAAAGCTGGATGAGGACATAGCAAGTTGGAGAGAATCGAGTAGAGAACTGTTGTCATCAGTGGGATCAGGCGGTGAGCAGTCTAGTGGGTCTGATGGGGATAACAGTATGTGAGGTGCTTGTATCAGCCCTGACGATCTTTGTATTATGTCACTGAATGCGCTACTATGCCACGGGAAGGGTAAAATACAATGACCTGTAATGGGCGCCTGGGACTCTCATGCGTGAACTAAAGATATGTCGATGAGTACTGTCTCGAAGGATTCTGTAAATGACTGCTCAAGTTTGTTTTTTCATTGCTGAAAAATTATAAATAAAAGTATTTAAAAAAAAAAAAAAAAAAGATCAGGAAGGAATTACTCCAAATGCTCCATTAATTGAAATAGAAGCTCCACAAGCTTCACAAGTACCACGAGCTTCACAGTCTTCACAGGAGAGAGATGTAGATGTATTTAATAAGGCGAAAGATGAATTGACACCGAGAATAAACCAAATGAGTTTAAATGCAGAGGTGTTGTCAGTTCCAGTGACAATTGGTCCCATAGTCCCATTGTATAGTGAGGGCCAGAATATTTCATGAGTACATGCTTCAACAGTATCAATGAATAATGCTAGGAGTAATAATGATGTTGTAGTAAATGAGATGGGAACTTTTATTGATATAACAGAGAGACAAATGGAAACTCCAAAGAGAAGTGTGCAAGTAGACCCTAGGAGATTGATGCAGAATGCGAGAGAAGTTACTCCTGCTTCAGGGGGATCAGTAGGACCGTCACCAGAAGAATTAGATGAATGGATTAGAGGGATGGTGTCTAGTAAAATTAAACTGAGTATGGATGTGACCAGATTGAAAACAGATTTGGAAGAAATGATTCTGGGTACTATTAGTCCAGAAAGATTGACTGTTGGCTGAGTTTTTGAACTAAAGCGGAGTGCAAGATCCCAGAGACAATGTACCGGATCAAGCCTTCTGTGATACCTTGGCCTCAACCTTTTGTAGTAAGGTACTTTGTATTTATGACAGGTTTACAGCGCGATCTGGAGTTGATACCATCACACAGGCTACACTCCCTGATGTGGATATAGGGGAGTTACAGGACGCTAGTGTTCCCTATATCTCTCACCCTCAGCTGTCAACATCGGATGTAGAAAGTCTGAACCTACATGACCTTAACAACTCCTGCAGCCCCGACTCTGCACATTTTTCTGAGTTTCCACCTATAACGTATGAACAGGTTATCAAACTTCTTTCTGCCGCCAAATCCGGCTCACCGTTGGACCCATGCCCTCCTAAGATAATACTCTCTGCGACTGAGCTAGTTGCCTGCCATCTTACGGAGATATTCAATCTCGTCCTTAAAACCGGTATTTTCCCTAAAAAAAATAAATGGAAAAATACCTCAATTTTACCACTTTTAAAAAAAGCCAACTTGGATAAAACAGACCCAGGCAATTATCGTCCAATTGCCCGCCTGCTACTACCGGCAAAACTGCTGGAAAAAAATATATGAACCAAGAATTGACTACATTTATTCTTAGCAATGACATTCTGGATCCATCTCAATATAGTTTCCGAAGTGGACATAGCACCGAGCTTGCACTGATCACGGCGTCGGAAGAAATCAGGCGCTCTGTAGATAAGGGAGGCACTGATCCTACTGGATCTTTCGGCAGCGTTCGATACGGTGGATCATAGCCTCCTAATACACCGCCTCCAAGAAATTGGCATAGCTGGTGCCGCCCTATTGCCGTTTAAAACCTTCCTCGCGGACCGGGAGCAATTTGTGGAAATGGATGGTCTCAGTTCCCAGAGTTTCAGTCTTCCGTGTGGGTTTCCACAGGGCTCGTCCTTGAGCCCAACCCTTTTTAATTTATATGTGGTCCCCCTGGCCAGGCTTATTAAATCCTATGGATTTGCTATGGTGTCATATGCGGACGACACCCAGATTATAGTTTCCATTTCAAATGATTCCCACAACACAGTCCATAACTTTCACGCATGTATGCGACAGGTGAGTAGATGGATGTCAGAAAACTGTCTGAAGTTGAACTCTAATAAGACGGAGGTTCTTTTTGGTAGAGATTTATCCTTTTGGTCCTCGGACTGGTGGCCTACGGAATTAGGCCCTCCCCCCCATTCCAGTCATCGAGGCAAAGAATCTGGGAGTCATCTTTGACACCACCCTGTCTTTCTCCCATCATGTGAAAGCTATTACACCTCATCTACCTGCTACATTCTGAAGGTCTTGAGGAACGTTTTCCCTTTCATACTACTGGACCTGCAGAAAACAGTGGTCTCGGCACTAGTTCTGTCGAGGCTGGACTACTGCAATGGCCTTCTGATTGGAATAAACAAAGCTCTTCTGGTTAAACTGCAGGTCATACAGAACTCTACCGCCCGGTTGCTCTTTGGATTGCCAAAATACTCTTCCGCAAAGGCGGCCCTCAATGCTCTACACTGGCTCCCAGTGGAAAAACAGATTAATTTTAAGGCACTTTGCATTGCCTTTAAGGCACTGCATAACCAGGGCCCTGCATATCTGATTGACCACTTTCGCTGGTATACACCAACCAGAATGCTGCGGTCCTCTTCACACATGTTGGTGGAGGTCCCCAAATCACGACTTTCTAACTGGGGTGGCAAAAGTTTTTTAAATATCACTGCCAGATTGTGGAATCATCTGCCATACAGACATAAAAACTCGCCTGACCTGATCTCTTTCAGGAAGGGTCTGAAGACTTGGCTTTTTAAGGCTTAATTTTCTGTTATATCTTTATACTTTAGCACTTCTCTTTCTCACTGTTGGCAGGATGTTGGATGACAAGCGCCTAAACGCCTTAGGGTATTAGCTGCGCTATACAAATAAATAAATAAATATCAGGAAGAAGAGTTATTCCTGTGTAAGAATATTACAATGAGGGCAAAGAATTTGCATGAGAGGTTTTCTGAAGCTGCACAGGCATATGGAGTGGACATTGAAAAATCAAAAGCTTGCAGCTGAAGAGCTACGTTTCATCGCAGGCGACAGGCCAGGACTGGCCACAGACTTGGGCATTGGACAGCCCTTTCTCCTTCTCCTTCCTGCTTTTCTTCTCCCCCTCCTGTCCTCCCCTCCCTTCCCCCTCTGGTATCTTTCGTGCTTCGTCTTTCTCCTTCTTTGGTTTGATCTTTTCTTGGGGTTCTTTGGGGCGCTGCAGGGGTTTGAACTTGTAGCATACGTTTGGGGCCGGGGTGGGCGACAGACCTCTACCACCCTTATGCACAACCTCGACTGTTTGGCAGAGGGTGTGTCACTGGGGGAGGGGGAGGTGGGGTGGGGGGGAAGAGGGCAAGGGGTTTCAACCAGTTGTATTGTTTCTTTGGTTCATTATGTTTTCGTTAAGGTACAGCCGCAGATTGGGTGGAGCGTACGCCCTCCACCAAAATACCCATACAGGGCTTCATCTCACCGCACATGCATGTCCGCCCCACTACTATACCTTAACCTGCCATGTTGGGTCCGGAAGATAGCCCCTTCACGGTGCTTACTTGGAATGTCAACGGTCTGGGTGACAAAATTAAAAGGGGGCTGGTGTCGTCCTTCATAAAACGCACCCACCCAGATGTGGTGCTTCTGCAGGAGACCCATCTTAAATGCACAAATTGTGGGTTCCTTGCACGGGGGCGTATACTGTCCTGGCACATGCGGGATACACCTCCGGCTCTAGAGGAGTCGCTATCCTGATTAAAAAGTCACCTCCCTTCACGGTAAAGCGTACATGGATAGACCCCCAGGGAACCTATGTGGGAGTGTCAAGGGCATGGGGTAGGAGGAATGTTACCATCTTATCGGTTTATGCCCCACCAAAATTGCAGACCAGGACTCTACACGGGGTGACAGATATACTACTGGGGACACAGGGATCGACGCACATTATAGAGGGGGATTTTAACGATGTAATGCACGTTCCTACAGACCGATCGGGCGAACATGTCCATCCGCCCTCGGTTACACAATTGGCCCGCCTTGCCGACACTCTGGGCTTGGTGGATGTATGGAGACACTTGCATCCGGGAGATAGAGGGTACTTGTACTATTCTGGGGCTCACATGGTCCACTCGAGGTTGGATTACGTGTTTCTCCCGCAGGGTGCCATCCAGGACATCTATGAGGCGGAGTACATGGCCCGGGGTGTGTCAGACCATTCGCCTTTATATGTTCGAGTGGGCCCGAACTGGACGGGGGGGCTGGAGACTGTCGGCATGGGACCTACAGAACAAGGAGGTGCTCCAGGGCCTCTGCGCAGACACAAAAGTCTTCTTTGCAGAAAACTTGGGCTCGGTGCAGTCTGGAGTGATAATTTGGGAAGCATATAAAACAGTATTACGAGACAGGGCCCAGAATCGGATAGCCTGGGAAAAGAGGAAGGCTCAGGAAGAACTTGCCACACTAGAGGCCCAGATTCTCACCCTAGAAAGACAGCACCTCACGCAGAGAGACCCTCAGGCTCAGACAGTTAACAGATGTACAGCATCGCTACAGGGCTCTGGCCACGCAAGCGGCTAAGGCACAGGCCCAGGCGACTCTGCATAGGCTGTATGACGTGGGGGACAAGTCGGGCAAGCTCCTAGCGTGGCTTAGCCGTAAAGAGGCAGAGGCTCGATGGGTGGCGAGTGTGGTGGATCCCCAAGGAATATCCCAGACGCGTGATACGCAGATAGTACAGGCGTTCGCGTCCTACTATCAACACTTTTACGAAGTCCGGAACCTGAGGGCGCTCCCAGACATAATAGACTACCTGGCGGACATTCATACTCCGCTATTAGACGAGGATGGTAGAGAGGGGCTCGACTCTGATATAACGTTAGACAAAATCAAACTGGCTATAACTAGATTACGCCCTGGGAAGACCCCGGACCCCAACGGCCTCCCTGCAGAATTTTATAAGAAGTACGCACATCTTTTAGGCCCCCACTTGCTGAAGCTCTTCCAAGATGCGTCCCAGGAGGGAATTCTGCCCCTAGACTTGCGCATGGCCACGATTATTCCTATCCATAAACAGGGGAAACCCCCCACTGACTGCGCTTCATACCGCCCTATATCCCTCCTAAATATAGAGGTGAAAATACTGGCAACCATCCTTGCCTTGAGGCTCCGTCAGGTACTCACTGCTCTGGTGCATCAGGACCAGACGGGTTTTCTGCCCGGAAGGGCGACCCGCCTAAATCTGCGAAGGACCCATAATTGGCTCATGGAGGTCAAGGACTGAGGAGACCCACATTTGCTCCTGTCTTTGGACGCGGAAAAGGCATTAGACGCGGTACACTGGCCCTTTTTGGAGGCTACCCTGGTTAAATTTGGCATCGGCCCCCTGTTTCGGCACTGGGTGGGTCTCCTGTATAGTGACCCCAGGGCAAGGGTTAAGGTGAATGGTCAGCTCTCTGGAGACTTCCCCATTAGACGAGGCACCCGACAGGGCTGTCCTCTTTCCCCATTGCGCTTTGCCCTCACGATCTAGACAGTGGCCTGTAGGATCAGGCAGTGTCCGGAGATTCAGGGGTTCCGAATCACACCAACGGATACTGGGGAAGAAAAGATCTCGCTTTACGCGGATGACATTTTGCTCTATATCACTCACCCAACTGCCACGATTCCCGCCTTATTCGATGTCATGGATGTATATGGGACCTACTCAGGTTACACCATAAACTGGCACAAGTCGGTCATTTACAGTCCACGTGCTCTGGAAGTATGGCCCACTCTTCCTGGGGCCCTCCAGATAGCTCACAAAGGGTTTACCTTCCTGGGGATTTACCTCACCACAGACACGAGGCTCTCCTACCAGAGAAACATCCTACGGGTAATAACCAATTTTGTAGAAGACGCACAGAGATGGAAATCCCTACCCCTCACAATTCTAGGCAGAGCTGCCATGTTTAAGATGATCACCTTGCCTCGCTTTCTCTACGCCCTTCAGAATGAGTATTTCCCCCTCCCACGACAAACCTTCCGAGCGGTGGATGCGGAATTGCGCTCCCTTCTATGGCTCGGGAAACAACCAAGGATCGCTCTGACGACCCTACACCGTAATCAGTACAATGGGGGGGGGGATCTCTCTTCCAGACATAGAGGCCTACTATTGGGCAGAACATCTAACTCCGGTGAATGACTGGATACACGCCACGGCAGACCACCCCACCTATAGGCTGGAAAGGGACACTATGGCGAATCGTACTTGTATGTATTATCTCTATGGGGGACGGGGGAGGGGGCGACTTCTCCCAGCCACCCAAGTCACGTTGGACATATGGGATAGAGCGTCGAAGGCATTGGGATGGACGCGCAAACCTACTAAACACACGCCTCTCTGGAATTGTCCCTGGTTAAAAGAAATCCATAAGCTGAAGGGCTTCACGGGGTGGGACGCCATAGGCATATCTGTCATAGGGGACGTTGTAGCTAAAGGAAAACTTAAAAGTTTCCGCATGTTGCAGACAGATTTCGGGTTGCACACATCCCAGTTTTTTAAGTATGTGCAATCACGACATGCTTGGCAGGCGGAGAGCGCCCTATTCTCCTCGCTGCCAAAATATGCACTACTGGAGGGGCGTCTGCTGCAGGAACAGCTGCTTACTAAGGCAGTATCACTCACATACCGCACCTTGAATAATAATGCACCAGACAGGTTGGGTAGACTGCGGGAGACGTGGGAAATTAACTTGGGTACACTCGAAAACATTGACTGGGAAGCAGCTTTGATGCATCATCAGGAGGTGGCCATCAAATCTAGTCTCCGCCTAATCCAATATAAGATACTTCACAGAGTCAATTATGATAGGGCCCGACTACACCGAATGGGCCGCGCTAGCGACCCTAGTTGCCAGAGATGTGGTCACGAGCAGGGAGATTTCTATCATACCCTTTGGGACTGCACCGAAATACAGACCTACTGGGGGAAGGTGTTGGGGGAATTGAGCAAAGTTCTAGAAACAACACTACCACTGGACCCCAAATTCATACTGCTGGGCATACCTGGGGACGTAGATTTGGGATGCCCGCAGTTAATTTTTGCCATGCTAGCCCTGGTGGTGGCGAAACGGGATGTAGCACGAACATGGGGAGCGGCACTGGCGCCCCAGCTCCGAGAGTGGAAGGTGGCAATGGACATGTACATGGCAGCAGAAAGAGTCACCTATAAGGCAAAAGGATGCCCGAAAACGTTCCGCAGGGTATGGGGCAAATGGAGGACATATTATGGGTTCGACGGAGGGTTGGGTGATGGCTAGCGGGACTTTTGGGAGTTCCTCCTTCAACCCCAACCATGAGTACTGGTTCTCTTGTTTCCTGACAGCCCAGAAGGGGAAGAAGCATGAGATATTACCACGAAGTTGTGTGATTGGGTGGGACTTGGAGGATCGAGTGGCCCTACGGGATACCGATGTGGGATTATTTGTGATATGGACGGTATATGAATGTCACTGTACGACTGTACCTGATTTTGTTATGTTTTCTTTCGAGTTTGGTTTTTGCACGACAAAAATAAAAATATATTTAAAAAAAAAAATCTAAATCAAAAGCTTTGCAAAAGACAGATTCGATTTTAGTGACAAGGATCTAGAGAGTTTCAATGCATCTGGTAAGCGATTGCAGATAAAAGAGTTGATTAATACTTTGAAGAGATGGGGTGAATTGGAACGTTGGAAAGGCAGATGGGCTAAAAAGAAAGAAGAAATGCTTGCGAATAAGGGTGCAACTGCATCTCTTTTACTTCCAATGAGGGAGACAGAGACAGAAATAGCGAATGCTGAAATGACATTTCCAATGAGAGAAGTGCCAGGGGGAGGATATGTCCACATTCCTCCAGTCAAGACAGAACATATTTATTGTCTTTTACGAATGAGTTTCCTAGATTGAGAGAAAAACCTGTTGAATGGTAAAAACAAGTAGAGAGGTTTGTAAAAGTTTCAAACGTTTTATTGAAAGACTTAGATGGTTTGTTTGATATTGTGGTTCCAGCTGATTTGTGGACTGAATGTAAAATTGCAGTAGATTGGCCAAAAGAGGAATATCCTAGAGATGTGAAGACTGGAGCGCCATCAGATGAAGTGATGAAAAAAATATAATCAAGTAATTACTTATTTGAAGAGTAGTATTGCCCCAAAAGAGACAGATTGATAGAACGACTCAGGAGTCAAAGGAATCAGCGCATGCTTATTATGAGAGACTTTTACAGGTGTTTAAGCAGCATAGTGCTTTTGAGAGCATAACTGACAAAGATATGGGACATTTTGTATATAAATTTGTGTTTGCATTAAAACCAGAGATTAGCAATATGATTCAGCAGCACCTAATTTGCTGGCAGAATAAAACTGTGGATGAAATACTGCGGTATGCAAAATATTGTAGTGATGACATTGAGTCAAGACATAAGAAATTGAAAGAGAAGATTATGTGGGCGCAAGTGAAAGCAGCACAGAAGAATGGGAATTTTGTTGATTACTCTCAAACAGGTTTCCAAGTAAAAGGGGCAGAATCAGAATTTTCAAAATGGTCAGATTCCTAATACGAATGGTGTTGTGACAAATGGTGGTGTCCAGGTTCCAATTCAGGGAAAAGGTAGAGGTAATAAGGAAGATATGAAAAAGAAATTTCCTTGTCATGCGTGTGGAAAATTTGGACATTGGAAGAACGAGTGTAAGACTCTTTTAAGGAATAATGGAATGAATAAAAATTTTAATGCACAGATGCAGAATGAGGTGGTTGTGAATTAACAGCAGCTGCAGCAGCAACAGGTAGTTTCACCACAGGTACAACAGGTACAGCAGGTACAAATACCACAAGCTCCTATGCCTAATAATGTGAATGCTCAGGTACAGAGATAGAGTGCGAATGCTGGATTCCATACAGGTGAACAAGTTGGTAAGAATCAAAATGTACAGATGGTTTCACAATACTGGTTACAGTGTCCTGAGAGTGATTCAGATACATCTCAATGACGGTGCTTGAGGGGGGAGGAGGAGTGCGTGCTTGGCGCATCTCTTGAGGTAGATCAGTGTGGTCCTTTTGTGGATGGGAAAGTAGAAGGTAATGTTGTTACATTCCTTGTGGACACTGGTGCTACCCGTTCTACTGTGAGAACAGCAGAAATTCCAAACCTACCCCTCTCAGGAGATACTATCCAAGTTGTGGGTGTCTCAAATCAGCTTATCAAAACTCCAGTGACAAAACCAATGAAGGTACCCATTGGAGAATTTAGAGATTTGCATCGATTTGTGGTGTGTGATACAAGTCCAGTAAACCTTTTGGGTAGAGACTTGTTGTGTAAGATGAATTGCACAATCTATTGTACACCGGATGGTATTGCTTTTCAAACGCCAGATGAAGATGTTGCATTCAAAGTGATGATGGCAAGGCAAGGGACAGAAGTGAATGATTTATATCCTTTGTTTACAGCGAAAGATTTGCCTGTTGAATTGACTGATGTGTGGGATTTTTCAGGGAAAGACATTGGATTGATGAAAGGAGTTGATCCTATCCAAATCTCAGTCAAACAAGGAGCAGAATTCCCAAAAACACCACAGTAAAAAATGAGCCCAGAGACTATTGCAGAAGTTACGCCTGTAATTGAGCAAATGATTGAACAAGGCATCTTGAGAGAGATATTAGGGAGTCCTTGTAATTCACCTATTATGGGGATTAAGAAACCGATCGGTAAGTACAGGATAGTTCAAGACCGAGAAAGGTGAATAAGATCGTGGTACCTTGTTGTCCAATAGTGCCAAACCCAGCAGTGATTCTTTATCAAATTCCCTGTGAAGCAGAGTGGTTTACAGTGATCGATTTGTGCCAAGCATTTTTCCCGATACCTTTACATCCGGATAGCCAATATCTTTTTGCGTTCCGGTTCGGAGACCATGTTTTGGCATGGTGCCGAGTTCCTCAAGGGTATACGGAGAGTCCTTCAATTTTCAATCAGATATTGAAAAAGTGTCTGGAGTCATTGGTAATGCCAGAAGACTCAGTGTTGGTGCAGTACATAGATGATCTATTGGTCGCATCAAAGACAGGAGAAGCATGTGACACAGATACAATTGGTCTACTGAACCAATTGGCAGTAGGTGGGCATAAGTGGCACCAGCTAAATTACAATTTTGTCAGAAAGAGGTTCAATATTTGGGACACAGGATTGAGAAAGGAGTCAGGAAAGTATCACAAGATCGAATCGCTGTGATCTTGCAAATGGGTCCTCCCAGAACACAGAAAGAAGTTAGAATGTTTCTGGGTATGGTTGGATACTGCAGACAGTGGATCAGTGGTTTCTCACTGACACCCAAGCCATTACAGAGATTGACTCACAAAGATGTAGTCATCCAATTCAATTGGATGAAGAAAGCATGAAGGCCTTTGTAGAGTTGCGAGATAGTCTTTGTCGAGCACCTGCATTGAGAATGCCAGATTACACTAAGGACTTTGCACTATTCTGTTGTGAGAAAGATGGATGTGCACTTTCAGTCCTAACGCAAACGCATGAAATCAATCAATCACAGAATTTATAGAGCGCACTACTTACCCGCGAGAGTCTCAAGGCGCGGGGGGGGGAAAAAAAAGGGGGGTGGGGGGGGTGCAGCTACTGGTCGAACAGCCAGGTCTTGAGTAGCCTCCTGACTGTCAGCAGGTCTTGGGTCTGTCGTAGGCTGAGTGGAAGGGTGTTCCAGGTCTTGGCGGCGAGGTGGGAGAAGGATCTGCCGCCGGTAATTGTTCTTCGAATGCGAGGGACGGTGGCGAGGGAGAGGTCGGCACGTCGTCCAGTGGCATACTTTTCTGCTACCTTGGATTCAGTGGCAGCAGCATTGCCAGGTTGTTTGAAAGCAGTGGCTGCCACTTGTGCGAGTTTGGAACAGAGTGAGTCAATTGTGATGGGACATCCAGTGAAATTGTATGTGCCACATTCTGTTGAGATTCTGTTGACAAGGACGCGTACGCAACACCTCACGAGTAGCCGTTTGACTAGATATGAGAGAGTGATATTGGGAGCTGAAAATGTGACTCTGACTCGATGTACAACATTGAATCCTGCAACCTTGTTGCCAAGTACAAGTTGTGAGGAAGTGGTGGATGAAGCAGACCATGATTGTCTGGATGTGACAGAGTTGTGTACCAAACCAAGGCCAGATATAAAAGACACTCCATTGTCAGAGTCCGATTGTGTGATGTTTGTGGATGGCTCTTGTTTGAGAGATGAAAAAGGTGTTTTGCGTGCTTCTTATGCTGTTTGTACGGTGGCCATGGTTCTTGAAGCACTGTGTTTAAAGGGAGTAAATTCAGCACAAATTTCGGAACTGGTTGCTTTAACCAGAGCGTGCATAATTGGCAAGAATGACCTAATGTTCTCTTCTGTGGAAACATGGGAGGAAGTTAGACAATTGCAGGAAGAGGCCAGTGAGGGAAAAAAAATGTTGGGGATAAAATCAGGATGTACTCGAAGAGTGGAAGATGAAGTGTGGGTGTATACAGAAGGGGGACCAATAATGCCAGATAGCTTGCCTCAGATGGCAAGGATGCATCATGGCTTAACACATGTAGGGAGAGATGCCATGATTAGGCTTTTCAAACAGTCTTGGTATAATCCAAAGTTTAGGGTCATTGCAGAGAGTCTTTGCCAAAGATGCATAGTATGTCAGCAGCAAAATCCAGGGAGAAAGACTGTTGTTACTTGGGGACGAATTGGAAAAGCAGCAGGACCGTTTACACGATTATAGGCAGACTTTAACGAGCGCCCTCCTTGTAATGGACTGAAATATGTGTTGGTTGTGGTTTGTCTGTTTTCTCGTTGGGTAGAAGCATATCCAACAAGAAGAAATGATAGTCTAACAGTTGTTAAATTGCTTTTGAGAGCGATAATACCAAGGTTTGGATTTCCAGATTCTTTAGAAACAGATAGAGGTACTCACTTTAACAATGAGATAATTCGGATGATTACAGATTGAGCAAAAGCTGCATTGCGCCTATCGACCAGAAGCCTCAGGTATGGTTGAGCAAATTAATGGCACTTTACAGTCGAGACTGTAAAAAGTCTGTGCATCCACAGCACTAAAATGGCCAGATGCTTTACCTTTGGTTTTGATGAGTCTAGGAAGCATTCCTGATAATAAGACTGGATTATCACCGCATAAGGCGATTATGGGGAGAGCAATGAGACAGCCGATAGTACCAGCAAATCAACTGATGAATATTACTGATGATCTAGTGCTCGATTATTGCAAAGGATTGGCTGATGTGGTGCGTTCTGTGTCTCATCAGGTTGGAGAAGTTGCAACCACAACACAGCAAGAACAAGCGCATGATCTAAGTCCAGGAGAGTGGATTCTGGTGAAGAAGCATGTGAGAAAGTCATGTTTGGAGCCACGTTGGCATGGACCATTATAAATATATAAGTGAGTTTGTGTTTATTAGGGATATTGAATTTTGGTTTATAATGAGTATTACTAGTTCCAGGTATTAGTTTGCCAAACCCCAATTACATAAATAAAGATCGCATCGCCACAAAGTGTATCCAAGGATGTTATGTTATGTTATATAAGTTTGTAAAGCGCACTGTTACCCAAGGGTGTCCTGGCGCTGAGCACTGTATGCCTGAGGCAGTGTATACCTGGTGACCTCCACCCCTGGGCACCAACTAAGACTGAGCTGAAAACAGCCAGGTTTTCAGGCCCTTCCTGAACGAAAGGAAATCCGTGCCAGTCCTTAGATATAACGGGAGATCGTTCCAGGCCTTGGTGGCTCTAAGGATAAAGCTCTTCCCACCCCAGTTAGCCTTTTTTGCTCTAGGAACGACCACCCGCTTTGCTTCCATTGAGCGCAATGTTCTCCCAGGGACATACCATTGAATACGCTTTTGTAGGTCATCAGGGCCAGTTCTCATCAAGGACTTAAAGACCGTACAAAGAGCCTTGAATTGAACTCGTTTTGTTGGGAGCCAGTGAAGGTAACGTAGGCCATTCCCGACCGACATAATCCTCGGAGTGCCTGTAAGTAACCTAGCTGCCGCATTCTGCACCATCTGTAGTCTGTTGAGATGTTTCTTATTAATAGTCAAGTACAGACTGTTACAATAATCCAGACGGGACAGAATGAGGGCTGAGACGACTGTTCTGAAACTTTCTTCTATGAGGAAAGGTTTTATTTTCCTCCGGGTCCTCAGAATAAAAAAGCTAGTAGACACCACCCCGCTGACCTGGTCCCCGAATGTGAGGGTGTTATCCATGATCACCCCCAGGTTCTTAACTTTCCGTGAAGGGGGTGGGGGGAGGCCCATATCACTAGGCCACCATGCTGGGGTCCAGAGGTTAGGGCTGTTCCCGAAGACAATTACCTCCTTTTTGCCTGCATTTAACTTCAGACAGTTAGCAGACATCCAGCCAGTTATTGCTAGCATACAGTTGTGGCAGCTAGGGGCCTTTTCCGCTTCTCTACCTCTATGCAGAGACATCACAATTTGAGTGTCATCTGCGTAAGAGGTTAGGAGTAGCCCAAACGATCTTATAAGGGCAGCCAGTGGTCTCTCATAAATATTAAAGAGCGTCGGACTAAGGGATGACCCCTGTGGGATTCCACAGGGGAGGAAAAATGGTTTAGATCTATCCCCACCTAGTTCTACCGTTTGTATTCTATCGGCCAGAAATGATTTGAGTAGATTCCAGACCGAACCCTGGACCCCAGCCTCCGATAAACGGCCCATGAACACTTCGTGATGGACCGTATCGAAGGCTGCCGACAAATCCAGCATGATCAAGATGGCAGAGCCACCCCGGTCCACTGCCTCACGAACCTCCTCCGTGGCTTTGATCAACGCTGACTCCGTACTGTGTCCTGCTCGAAAACCGTACTGAGAAGGATCCAATATGTTGTTTTCCTCAATGAACAGACTTAATTGGGTGTTCATAGTCTTCTCCAGTATTTTAGCTGGTAATGGGAGTCGGGTCGATAGCTATTAGGGTCGTTAGGATCTAGGTTGGGTTTCTTGATCAGTGGCAGAATTGAAGTAGTTTTCCAGGCTATAGGGTAATGACCTGCCCCCATTATGAGGTTCAGTAAGGAAGTCAGAGTGTCTGAGATAACTTCCGGGGAAATTTTGATTACTACAGCCGGACAGGGGTCCATAGGGGAACCAGATCTGCAACCCATAAGCAGCTTGGTAACCTCTTTGTTCACCAAAGGGGTGAAACTACTAAACGTAGGAGAGTTGTTAGTTATCATTGTCCCAGCTGCCAGATCACTGGCCTCACCCTGTAGATTGCTGAAGGAGGAGAAGATAGCCTCTTTTTTTCTGAACAAAGTTGAGGTTAAGACGTCACAGAAATCTGGACTGCTGTGAATAGTAGGTTTAGGGGGGTTCATTAGAGTAGTTACTGTTCTGAAAAGTTCCTTCGCAGAGGATTTGGCTCCCGTAATCTGTTCGGAAAAATAGGCCTTTTTCACTTCCTGAAGTGATTTTTTGTAAATTGTAAGACTAGTTTTATATATTTCCTTGTTGGCCAAGCTATACCCATTTCTCCAGAGCCGCTCTAGCCTCTTACAGTCTGATTTGTGCTTCTGTAGGTTCTGAGTAAACCAGGGGGCAGAGGGAAGACCACGTCTGGGGGTGCACCATTTGACAGGGGCCAGTCTATAACAAGCGGCATGAATCCAATTCGTATAGGCCGCTGTAGCATCCTCTATATTATTGGAAAGATTTGGGACCGAATCAGACAGGGTTTTGTCAAAACTGACACTATTAATATTCTTCCAGGCCCGTGTAGCTATTTTTTCCCTGGGCTTAGAGCTGGGTGTTTTAAGGGGAGACAGAGCGATAGCAAAAGTGATGGCCGTGTGATCTGTCCAGGGAAGTGGCAGAATATCCAAGACGGAGAGGCTGGAGGAATTAGAGAAGATTCCATCCAGCGTATGACCCGCTGCACCTCCTAATGGGTCCAGTTTCCTTAGTGAATCACTGGTATATGTCCTGCCACCATGCGTCAAAGGTCCAGGGATCATGGCCCTTAGCCCGGGCCGAGCGCGGACGGGCACAGACGGGCTTGCCTTTGGCGCGCCTTCGGCGCGCCAGCGGCGCGCTAGCGGCGCATCCGCTGCGCGGTCGCGTCAGCATGCGTAATTTATGGCGACCCTGAGCCGGCAACTAGCCCGCTAACCTCCCAGTGGCCGTCGCTCACCACCCCCGCCCCGGCAGCGGTGCCGGTCGGCGTAAGGCGGTAAATTTTCCAAATGAGTACAGGTATTAGAGTGTGCAAACAGGCAACTTTAAAATATAAAGTGTTAAAAGGATGATATACTAATTGGAAATTGGTAAGTTTGGTACTTCACTCACCCAGCGTGAAGGGGCTTGTTGGGTAATGAATTGGGCCCAGGTAGTGGAAATTTGTTGGTCCCGGATCGCTGGATCAATAGCGTTGAGTGGAGTGGCATAGCCTAAGGTGGTGTAGAGTGGAGTGGCGAACAGTGGAGTGGCGAACAGTGGAGTGGCGAACAGTGGAGTGGCGAACAGTGGAGTGGCTGAATGGATGTAGATGAGATTTGGCAGGAATTTATATAATGGGGTGGAAAGGGTAATTATTGGTATTGGCTCTAAATTGGGTAAGTACTATTAAAGTAATAAGTGACAAAACACTTAGTTATATATTGGTCTACGGTATACTGGAGTAACTTTGTGGTTTACCGCAGTACATGCTGATCACAAGGCTGTAGATCAGTGGCTAATGGCTGCATTTACAAAAGTAAAAGGAAGACATGTAGTTTTCACAACAATTTGGCTGATTTCTCAGTTATGGCCTTAGATATAGGTAAGTAGTAGGTTTAATGTTGTTCTCTACCCATTTCCACTTGAATATTGCGCATGTATATTGCTTCAACAGCACTTTTTGTGCCAACCAGAAGCAACCACACTTTATTTTAGTTGACTCCAATTCATTTATGTGGGTGAGTTCTGCAATTCTGGATAAACCAATGACTTATCTTGCCACTCAGCTAGAGTTGTGGTGCTAACTTGTGTTAAGGTCAGACCAGCATTTATACATTGCTGTGATTCCTATCTAGCATCTTTGATTCATCGACTGGTACCAATTTCATAAATTTAGCATGTTTTAGAGTAGCTAGAGGATCCAGAGAATGCGTAGTTTCTGTGTTCACCAATCCTTAGGGCAGGGGTCTTCAAACTGGGGGGTGGGTCCCCCTATGGGGCCTCAAGTGATCCCAGGAGGAGTATAGGCTCTGGCCAGCAGAAGCATTATGCTGATAACAGTACTTTGTTTTAAGCGGGAAAAAATGAGAAGCAGTAGGCTGCTCTGTAATGGGCCATCATTAACATCTTTTGTCATTTATATTTAATATACTAGGCTGAGCGTATGTGTCAAATGGGAAGGGACTCCAAATATTCTTCAAAACAGCAGGGGTGTGGAATTCCTATAGCCCGACGCCCAGGACATATTGTTTGGTGTCACGGACAAGTTTTCATGTTTATTTTGTCCTTGGGAAAAGTAGGCCCAACCCTCTGCAGCACAAACCATTTGGCTGCTAGCTTACAGTACCACATTACAATCAGGGAAAGACATTGTGTGCAGTTAAGGTAATATGTGTGTCCATATCTTAAAGGTGTTCCAACTTGTATTTATGGTTCTTTAATGCAAAGCCTTTATTATTAGGGTGAGCGCACTAAGGAAATGTTGTAAGCTTGGACTGCACTACTGACAGCGGCTCCAGTATAAAAATGTATACACACATTTGCAAAGTTTAACAATAATGCTCCCAAAATGCTCTCTGATTAGCTGCAAATATTTGGCGAAGCTTGAAAGCAAGATCGATGATTCTTTGCTTTCAAGATAAAATGTTCACACAAAAAGGCAACTAGGGGAAAAAGCGTTTTGCTAAACTACTGTGAAATTTTAGGCACCATTTCTTTGAAGCATCATTTAGTAAAATGTATTGATGTATGCTAGTATTTCCAAAAAAAATTCATAATGGAAAATCAGTGTAAACAGTTTCAACAAGATTATGGGAAACATGAAAACAAACAAGCATTGGCAAAGCTAATAAGTCTGACATTGGTGGTCAACCTTTTGGCTTTGTCAGAGCGTATCTTGTTTTGACATGGTTTTTGTAAAACGTTGTTGCTGTGGGAGCTGCCGGGCCCTCGCCATTATAACAAACTTTGGCAAAAAGCAAAAATATTTTTGCGTTTCAGAAAGCACACATTGCCACAGTAGTCACTGGCACTGAACAAAACTACTTTGTGTGTCAAGATGCTCCTTGTGAAAGAGCAGAATGCGGTCACTCACAGTGAAGCCAGCAGACAGCTAGAGAGATAAAATTTAATAAAAAGAAAAGGGCTTGGTTAACACCAGACCTAATTAGGGGCACAATTCTATGTCAGGACCGGAGGCGAGGATTATGCTTTTCTTTCTCCGCTTTAATGGTCAAATTCACAAACAGCAGCCATCACATTAAAGCAAAAACTACATTTCCCATAACACCAGGGAAAACAAAACAGAAAGCTCCATTAGTCCTTTCTTAGTGTCCTCTTCTCAGGCTGTATAACATTTCCTGTCACTTCTTGTAGCCCCTCTTTCTTCGCTGCTCGGCAGCTAGTTAAGTACCATTTTGGTCCTTCTTGACTGTCTTTGTGCATGTGCGTGCCGCGCTACGAAGCGATTGTGTATTTTGGTGACTTGTGCCTTTTACTTTTCAGAGCCACTTGTTTTGGTCGCGGGAACGCTTGGCGCTCCTTACGCGACTTATTGCCAATCGCGAGGCCGAGGTGCTGTCCTCCGCCCGCTAGAGGGCGCTGTGGGGGGGGTCGTCGACTTGCTGGCTACGGAGCGCGCGTCCTGTGAGGGATTTCTCAGCCGTGCTCCGTTTTAGCCTGCTGATGCACCCGTCCTCCGACTGCCTGTGTACGCCCATAGTGCCTGGGTCTGTATAAAGATTTCCCCTTGTGTGCTTGAACGCCCGTCTGGGGCGGTAGTGGTGCGGTGCACCAGAGCTGTGCTCACTCACACCCTGAGGTGTTTCCTGATCAGGGTAGGTAGCGCGTTGGGCTTTTGGCCTGAGCAAGGACACCGGTTGACAGGCAGGTTATACCTCTTGTAGTGAGTGGGTGCTGGGTGTCCTGGAACTTACGCCTCTCTGAACTTGTGCCACTGGCCACTAAATTCTTACCTGGGTGACCCTCGGCCCGCAATAATTACCTGAGTTACTCTCAGCCCGCAATATTCACGCACAGCGTGTGTCTGCTCTTCTAGGGAAGCCCTAGCCTAACTGGTGTATAAAGTTGCCCCAAGTATCTTAATATGGAGCAGGATTATTATGAGGAGGAGGACTCATTGGCCTATTTGCAATGGGATGACAACTTTTATGAGGCTATTGATACATCCATTTACCGGGCCGTCAATGAATTGATGACGCCCATGGAGCAGAGGTTGGCCGATAAGATTGCGCAGGAGTGCGCCAAGATGGCGCAGTCAGGCGCGGGCCCCACCATAGCCCTCCCTCCCCCCCAGAATCAGGACCCTGACCAAGCCCCTAGGGAAGGCCCCCCCCCTCCCAAGAAGAAGTGCGACACGGGGTGGATAAAGACGCCTTTGCGCGCCTCAAGAAGGCCTTTTTAGACCTCGGAGGTAGAATCCCCACAAGAGCTCCCGCACCCTGATCCTGTTCCCCTTCAGCCAGATTCGCCACAAGCCCAGGAGGAGGATTCCCCTGAGGAGTCAGATGAAGAGGCGGGTTCCTCGAGGTCGTGGCGGCCGTCAGGCCCTCCTGAGCCTCCTAAAGCGGGTATGTCGGACATGTTGGATCCGGACGATATTGTCCATCCACGGTCCGCTGAGTCAACCCCCGCAGATAAAGTTGCGCAATATGTGGCGGCACGCCTCAGAAAGCCTCTGGAGAACGAAGCCCGTAGCAGACTCAGAGCGGAGTGCCCTCACCCCACGTTGGAGGGGAAGGTGGCGCTTACGCCAGATATAGATGCTAAGATGGCCACCTTTTTTAGCAAAGTTCATTAAAGATCCCAAAAAGGGGATAGATCGGTCCTGGCAGGCTTGCCAGGACAAGCTTTTGGATGCCATTGGTCCCATGACCAAAATCTTGGACATGGCCGAAGAGGCCCGCATTTCCGGCTCACTGACTGCACCGGACGTTCTCTCGGCATGGGCGCAGCGAGCCATCTGTTTCATGGGGAATGCCAACTGCGCCCTGTCGAGAGAACGCCGGCGGTCTCTATTAATTAAGGTGGACCCCAAGTTAGGCGACTTGGCATCCTCGGAAGCGGGGGCAGTCGCGCAAGGGGGTTTGTTTGGCGAACCATTCGTCAAAGAGTTGGGCAAATTTGTCACGACCTTTACGTCCCTTGACAAGGCCCAGACGAATATCAAACGAGTGTTCCACCCTCAGGTTTTCCAAGGGGCCGGTCGTGGCAGGGGCCGCACGCCCGGCCGCTTCGCAGCTCAAAACCTCCAGGCCCGGGGGCAAGGCTCCGGACGCGGGCAGTACCAGGAAAACCCGCGCTTTAACAACTTCTACCCAACAAGGGGTCAACGTTTCAAGGCCTGCGGCGTATACAAAGGCGGCAACAACGGAAGTTCCAACAGTGAGTGTTTTACCTTCAGTGCAGTTTCTCCCCGCTTGGGAGGCGATTACAGGGGACGATTGGGTTCTCCAGACTGTGCAGGGGTTCCAAATAGAGTTCTACGGTTCCCCCCACCAGTTCGCCCGCCCCCGGCCAATCTCCTTTTTCTCCGCCGATGCGGCAATGATAGACGAGGAGGTGGCCGATCTCCTACGCAAAGGGGCAATTTGCCACACGGATGTTCATCCGGGGGTTTCCTCAGCAATATCTTTTTGGTCAACAAGACCGATGGGGGTCGGAGACCGGTCATCAACCTCAAGGAGTTCAACGAGTGGCTTGTATACCGCCACTTCAAGATGGAAGGTATCCATCTCCTCAGGGACGTGCTGCTTCCATTCGATTGGATGGTACGCCTGCACCTGAAGGATGCGTACCTGACGGTTCCGGTTTTCCCTCCCCACCGGCGATTCCTCCAATTTCTCTGGCGCGAACAGGCTTACGAGTTCCTGACGCTGCCCTTCGGCCTCTCGTCCGCCCCTTGGTGTTTCACCAAGGTCCTCAAGCCAGCGGTGGAGTTTTTGCGCGTGCAAGGGGTCCGGTTAATTGTTTACCTGGACGACATACTTATCCTGGCACAATGTCCCTCAAGGTTGGGGGTTCACCTTCAGATGGCCGTGGAGCTTCTTCAAGGATTGGGCTTTGTGATCAACGAGCGGAAATCGCTCCTGGTCCCAACGCAGAGTGCGATTTTTCTGGGGTTCGTCATAGACTCCACCTCCTCCTCTCTGAGTCTCCCCTCGCGGAAGATCACGAAGATCAGACACGAGATTCGTCAAACCCTAGCCAGAAAGTGAACCTCTCTGAGGCAGATTGCGCGCCTCATGGGCCTACTCTCTGCCTCGATCCAGGCGATTTTTCCCGGGCCATTACACTATTGGGCCCTACAGCGCCTAAGGACGCATCATTTGAGGAGAGGTCTCATGTACTCCCAGGTGGTGCCTCTGACAGACGAAGTCAGATAAGAGTTAGAATGGTGGCTAGCGCATATGGAGGCATGGAACGGAAGAGCTATCTTCGGTTCCGTTCCCGACTTGGTGATAGAGTCGGATGCCAGAAGGGCAGGCTGGGGCGCTCCGTGTGGGGATTTCTCCACCGGCGGAAGTTGGTCTCCTCAAGAGCAACGCTTGCATATAAACTGCCTGAAACTCTTGGCAGGGTCCTTTGCGGTCCGCTGTTGGACCAAGGATCGGCTTCAGTCCTCGGTGCTCCTAAAGATGGACAATGTCTCGGCAGTGAGGTACATCAATCATTTGGGAGGCACCAGGTCTTGAGCATTGGCGAACATGGCCAAAGAGTTTTGGAGTTTCTGTCTAGACAACCAGGTCTCGGTGACGGCGGAGTATCTTCCAGGACGGGACAACCAGGTAGCGGATTGGCACGCCCGTTATCTACGAGATGCCAGAGTCTGGAAGCTGGACCCGCAAGTTTTTCACCTGCTAGCGGATCGATGGGGCCCCTTCTCCATCGATCTGTTTGCGTGCCGGCTCGACCATCAGCTCCCACGGTTCTTCAGTTGGAGACCGGACCCGATGGCGGTGGCGACGGACGCATTCACTCCGGATTCGAGTCAGGAGAGCGGGTATGCATTCCCTCTGTTCTCAATGATCACACGGACGGCGGCCCTTGTCCGCAGGCAGAAGGCAACGGTGGTTCTGTTAACACCGCTCTGGAGGTCGCAGGTTTGGTTTCCGGTTCTTCTGGAACTTTCTTGGGCTTCTCCAATCCGACTTCCCCACTTTCCTCGCATTCTGACGAATCCGGAGGGCGAGCCACACCATCTGGTGGAGGAGGGCTCGTTACACCTCATGGCCTGGCGGATTACAGGCAACGATGGAGACTCCCAGGTCTTTCGTGACACGCTGAACTCTTGCTCTCCAGAGCCTGGGCGGATAGCATGTCCAAACGTTACCAGTCCGCATGGACACGATGGGTATGTTGGTGTATGCGAAGGGAAGTGAAGTGGATCCCGTGGTTGCAGATTTCACTCACGTCTTCAATTATCTGGCGAGTTTAGCGGAAAAAGGCTTGGCCTACAGGTCGGTAAATACCGTCAGATCCGCCATTTCAGCGGGACACGTCCCAGTTGATGGGGCACCGCTAGGCGAACACCCTTTTGTTTGCAAGCTGCTGCGAGGTATTAGTTTGTCTCTTCCCCCGGAACCCCGATACTCAGTCCTCTGGGACGTAAACTTGGTGTTATTCCTCTCCTGGCAACCTAACCGGTTCCTATCGCGGAAAGATTTCAGCAAAGCTGGCTATGTTGTTGTGCCTAGTTTCATGCAGGAGAGTCTCCGATGTTCGAGCCTTAGACATTACGGCTAGAGTTTTCTCCCCAGACGGGGTGACGTTCACGGTGAGTAGACGCACCAAGTCCAACACCCGTACCATTTCTTACCCAGCTTTTGCAGATTCCCCGAAACTCTGTGTGGGACAATGCCTTAAAGCCTATGAGGAGGCTATTGAGGAAGTCCATGCACCAGGCGAACGACAACTCCTGATGGCACTCAGAAAACCGTTCAAAGCGGTCTCTTCACCCACAATAGCCCGCTGGGTCCGATGGGTAATGCAAGAGGCGGGTTTTAATACGAAATTATTCAGGGCCCATTCAGCACGGGGGGCGATGGCCTCCAAGGCCTTCAGTCTGGGCGCTCGTCTGAAAGATCTCATGAGAGCGGCAGACTGGTCCTCGGATTCCACGTTTAACAAGTTTTAATTTAAACCAATGCTGAATGTGGCCCAAGTGGTGGTGAGTAAGCTTGAAGGAGCATAATCCTCGCCTCCATACCAGACCTAGAATAGAAATTTGCCTAGCCTACGAGAAGGTAAGTTTCAATTCTATTAGGGACACGGAGGCGAGGATTATCCCCCCCAGCAACCAGAACGGATGCGGACCCACCCGTATGGGAGTAAGTAACTTCTCTTCGTGGTGATTTGTTCTATGGTACAGTCTTATAGCATGACATTGGCTTATATGATATTGTGCATATGTTTCTCTGATGTACCAATTGAACAGCATTGCCGATGCCGACGCATATTGTCTTTTCAGGTAACCAGGGATCGAAGCAAGATGCATAAAGGAGAGAATAGCGTGACTCGCGCGAAGAAAGAGGGGCTACAGGAAGTGACAGGAAATGTTAAACAGCCTAAGAGGACACTAAGAAAGGACTAATGGAGCTTTCTGTTTTGTTTTCCCTGGCGTTATGGGAAATTTAGTTTTTGCTTTAATGTGATGGCTGATGTTTGTGAATTTGACCATTAAAGCGGAGAAAGAAAAGCATAATCCTCGCCTCCGTGTCCTTAATAGAATTGAAACTTACCTTCTCGTAGGCTAGGCAAATTTCTATTCTTGAAGAAAGTCACAAAAGTGCAGCCATGGTTTAGGTCCCTTTCATTAGTTCAATTTACAGCTTTCATGATTTCACAAGAATTTACGTTAGTAGGCCAGGAAATTGTAATCCTAGAAAATATTTGTGAACTGCATTTTGGCAGGAGCTAATATGCATGTAATGATTTGCTCATGTGAAAATCAGTTGCAAGTTTACAAGTTAAGTTTCCATCCAACCACTTTTTTTCCCCAACCCTAAAAAAGGATTTACTCCTGCCCTTGTCAGGAGTAAGTTTCCAACCTCTCTCAGTATGGGAAAAGATTAGAAAAGAGCTAGTGAAAACCCCTAAAACATGCAAGTCAGTTGGTTTGCACAGATCCAAAAAGGCATTTGAAACCTGAAACTATTGCTTACCGCTACTTCCAGCCTCAGTATGTAGGTATGTGGAAAGGTGGCAAATAGGGGAATTGCTAGAAATCAAACTCTACTATAGAATGCGCCCTGGCATAATCCGAGAGGCCATTATTTTATATAATGAGATTGCTGCCATAATTTGTCACCACACTAAGTGGCACTAAAGGGACAAGTGGATTTTATAACAGGACAAGTAGATATTCTATTAAATTCCACAACCATGAACACCCACCCCAATTTCTAATAATCACACTGTGGATACTTTTACACGTTTTTTTTTTTTAAACAAACTTTATTGAGCCTTTTCGTCCATATGATCAACATATCAAGTATGACATAGAAGGTCTTTTACTTTTGCTGGTTCCATTGTACACATGTTATAGCATTTATCATGAAGTAATTTCTACGTGCATATGACTTTCGCTAAGCATTCGCTGTCATGACACAAAAGGAACTGTCACATCAGTTTTCTGTTACATTTTTGACAAATACAATACTGCCTAGCCAATCTATGGTAAGGCTAACTTTAAAGGACTAACTATGTCCCATTCTTCCCCGTCCCCCCTCCCCCCTCTCCTTGGTCTGCCAATTCCGAGTCGTATGGTTGCCTAGTAGGGTTATTGACGTGTTATCATGTTTCCCGCTCCTTCTGTATGTAGTGTGATGTGGGCTGGTGTCCGTGTGGGTCTGGTTATGGTCCTGGGGGGGGCTTTAACTATGTTACTGTGTGGGAGTAAGCTGTGGAGGGATTAGGTCCAAATGTTTGAAGTCCTCCAACATAATATCCCATTCCATAGAGAAGGGTGCTTTTCGTAACCCCCTCGCCTCTTCCCCGCGTAGCGCCATGCTTTCAGCGCCACCCCATTGTGTCATTTCGTCTTGCCAGCTGGTCAGTGTCGGGCATCTAGGAGACTTCCATCTCATAGTGAGGCCTCTAATGGCGAGTAGCAGGGCCAGGTCAGTGAAGCGTCGCTGTACTTTCTGCGCTTTATTATATCTTCGCATCCCCATGAGGCACTCCAAGGCATTGTCCTGGACGGGCATATGTGTGACTTCCCCTAGGTAGTGTCTCACCCCGCTCCAATACTCCAGTATACGAGGGCAGTTCCAGAGCATATGGATAAAGTCTGCCTCGTCACCATTGCAGCGAGGGCAGCAGTGTGGGGCTTCGGGAAACATTCGGTGTATTCTCAGTGGGGTTAAGTAGGATCTATGCAAAACCATTGTTTGAATGAATTTCAGTTTAGCATTGCGGGGTACTTTTTTGGGGTACTCGATCATGCCCATCCAGGCTTTGTCAGTAAGTTCTAGGCCCGCGTCAGCGGTCCATTTTGCTCTGAGACTAGTGAGCGAGACGCCTGCATGTGCCCTAACCCCAGTGTATAACCATTTGATAAGGTGTCCTCCAGTCCCCATATAGTGCAGTAAATGTACCAGTTCATGTTGTAGTGGCTCAGTGCGTGTTGGTGCCCAGGCGTTCCTAATGTATCGTGTTATAGTGGCATGTAGTAGATAGTGTCGCTCCGAAGCCCCTGTAACCTGTACAAACGTGGCGTGGTCCATAAGACTGCCGTCGCTAAAGAAAGCTCCAATTGTCTCCACCCCTGTCTCCGCCCAGGATCGTAGTCTACCTTTCGTGAGCCGACCTCCGGGGGTAGGGATCCCCAGTAATGGAATATTGGCTGAGTATGGGAGTACATCTCGTGTATAGTGCAGTGCCTTCTTCCAGCATTGTAATGCCGTCCTCAACAAGGGGGGTCCCTCCGGGGGGATTTTGGCTTTAGGCAGAAATACTTTTACACGTTAATAAGGTCTTCCTGACCAGAATAGTATGTTTGGCAATCATGTATTTGATTGCATTTTTAAAATGGTAACAGAACTTAACTACAATGTTTAGATAAGTCTAGACATTTTTAAACATTGCCAATTTAATAGAATAATTATGAAAAATTCTAAATGGGGGACCCAATGATTTTTTTTCCACTGGGGGGAGTGCGGCATTAAAAGTTTGAAGACTACTGCCTTAGGGTAATGTTTGGCTGTATAACTTAATCATAAACCTAGCAGCCATTTACCTTAAAATGCTTGAAGCATCTTTGGATTTTATGTCCAAACAGAAAAATTCTAAATTTTCCTCTCTGGGAACTAATCTTCTTTTACATAAAGGCTGCAAAAGGTTTTGTCCTTTGTACAGGTTTAAACAACAACCTTCTAAGAGAAGGTAAGACCAGCACAAACGGAATCCTGGCTTTAATTAAAAAACATGCCACAGTGGTTTCTCCTTATTTTCTGAAATGTACAACAGATTTATCTGCTTTCTCAACAGCTTGGTCAATATTACTTACACTGGATCTTGCAAGTATTTCAATGTTATCTAAGTTTTGAGGCAAAAACCAATTCAGACAGTTTTTCCTTACAAAGAAGAGGTATTACAATACAGATATGATGACATCACGCCGATAAGCATGAAGAATTGCAAAGTTAGAATACACAAATCGCTCATGCGCATAGTTACCATCTTAGGACTACTCCCTAAAGAATATACGGTCACTGATGTACATTTTTATGTCCACTGTTGGGGTACTATATGAAGTATACCCAGGTGCTATACAGGCCCCAACCTGGAGATACTGTAAAATAACAGTGTACTATATGGACTCCAACCAGGAGCAACAGAAGCCAAGCCTATGGAAGCACTGTCAAGCAGCCAGTGCAGCAGCAGAGGTCCAATCCCTCAGGGCACAGTTAAATAAACAGTGAATACTTTACAAGTCCCCCGAGAAGCAACATAAGTCCACACTCTCAAAGCACTGTTAAGCAACCAGACAATATACTGCTTGGAATCATGCAGTAGCACCAAGATGAATGCACAAAATAAGGATTTCACAGACATGCCAGTGAAAGAACCATGGGGGTTCACCCAGGAGTGATAGATGTCCAAACCAAAGAAAACTCAATAAAAATTGTATGGGGTCCCCCAGAAACCAGGGAAGAGGAACCCAAGAAAACTGTCAATAGAGGGTCAATTGGGCCCACCCAGGAGCAGTGAAGTCTTAAGCCAAGCAAAATTAACAGATATCCCAGCAATGTACTGCAATGTATTATATTTTAGGATTAAAAATGTGTCATGAGATCCAGTTTTCATGAACTTCTGGGTGCCATTTGGATGTGTGCTTTAAAGGACGTTGATTGTAAATATGTCTGCATTGAAAGGGTTTAGTGCACTGTGTGACGTTTGGAGCTGTGCTCCAAACATGGTTCTGCAAACCCATACCTGAAGGGATATTTAGCAATACCTTTTCAAATGCTTTGCCAGCGGTGTACTGTACAGAAATTAACCCATTTGGTTTAGTTTCTGTTAGAGGGCCCTTTTTTTACAACAACTTGAGGTGATAAAGTTAAAATTCCACTTACCAGAAATTATTCATGTACTCACAGCCTCTATAAAAATCCGCTAGAAGGCACATATCCACCACTCACTATGAAATTGATTAGCAATGTCATCTGGATCAATCAACCGCACTCAAGTCTTTCAATGTGTGTATAAATTATCAAAAATTACTTTTGCACATAATCAGCAATCTATCAGGCTTCAACACAACAGATTCAAAGAACATGTATGAACAGGCATTAAAAATTCGAGCTGCAACGATCACACCTTTTTTGTTGCTTTAAAGTGGCATCCCAACTATCCTTTCATATTAACTTGGGGATAACGTAGATTCATATGCTATTGATATGTATTTCCTTAGAGTAAAAGTCTTCAGATCTCAAGTCATCCTTTCTTGCAATCCCCTCTGGCATTTTATGCCAGAGTTGCATTGTTATTTATCTTCTTCTTCATGGCCTCCGGCTTCAATCGGATTTGTTGCATTTGCCAGATATGCCTTTTAGAGCTACTTTTTGCCCTGGTACTCAAACTCTAAGCAATGTGTTTCAAAATTTGGTGGGTATAGCTCATAGCAGTTAAGAGTGAGAAATTTCGAGATTATGACTCCATTACGGTTTACATCACTCTTATTCATAAGTTCCTGCTCGAGCATGGTCAACTCTAGGTAATGCTGTACTTTCTTGAAAAATTTACTTGCCTACAATGTTCAACTTCCAGAAATTCACATTTCTTCCACCAGCACTTCTATAAGTGCCTTTCCTTACATTACTCATTCCCTATCTATTGAAGGTTACTGCCCAGCAGCAGTAAGAGTGGCTGATGAATGCTTCCCCCTTCAATACTGGCCACAAATTTTACACAAAAAAAGAATGTTGTTCCACATCCAAATCTAAGCAAATATAATCCTGTCTGGAACACTAGAAGCCACAAATCTGGTCTGGAAAACTAGGAGCCACACCTGCAAGTTTGGTTGAGCAGAGCAATCAATCATTTAATCATGTGGGGTATTTCGTTTCAGCACAGCCAAACAATTTCCCCAAGATGTTTTTCAGGATCTTAACATTTTTGACATCTCTTGAACTTCAGCGATTCCCCCATATATCCTATGAGAATTCAAGTTGAGATTCTCAATCAAAATAGCATCCACAACAGAGCATGAAGTGTCCAAGCCACCCATCAGGGCTGCAAGGTGCTCTCTATAATCCATTATTGAATCAGGAATCAATTTATCATACAATAACTCACAGCAGTTAGAGGGAGAATTCATCAAACTCAATAATAACCAAGTATGAGGTACAGCTTTTCTTATTAGGTTAAACATAATTGATTCTTTGAATAAACAAACCAACGCATGTGAGGGTCAAGCCTTCTCATTGTCATTTATGTGTGTGCCAGAACGGGCACAGCAACATAGTTTTCTAGTTTGTGCATGTATTTTCTGCAGGCTTTATGACACCTGGTCTAGCCAGAAAACATTTGAGATCTACATCAAGCTTAACTAGATGTACTCCATTCAATATTTCAGACAAGGACAAAATTCCATTTAGTTTAGCAAATGCCAATCAGTATCAGTATCTGTGCAATCATAACCATTACTCACACTTGGATCTCCTGACGAATTACTGGTCTCACTAACAACTTCAACAGTCAATAACACTTTCATCACAACTTATTTTTTTCAGGAGGATTGATCCCTGACACTGGCAAAGTCTAACAAACACCAATGACTCTGTACCAAAGTAAATCAGCATCCTCTTCCAGATCATCTTTATTAATAGTCATATGCACGGAGTAGCCCCGCTCAAGGAAAAGAGCAATTTAAAAAAAGAAATTTTAAAAAACCTATCAATATGGTACAACAAACAGTAATTCTGAAAGTCTAGCTACAGGCCATATTGGACAGTTTTATGTTAGTTTTTCTATAAAAACAGTCACATTCTGGTGAAAATGAACATATTCCCCAGAGCAGTGCTTTAAATGGGCAGGTACTGTCCGGTACAGAGTACCTGCACTTCTTCAATTTGAAAGGGAGTACCTGCACTTCTCAGGAGCAAACAGGTACTCTAAATCGTGGGTACCTGCACTTCTATATTTCCATTTAAAGCACTACCCTAGAGTACTCTAGCTGTTTCGGTCTATGCCCACCCCTATCCCCAAATCCGAAATTAGTAACCTTTATCTTGGGAGGCGCAAAGTTCTGCATTTCCAATAAACTCCTGATGCTGCCTCCTTCGCAAGGAGGTCTGGTCTGCCCCAGCCTGGTGGAATACTATAGGGTGACCCACCTACGCTACATCTCGGAGTGGGTGGTCTGGCAGAGAGAAAAATCATTGCAACATCTGGATCACGCAGTGGTGTGCAGGTCATTGTGGGACTTGGGTTGGCTCCCCAAATGCAGTCCCTTCAAGACTGCATCCATAGCAACACCCTTGAGAACAGTCCTGGATATCTGGGACCATCTCGGAGTCAAGAGTAGAGTCACCACTTTCACCTCACCTAACACCACCTGGCATGCACCCCAGGCTTTTCACCAGCTCTCAACCCCAAAGCTTTCTCTGAGTGGATCCAGAGGTACTTTAGAATCCTGGGCGACCTCCTTCACCGCAACTCCATCAAATTGTTTGAGGAAGGTTAGTGAGAATTCCGAAAACTTCCTGTCCTCAATACTGCCATTTACATCACTGGGCATTACACCCTGAGAATTCTCTTGCGGCAACTTGTTCCCTCAGCCCGTTTGAATCATTGATCAGTCTTCCGAGGGCACCCACAGGCTAATCTCAAGAATCTACACCACTATTCAAGACTCTAAACTGTGCTCCCAGCATCTATATCGGACATGACAGGAGATCAATCTGGTACAACCAATTGCAGAAAATCAGAATGTCTCTGGCGGGAGATCTCTAAAATGCACAAGAGTATCCTCCACAGAGAAACAACCTTAAAAGTCATGTTCCAAAAATATATTCCACCTGTCAGTCATTCCCATATCTTCCCCAACTCCCTCAAAATATTTTAGAACATCTGGATGGAGTATGTGTATGTTTCAGAAATGCACCCAGGACCTCATTCTCATCAAAAACGTCACTCTCAATATTCCAGATCAAGGAAAAAAAGATGATTTCACAGGATGTACACCAGGAGCAACTTCTTTCAGGTCATCCAGTGTCAGAAGGTATTCTCTAATGCTCACAGAGTCACCAACTTCATGTGTTTCTCCGATCCTCATGTAGGTGCTCGCAAGGTGTGCAAGCTTTCAATTCTAACACTAAAAATTCCATTGTCGACAGATCTTATTTTGGAAATACTTCATCACCAGTTCATGTTATGCTTAATTCTGTGACAGCTTTGCAGCGTTTGTCTACCATTAAAGGTACCCTGCAGAGCAATTAAAAAATTGCTTTACAGCACCCGCTGTTTATGAGAAAAGACATGCAAACAGATCATTTGATACAGTCAGTGGCAAAAAGTCTGCGTTCTACTACTCCCGCTCCGTAGTGCCAGTGAACAAATAGCAAAAGGCTAGTCTCAGCAGGGAGCAAAGTCTGTGGCCCATCAGCTGTATCAATGAAGACCGCAAGGGCTACTGCCCTTTTAAAGAAATAGAACCACCGCCTGAGGGATTGTTAGCATCATTTTGTGGTTGCAGGGGCGCAATGGTAAGCAGGAGGATTTCCAGTAAATTCATAAGCGGTCTCAAATCATATCATCTTATCTGTGACAGACTCTGCAGACACAGCCACTTACAGTTCTTGCCATGGTCTTACCATCAGAAAGTCTTCCTGGCTTTGTCTTACAGGTTTAAAGTCAGACGTACAACAGCACATGCTCAACCTGTCTTTTTCAGGAAGCACCTTGTTTGACAGGCACGCTGACAAAGAAATGCAGAAGAGGTAAGACATAAGGTAACATCATTAGAGTTGTAGGACTTGAAAAAGAACAAAGTACAGAGAACACCAGTACAGGGTGCAGAAAAGAACTCACTTCAAACAGAGGGTTCAACCCCCTCCGTGGCCTCAATCCCAATCGCATCAATAGCATAGCAGCAATTCCAGCAGAGACTACAGAGCAATGGAAAAGGAAGTTCACTCCCTGTGGCTGCAGGCAAACTTCCCACAGGTAAATAACAGTGACTACTCTCTTTCCCTTCTATTCTTCTGCCTCTCAGGGAGGAAACGCATATTGAATTCTTTAAAGTGGAAGGGAGCTCATTATTGTACAAAACAGATATCTGGTCAGGTTCATGTCACATTTACTGGTGATTAGCCCAAAGATGTTGTCCCAGTAACAACAATTGGCTACATTAAAAAGTCAAGCCATGGAAGAGGGTACCAGCATCACAAAAAGAACAGGGACTTCATTCCTGTTATTTTCTGGCCTACAAGAGAGAGCCTAAGCACGAAAAGAAACCCTTTCTGTATTTGAAATCAGCAAACAAAGGGATAAGGAAAGACAAATTCAAGCCAAGGCCCTTCATCAGATCTACACACTTCATTAATGGGACTAGTTGCAAACCATAGACCTCAAGTTTCTTATTTTAAAACGCAGTATCTTAGAAACATCATAGGTTCCTGAGGTTTACGGCATGAAATAATCACTTCAAATACAAGGGCATACTTTTCGGGCTTAAATTAATACCCAGCACTTTTTCTTTTTAGGTCTCGCCTAGCGACGCAGCGCATGCGCTGCTCGCTTTGGCAAGTTCTATTGTTGTCGATTTAGCTTCCGAAGGGGCACAGGAGATGTGCACGCGCCCGGACAGGCGATGTGCACGTGTACGGCTCACGAGGGCTCGCGGCGTTTCAGCACAACGCACGCATGGCGCGCTTTCACTTTCCCTCCCTCCCAAGACATCCTGCTTGGTCTCTGGTTTCTCCATTTCCTTGACAATGACTTACGGTAAACTGCACTGCTAACTGCCTGGACAGCTGCAACCCAATGCATTCTTCAGTCACACACCAGAGTGCGAACGTCCACGAGGCAAAGGACCATGAACTTGTAAAGCGCTCTGACACCTTCGGGTAATGTTCGCGCTATATAAAATCGCATTAAATAAAATCGCATTAAATAAATGAACTCTGCCAATGTGGCTCGCAGGTTTGGAGGCAATGAAACTCGCTTTACAGCTTTAAGTGAAAACATGCGTTTTTGTCTTCAACTTTATTCCCCATGTGGGGGCGTAATAATGTGTATTTTCCTATAAAAGGTGAACAAGTCATTTTTATTAGAAATAATTTCCTGAGTTTCATAGTGGAAGCGGGTGTTTTGCAGATCTGCACTGCACACTTTCCTCTCAGACCCCCTTAAGAGATTGTATTTCCTATTATTAATACCGAAGCAAGCCCTCGTGGAAAGGGACCCTTTTAGCTGAACAGGACATTGCATTTTAGCGATAATATTTTGGCACCACCATTACTGAAACAAATTATGCATCACGGACGATGAAATGTTGACACTTCACTTTATTTTATTTTGATTGCAAATTCTGTTATTTCACTTTTATTAATTTAAGATCGGTATGTATTTGTTGCTCAACACAGAGAGAGCTCCAAAATAAACGGATACAAAAACAGGTGAAATAATAAGAAAGTAATATCAAATTTTACAGAAAAAATACTTGTTTTTATATTTCTTTTTTTTACTTTATCGATGCCTCCTTTAAAATTCCATGGTGCTACGAAGACTAATATTACAATTACGATATAATGTATAAATACTCTGAAAAAAAAAATAAAGAATTAGAAATACCAATTTTCAATTGAGAACGCTCAAAATTGCACTCTCCAATGATTAATTTCAATAAAAGCAATCAAGGTTGCTAAATTTATTTAAAAGAAACGACTATCCCTGAAGTGTGCATTTTATCTACGTATTTATTTTAGTTATGAGCAGTTTTATATAGGTCTGACCATACTCCAGGAGTATGAGAGCACTTTGCAGAGCTTGATTTCCTGAAGTTTTACAATAAGGCATTTACAAACAAGCATTTGCAATGCATAGGTCTCGCATTTATGCGTGTTTGAGCCATTGGCACTGTAAATGACAATGCCTTTTGTTTATGTTTTGGTTTTAAAACATAAATAAAAGGCATTGTCATTTACAATGCCAATAGCTTAAACACGCATAAATGCGAGACCTATTGCATTGCAAATGCTTGTTTTAATGGGGTTCAGTCTGGTATGCAAATAATCTCCTAGTATCGCGGCAGCCTCACGGACACATCCTCCTCGCCTCCACCCAATCCACAGGAAATAAGTACCAGAGCAGCTGCACAGATGCGAAGAGAGGTCTCAGATTCTACAAAGAGCAGCTATATAGGCTTACAACTCTATGCACCATTGCGTATTTAAAGTTCGTTCCCCCCCTACAGGTGGGATAGCCACAGACATGAAAATGAACTCCTGTAAGATACAGGGGCAATGGCTGCCCAGAGTATGAGAACTGAGCAGTTGCGTCTGTGCAGCTGCTGCCACTGTTCAGCAGCGGGAGACACTCACCCATGATGGATGCCGCCAGGAAGCCAATACGCTGCCGTTAAAACGCTCACGCCGCCCGCCCTGACTGCTAAAAAGTCCACAGAGACACAAAATAAAAATAAAAAAACCGCTATCTCTATACACATGCTACTGTCTGTTGGCGCAGCTTACGTATTAATAACTCTTTCCCTATTTATATTTTTTCTATGTACTTTTTTCAAATGCATGCTGTCATTGTATACTTTTTCCTACCTTACTTTTTCAATGCACTATTTTACTATTTACAAACACTTGTGACACAAGGACTATTGATTAAACAGCCATAAACGCGACAAAAAAAGACCAAAAAGTAAAACGCACTTAATGTAGCACAGAATGTATTCAATAAAGCAGGGCGAAAGCATAGAAAAAGTTTGCACCTGTGATTTACTAGTACAGTTGCCCTAGAATTGGGAATCTTGCAGTAATTTCCTTCCTTTACTTCTGTTTCTGCAAACTGACACATGGCATAGTCACAAAAGTTTTCGAAAAGGTCCTTTAAATGTCAGCTGGAAGCGTTTTTACAGTTGACTTTTAGAGGGAAAATAAGGACATTATTTTTATTGGTTGCTAGTAATCCGCTTTTTCGAACTCTTCTAACAGCTGTGAATCCACACATACACAAACACACAAACATATAGAGTTGCACACACAGAGAGACACACACATAGAAACATATATAGATATTAAGGTACAAACAGATAGAGATATATCTAGGCACACACTGACAGAAGCACATACATACAAGAGAAACAGAAATAAATAAAGATACACACTTAGAATAAGGCACAAATAAAAACACAGAAAATGAAAAAATGAGAGAGAAAGAGTGAAAATGAACGCGATCGCGATAGGGAAAACAAAGAAGCCTGCAAGTGGTGTGTGCACGCGCGCCACAGCTAAGCATGTGATTTCAATTATCACGCCCGTGTCTGGGCACGATAATTGAAACCACATGGCCTATTGGTGTCTATTACGCGCACCAAGCGCGTAATAGACACCAAAAGGCCATGGGGAGCATTGCTCCTCCCATGGCCTATTGGTGTCTATTACGCGCACCAAGCGCGTAATAGACACCAATAGGCCATGGGCGGAGCAATGCGCCCGCCTTGGCCAATTACGTGCAGTCTTTTATAAAAAAGACGCACGAAAAGGCCAATGGGGTAGCACAAAGGAATCGCACACGCACGAGCATGTGCGATTCCTAGGTCAGTGCTGAATCCCGTTTTTCACCTTCTAAAATGTCTTGCGTTGCGCGAGCACCGCTACGCAGTGCAACGCTAGGCGCGAGACCTAAAAATAGGAATTGTGAAATAGCACAAAGTACACGGAAACGACAGTAACAGTAAACATCTATATACAATCACCTAATTACAGTAATGGGACATTAACAGATGTAGATGCAAGGAATTAAGAATGTGAACGAGAATAACCAGGAATAATTTAGGAGAAAAGTTTCATGACAAAACAAAAAAAAACTGTTTGAATTGTTGTTTGTGTGCTGTTATGTGTATACTTGAGGTTATAGGCCCTGAAAATGTTTTGCCCCCTCTCATATGGACATACTATTTTTGAAAATGTTAACATTGTTGCTGATGCTCTTTGCATGTTAGAAAAGTAAAGAGTCCTCATGCTTTTTCCCGCTCAGTCACATTTGACAAGGTGCATCGTGACACTCTATTAAAAATCCTGAAAAATAGAATGGGTATCATTGGCACAGTTCTCAGTTCTCATCATGCCAGAATATACGCTGTCAACTAAAAAGATGGTCAATTGCTTCCAAAACCCTGCCATGATTTATCAAGAGGTGCCTAGGATTGTATGCTCGTTCTCACCCTCTTAAACCAGTACATGGATCCATTAACTCTCTACTCTCAGCTACATAAACATCTCTTACCATTTGTTTGCTGATGACATACACTTTTATCTGAAAATCTCTTCCCCTAAGAATGTTGAATATTTAGCCACAGTCCTGCGAGTCATCCAAGATTCGATGTCGCATCAACGCTTTAAACTGATCCTCTTAAAACAGTGTTCCTTCCACTAACTTCATTCAACTCTATGATCCTGATGCAAACAGGGCTGAGTTCTGTCTGAGTACTAAACTAGCCCTGCAATCGTGGAGTCCACTAATTCACCCAGCTTCATTTTGGATAAAAATGTTGACCTGCAAGCACACATCAATGCCATGACAAAAGGGGTTCCATTGCAACTCATGTGGTGTCAAACTCTTTATCCCAGACAGCATCTAGTCCAGCATCTTGGCCTGTCTAAAGTAGACAAACTGTATCCCAAACTGGATCTAGCGCCCCTCAAGTAGAACTGTGGGTGCCACTTTGAAACCGGCCAAGGAAACAAGAAAATCTAAGCACATCTCACGCATCTTCCTGCTTTTGAAAAGGGCCCCTTATGGAAACAATAAACATTTACAAAATGGTCTGATTCACATATGGAGCTGTGTCTATCACTACCCTGACTACCTCACATGAAAACGGACTCTAGTGATCAACAGATTCTTAGGAGCAAGTATAACCTCCTCCAGGAATCACCAGATTTCAAGGAGAAAAATACACCCAGTCTTTCTTATAAAGAGCACTCGGGAAAGACAACTCCGTCCCACAAACAAGTAGAACAATCTTGTTTTGTCAATTCTTTGAGAAATAATTGAAAATCCTGCTTTTTCAACATTACTTCCAAGCATTAATGAACACTGTCTCTTTCATGTTATTTTGAGAAAAAGTTGCTGTGGCTAAGAATATTCTGACATCACTGTTCTGGGTTACCCTATATCTTGAATTTCACCTTAAGTAACAGTTGCCTTACATGTATATCTCCCATCTCTGTCTCATTTTATCATATTATATCATATGACCTTTTACTATACCACGAAATATTAATTATATAAATCATTCATGTTTTGCTTCAGCCCACCACAGCATACAGTGTGGGTGAGCCCACTGCATCCATGGGCTGTCTTCAGTGTGAATGAAAGCATTTTAAAAAAAATAGTCCCCTGTACTGCCAGTACTGGTGGAACAATGTGTTCTATTTTTTTTTTTTTTTAAAGAAAGCCTTTTTCATTTTCAACACTTAGTTTTTAACTTTTGCAAGAACCCAGCAACTCCTCACACAGTTCTAGATGGTTGCTCACTGCTGCTAGCAGTGCACTGCATCCCGTGCGTGCACTGCTGTGCACAGTCATCTTTGAATGGTGTGTCCCATTTTTTATTTTAAAAAACGCAAATACATGTCTGTCCCCACCTGAGGGTGTCACATAGTTCCGAGTTTGACCTCCACACTACCACAGCAGACCATTCCCAATAAGCCAATTGCCACCCCTTGGGAGACTGCACAGCCACCAGAACTGGCTTCCTGTGCAACTTCCATCAGGAATGATGGTGCCCAAAAACCCAAAGGAAGACCCACTGTCACACTCACTCACTGCATCCTGCTGGTACATGTTGGTGTACATTCAGCCGTCCCAGTACAGCGACGCTGCAGTAACATAGCCGCATATTTTCTGTCCCGAAATGGTAGCCACCGTGGACTGTGCTTGCTCGAAGCCCTGGTTGCTGCAGCTGGTTGGGGTGGGAGTGTCCTGAGAGCACCACAGCCTGGTCAGTAGAACTTGACGTCTATTTTTATGGAGAGGACTCGACGTAAGGCAGGTGGACGTGTGTTGTCCTTAGTACGTGTTACTAGTTTATGGCAGTCTGTGCACCTCACTTGGCGGCTTAACTTCTAATCCTGAAAACTCTGCCACTCAAACCAATGTGCTGAAGCACTGAGCAGTCCAGTTGTAAAAAGAACAAGCATTTGCAATGCAATAGGTCTCGCATTTACGGGAGTTTAAGCTATTGGCATTGTAAATGATAACGCCTTTTATTTATGTTTTAAAAACGAAAACAAGGGGCGTGGCCAAGATGGCGACCGCATAGGACGTGCCTTGCGATCGCTCTGGCCCGCCGAGAATTACAGCCTAACTACAGCACCCCAGCCTGAGCTTTGACGGGCGGCGGACCCCCGTAGTGATCGACTGACCTGGGTGGTCGCCTCCGGTGGACCCGACTGGCCGCTGCGTTCCTGCTGCACGCTGTGCCGCGCCGCGGGCCTGCCGCACACGTGGTGTGGCCCGGAGATCATCGGCCGCGACTCGTGGCGGAGCTGCCTGGATCGGATCATCCCGCTGTGCCCAGCAGACAGTCAGGGACCTTGCCGAGTGTACTTCCGCCCCCCCGTGGGCCCAAGGTACCTCCCGTGCCGTTGCGCTGCCTCCCCGGGTGCTCCCGCGGCGGCCTCCCGGACGTGGCATCCCGCCGCCGGCGCCTTGCTTCCTCCGGGGAGTTTGACTGGCCCTGAGCTCTGCCGGTGTGGGACTGGCGCGGGGGGCGGCTCCGGTGGGCCCGGGGATTGGATGGAGCACTCCCACTGTCGTCTGGGCTGATCGACGCGGGTCCGCTTCGGGGCGGGGAATCGGCGCCCGCGACTACTGGGGAAGCGGGTGCGCCCGCCATCTTGCTGTGATCCCGGCAGGGTCGTGCCCTGCGCCCGAGCCCACCTCTTGGCGGCGCGGCCCATGCGGGGCGCGGCAGCCTTCCCTCCTCCTCAGAGGCGTGCATACCCTCCTACGGACCCATTTCGGGGCCGGATCGAGGCCCGCGGACTGCCGATTGGTGAAGCGGCAGGGGCGCCCGCCACTGCATCTGGTTTTTGCCCGGGGTGGGACGTACCCCCGGGCCCCCTACTCAGCGGTGCAGTTCTGTCCCGTTGGTGGCCTCCCTCCTGCACGGCCTGACCACCTCTGCACAGTCATAGCCCCTGAAGGCGGCCATGAGCTTCCATTTCTATAACACCCTCGGATCAAGTGAGGGAGGGGGGGCTATAACACCCTCGGATCAAGTGAGGGAGGGGGGCTATCTGCTCCCTGTGTCCACAGTTGGGACTCTTGCCACCGGCGGTTGCCCAGACGTTGTTGACCCATCCTGGGAGGGAGGTGCTACTCCACTCGGTGACAGAGTCCCCCTCCGTCGGGCCTCCTGGGCACCGGACCGCCATGGTGGCGGGACGACCGAGAAAGGACCGTTCGGTCAGAGACATGCTACAGCCCAAGGTGATCAGTCAGGGCTCTGAGTCGGCTGTGGGGACGACGGAGGGAGCAGACGCGCCAGCCACAAAGGCCTTTATGACCTTGCTCTTTACAGCGCTCAAGGAGGACCTCCAGGAGATCAAGGACCAGCTGGCGGTGGACCTCCGCGAGGTCCGCCGCGACGTCTCGGAGATAGGCTACAGAGTTGCGACCCTGGAAGAGCACGAAAATGGCCGTGACGAGGAAGTTGAGGGGTTACAACAGGAAATAATCCTTCTCAAAGAACAGCACCTCTAACTACAGGGACAGGCGGAGGACCTTGAGAACCGCTCCCGCCGCAACAATGTTCGCATCCGTGGAGTGAAGCAGGGAGCGGAAGAAGGCGACATTGGTGGATTTGTACAAGCACTGTTTCGTTATATCCTAGGCCCGGAACATACCACCGAGATTCAAGTTGACAGAGTGCATCGAGTGGGCCCCCCCGCCGAGATGCGGCGCCGCCCCCGGACATCCTGGCGTGTGTCCACAACTTCCGATTGAAGGAGCTTATTCTCCGCAAAGCTAGAGACTCACACCCCCTGCAATTTCGCAGCCTTGCTCCGACACTCTATCAGGACATCTCTGCAGTCACCATGTTCAAACGGCGAAAGTTCAGGCCCATTACACAACACCTGAGGGAAAAGAGGATCCCCTACGCATGGGGGCATCCCTTCCGTATCATCTTTAAGTTTGAGGGGAAACTGCGCCAGCTGCGATCTCTCCAAGAAGCCTCAGATCTCATAGGCCTCCTACCTCCAGCCACGTCCCGTCCACAGAAAACTCCTACGCCCCGCGGTGACAGGCCGGATCGTTGGCACACTGTGGGCAAGCATTCCTCACCGTATCATGGGCCGGATGCAGCCGCTCGAGCAAGGGAGAGGGAAAATGTCCTGGCCTCGCTGACAAACAGCCCAGCTAATACCGCCCCTGCCTGACTCTATGATATCGCACGATGTTGGGTCCCTTCTCTCGTGCAGGCCGGGGGATCGGCACCTCTCCACTTCCATGGACTTGGTTCGCCACCACACCCTCGAACTGTGCCCTTTTGACGGACATGAGTCAATCTCGCGCTGTTGCGGGCCCTATCCCTGTTCGACAGTGATCGGCCGACCCTGGTGCGGCCAGATACAGGAGTTGTTTTTACTGATGTTTAGTTTTTGGGGTTTTGTTATCTGTTTTGGGGTAGGGTGGGTCGTCTCCTCAGTGAATTCCTCGGTCACTTATGCACAAGGGACCCTTACAAGTTTGTCTATCCTCCTCTACCAGGTCTTTGACGCTGCTTTCCCCCCCCGAGAGAGGGACTGCTCCCCCTAGCGCTTCTCTGATTTACACTCCCCACCTGGAGCTTAAAATCACTAGTCTCAATGCCCGGGGCCTTAACAACCCTGTTAAACGTAGGGCGATATTATCCCTCTTAGAAAACTCCGGGGGGGGGGGGAACATATGCCTCATCCAAGAAACCCACCTGCTTCCCACTGACACTCACCATATGCGCCATGGCCATTTCCCTCGCCAGCACTGGTCCTCGACCAATTCCAAACGGGGTGGGGTTGCCATACTAATAGCTAGGCACTTTAAGGGCTCAGTATTGGGGACCATAGCAGAGATCAAAGGGCGTCTCTTGGCTTTGCGGCTCCAGGTCGGTACCTCCACATGCACGATTGCATCCATTTACTCCCCCAATGAACGCCCAGAGAAGTTCCTGATTGACGCCTGCTCCGAGGTCTTGCAATCTCCCGATGCTAAGGTGATAATAGGCGGGGACCTCAACCTGGTGATGAATGGGGAAGTGGACCGCTCTGGTTCTCGCTCAGGGGGCACGGGCGCCCTCACTGCGACAGGTAGGGACTGGTTGCGCGATGCTGGGATTAGGTACGCCTGGCGCTGATTGCACCCAACGGACAGGGACTTTTCCTACTACTCGGCTGCGCACAAGACGTACGCTCGGCTTGACCATTTCCTAGTGACCCCAGCTGCCTGGCCCCTCATTACAGGTTCCACTATCGAGGCTAGGGCTCTCTCGGATCACGCGCATATTACCCTATCCCTGCGCTTTCCTGTTGAAGGCTCTGCCACTACGCCGAGCTGGCACCTGCGAGACTCACTGCTTAGATCTCCTGATGTAGTCACGGACACTAGGCGATGCATTTTGGACTATATCGCGATTAATGATCGTGAAGAGACACAGCTCTCCGCGGTCTGGGAGGCGTTTAAACTGGTGGTGCGAGGGGCTCTCATAGCGAAGGCGGCCTACGAGAATAAAACTAGGCAGACGAAACGCACCGATCTAGAGGCGTCCGTAAAGGAACTTGAGGCCATACACAAACACACAGGCGCCCCCCGAGTTTGGCGGCAATTGGAGAAGGAGAGACTCCAGCTCCGACGTCTAGACCTAGACCGAGCAGAACACGCGGTGGTTCGTTTGAAGTACAAATATTTTGTGGGCTCCAACAAAGGAGGCCACATGCTAGCGCATTGCCTTCGTAGCCAACAGGAAGCCCACTCTGTGGCGACGCTTCGCGACGGTTCCGGACAATCAATCACCGGTAATGCCGAAATAGTCTCGACTTTTCGCTCTCTCTACGCTGCTGATCCTTCCCTACGCCCTGATCCCCCTCTATACCTCGGCGGTGCTGCGGTGACGCCTTTGCCGGCGGGCGAGTCCGATGGTTTGGATTCGCCCATCCGCATAGAAGAAGTGATTTCTGCAATTGCGCGGCTGAAGTTACAGAAGGCCCCAGGGCCCGATGGCTTTAGTGCCCTTTTTTATAAAACGTATTGCGTCGAACTCTCCCCTTTGTTAACCCGCTTATTTAATTCCTTCGCGGACACCGGATCCCTCACCCCAACCATGCTGCAAGCTTCTATTACGGTTATCCTCAAGCCGGGAAAAGATCCAAAACTTTGCAGTTCCTACCGTCCAATCTCACTACTGAACATAGATGCAAAACTTTTTTCTAGCATCTTAGCACACAGACTCAACCCCCATATGCCGGGTCTTGTAGATCCGGACCAATCCGGTTTCATCGTGGGACGGCAATGTGGGGACAATACCAAACGTATATGTCACCTAATCGACAAGGTGCACCGGTCAAAAGAAGAAGCCCTCCTGTTGGCAATTGACGCGGAGAAGGCATTCGACCGTGTACATTGGCCGTATCTCTTCGCAACACTCAAGCATTTTGGATTGGGGCCGAGGTTCCGGAACTGGATCGGGAGTATTTATAGCGCGCCCCAGGCATCGGTTCGGGTCAATGGAGTCCTATCTGACCACTTTGACGTAGGGCGCGGTACACGCCAGGGCTGCCCCCTCGCCCTTACTTTTCACCCTCTATATGGAGCCACCAGCCCAACGACTCCGCGACAACCCCCTTGCACGTGGCATCCCCTTCGGCCTAGACCACCACCTTATTAGCCTGTACGCGGACGACATTTTCTCGGTGGCACAGCCGCTGACCTCTCTGCCGGCTATTGTGGACGACCTTCAGACGTTTAGACAGTTCTCCGGGTTTAAAATCAACATGATGAAATCACAAGCTCTCAATCTCACTGCCACCCCGCAGACGGTGAGCACACTCCGCAATAGCTTTACCTTCGAGTGGGTGTCAGAAGGCATTACCTACCTGGGGCTGGCCCTCCACAGAAGCTTGGCACAGACGGCAGAGCGGAATTACTCGACCCTCCTGAAACGGATTCGAGCAGATATGACTCGCTGGTGCCGCCTTCCTCTGACTTGGTTCGGGAGACTGTTCGCGGTTAAAATGAACGTACTGCCACGGGCCCTGTATTTATACCAAACACTACCACTAGAACCCACCCCCCCCCCACATCTTGCGACAGATGCAATCGGCAATTGAGGGATTTGTATGGGGCCCAATCGCACCGAGGCTGTCGAAAAAGCAGCTGCAACGCCCTAAGAAACTGGGTGGCCTAGCCTTCCCTAATCTTACACAATATTTCCACGCATCACAGGTGCGGTTCTTGGTAGAGTGGAACCACCCCATGACAGAGAAATATTGGGTCTTTATGGAGCAAACGGTAGCGGGCCACCATATTTGGCGCGATGTATGGATGCCGAGACCGGACCGTGCTTGGGGCCTCTATTCCTCCCCGGTTACGCGCCCCACGTTGCTTGCTTGGGACAAAGTCTCCCGTAGGGCAAACCTGACCACATTTCCCTCTCCCATGACGCCGCTCTTTATGAACCCTGCCTTCCAGCCGGGAATGCATAATGGCGCCGCCTCACGATGGATTGAAGGGGGCTGTAAAAGATTGGGACACCTTTTCGATCATAGAGGCCTTATCCCCTTTAGGGAACTTCAATCGGACTACAACCTGTCCATGACCGACCTGTACTTACACTCCCAGATGACTCACTGGCTTTCGGACTCCGCGGTGCGCTCCTTAGCACTTCGCCCGTGGTTACCATTCGAGAAATGGCTAATGTCCAAGAAAGACGACAAGCACCTTATCTCGGAAATTTACTCCTTCCTCTCCTCCGCCCTCCCTCGACAACGCACTGCGGGTCAGAGGCGATGGGAGGTAGAACTAGAACGTGAGCTATCGGATAAGGAGTGGGAGGATATTTTTTACCGCACGCATCACACCACGTTTTCCGCGAGCCACACAGAGACTGTCTTTAAGATCGCGACATATTGGTATTATACCCCGCAAGGCTAGCTAAATGGCAACTTCAATGCGATGGCCTCTGCTGGCGGGGTTGTGGTAACCCAGGGACACTGATTCATTTGCTTTGGCACTGCCCCCAAACTGACTCGCTACTGGGAACAGATTCTAGATGATATTAATGCTGCCTTTAATACCTTCATACCCCGGCTCCCGGCGTACACACTTTTAGGCCTCCCAAATGCACTCACCTTTCCTCTGCGCTTGCTTAGGGGGAGACAAATGGCGCTTGCACTGAACGCTGCACTAAGGGTCATTCTGGCACGGTGGAAATCAGACCGGATCCCGGAGCACATACACTGGGTGCACCAACATCGGAACCTCCTGGCAATGGAGAAGCTCTCTATGACAGCTGCGGGGAAGAGTGAAGCCTTCGCCAAAACTTGGGCCCCCTTTCTAACTATTCTCACCACAGAATTCCGAGAATTGTCCTGCCCACAATACCTCCGCATTTTGAAACTGATCCCTGAGGACGTCTCTGTCCTCCCATGAGAGCGTGCGCCACACGCCCCTTGCCACTGCCCGTGGCGACAGGCCTCGAACAGCACCCAGGACCACGCGCTGTCGATTCCCCTTCCCCTTTTCGGACAGCTCACGGAGGAGACGGGGTGGGGGGTGGGCGAAGGCTTAAGTGGGGTTTTTATAGTTTCTATGTGTTAGTTTTTTGTTCTGTTTATGGTAAAATTATACGTGGCCTATTCCAGAGTGTCTGCAGCCTTTACGGGATCATCTCACAGCTCCAGAGCCGCCTTGGTTCTCGCCTGCTTCATTGACTGCTCTCATCATTGGTTACCGCTTACTATACTCTTTCAGACGCGGCCGGCCCGGTTGGGTTGTAGGCGGATTGCTGTGTTTAACGTCCGGAACTCACACCCACATCATACCATGATTTGCATATCCTGCCTATGCTGGGCCGGCCCATTGGGTTGTAGGCACTTTAAATTGGTTCTCTGCACTATATGCCATCAATAAAAACAATTTAATACTAAAAACGAAAACAAAAATAAAAGGAATTGTTATTTGCAATGTCAATAGCTCAAACTTGCGTAAATGCGAGACCTATTGAATTGCAAATGCTTGTTAAGTATGGCAGTGGGGTTGGTCATCTGAGAAAAAATGGGATATTAGTTTATCTGTAGCTCAAGGACTGGCTCATCAACAAATTGCTTCTACAGCAGGCTCACATCATTACCAATTGAAAGTATGCATTGTCAAACGTTTGAGATTACAATTCAAGCAAGCCACATCCACCATAGTTCAATTTATCAAGTGGGAGCTATTTTAGAGACTAAAAATGCAAGAGTTTTTCCTTTGTGGGAGACACTTGCATCTGTCTGAAACGTCACACTGCTTTAAAGACTACCATGCCTTCAGAACACCAGATCTCCTTGGTTACATGAACCATGAGGCCCTGTAGTTTCCTGGCACATCACACTCTTATACATACAAGACCTCTATAGCAGAACTTGGACAATCAAGGTTACCAATTTTCTAGAAATTGGGACGACAAGCTGATTCTTTCCAAGCCATGAACCAACAATTCCCTTTCCTATGTGATGCCAAACATAGAACATAGAACTTGGTGGAGGGTGCCCAGTTTCATCAGGATAATTGAGGCGATAGTCACAGGTGCCCTACTATAGGAACAGGGAGCGCACAAGGATCGCATTCCTAATAAAAAGGGGAGTGCACATGGATCGTCTTCAGGACCACGGTGCACGGAGGAAGGAGTAAACATACCACCTCAAACTCCCAGAACTCAAAGTTCCACCTGATTCTAAAGTAATTTCTGCCAGCGTTCCAAACTAATGCCGGTTTGGTCCAAATGGACAATACAAGAACAATGTATTATCTGAACAAACGAGGGGAAACAGGATCCAGACACCAGTGCCAGGTGTTCCAAATGTGCATGAGACCTAAATGATCAAGTGCTACACAATATCTTCAGAAAATGTGGTTCTCTGCAAACATATCTCTTCTCAAGCAAAAACCTTTCACACTTTACCTCCAGGTAGTATCACAAATGGAAAATGGGGCATATCCTTTTGATCTATTGATCGATAGGTGAGGAAGGTTTCTGTATACATTTCCTCTGAACCCCTTGAAACTAGACTCCCATCATCACGTTAGCAACTCCAAAGGCCAGGTGATCTCTATATCTGGGGAGTGACGTTAATAGATGTGGTGGTACATGAACATGTTACAGCCTCAGAAAAGGCACACAAGAGAAGGCTGTATAGACCAGATTCCATGTTCAAGATTGGGGGTCAGAACGTGAACCCCAATTTTTGATCGCTGAGCTCAGTGGCATGGCTCTTAATCTCATCCAACATGGGCATGTGAATCTCCCACAGGACTATATGGACATCTTAAAATAAGCAAAGCATCTATCCACCACACCTTTGTATGCAATAAAACGGAAGAGATTCTGCATAAAGAATATTGGCCATACCAAGTGCCAAGAGGAAGAGATGCTGACTTATCTTCCATACCTGGCCAGGTCAGACTTTCTTCTGTGAAGGTACATATTGCAACTGGTACTGCTTAAAGGAGATGTTCTTCACAATACTCTTTTTTCGAAGTCCCAGTCATTAATACATTTTAGTGAGGATCAGAATTTGATTTCCTTGTCTGAGACTTAAACATAGTTTGCTCAAAGTACATGGCCCTCAGTTCGGACCAATCCACTAGACAAGGACAAGCTGCTTTGCAGCAATTACTTATGAAATACAAGCATTACACTGTCATGAACCCTATATACATCACAAGAAGAAAGTGACACCCGAGTTTTCCTTCAAAGTTAGTGTCAAAATTCCAAGTTACCATACCAAGCTTTTTTCAAAATCCTTCTCCCCCCTACAGAAAGGGTACTGCTCACTCTGGACAACTAAAGAACAGCTATATATATTTAACTTTGTTAAAAAAAAAAAAATTAATTAGCCATATTAGTCTCTATACAGGTTTTTAAAAGAAATCTTTATTTTCACCGTTTGGAATTTCTAGCGAAGTTTTTAAATACTAATATGTTTTTAAAAAGTGCTTCATGATCTTGCATGTGGGTGGGACTTTTCAATACTTATGACATTAATAAAGAATCCCTTGGTGTACATCTAGGTACAAAAAACATTTTCTTCGATTTCATAATTCCCTTTGTGAATCTTGATACGTAGGGTTCAACCTTGTGAATTCCTTCCATTATACACTTGAAACTTGTTCAAAAGCTATATTTTACTATCCGATGAACTTGTGACTAACCTATAAACTTTGTGTCTGCTAAGTTACTAACTACCTCAATTTTTCCCAGCTGCTCAGTTGGCAGAAGAGGAGTGCCCTCAGTGTTCTCAGAGCTTATAATGCACGCAGTACTCCTGCAGCGAAGGACACCACATTCTTTATTACTGCCTGGGAGGAAGGGTCTACAACTCCCAGCCTTCACTGCTGCTGTTCAGGGGGCAGATGAGGAGGTGAAGGAGGCGTGCCCACAGTGGTTATAGCCTGCACAATACTCCTGCACTGAGGAAAGCCAGATTCTTGATTATTACCAGGGAGGATTGGACTACACCAGGCTTCACTGTGGCTACTCAGAGAGCAAAGGAGGAGGTGGAGGGTGCCCTCCGCACTTCCAGGGTGCATAGTATTTCAGCAGTGTAGGACCCGAGCAGGCGGCACCTAGGCAAACACTGGGGCAGTCTGTGCCCGATGAGCTGGGTTTTGACCTCTCTCCAGGTCCTGCAGTTGTTTGGTTCTTCTTACCTTAACCGTCAGGGAGAAAAGGAAGTGCAATGTACTATTTATTAGCTGTGGCCAAGGGCATGGATAATGACAACTCTCCTACTTCATCTATTGTTAATTTTCTCACTAGAGCTATAGGGGAACTTAATGAGTAAATGGAGTCCATGGGACAGAGACTTAGTGCTTCTAGGCGCTCAGCTTTGAGGAGTCTTAGTGCTGCAACCAACAAAGCCCCTCACCCTTGAAACACTTGCTTGAGAATTCTTGTATCTCTACTAAAATGCTTACGACAAATGAGGTTGCTCATTCTGTACATTCAGTTGAAGCTCCAGGTGTATGAAATTTCTATCTCCCAATGCCCAAGACGTATTGTTTGGAGTCAAGGACACGTTTTCGTGTTTGTTTGTCCAGTAGACCAGTAGGACCAACCCCCTGCAGTACAAACCCTTCAGTTGGCATTTTACAGTAACAGTATGGATCTGTGAAAAAGTACCTTGTGCCACTAAAGGAGAGATATGATTCCATATGTATAAAAGTTGTTCAAACATATATAAAACACATCAATACTTAAGCAGTTTTTATTAGCGCGAGCGCTCTAAGATAGATAGAAACACATAGAAAGGCTTTATTGTACAATTGTTTAAAATCATTACAATTACAGTTGTAGTAAAAATTGACAACATGAACTCCACTCACTTTGTATAAATTATTTGTGGATTTCAACTATATTGTTGTCAATGCGATGTCTTTTTAAAAAGAAATTCACTATCACTATTCACATCACGCTTTCTTTTCACTTAATGTGTGAGCACCTGAATACTAAGCAGATTTGAAAATAAATGCCCGTCATTTCCTGACCTTCTTGACCCTGTGTAGATCCTTTTCTTGCTCACTAAATTAATTTCATATAATTAAGCATCAGTGCCCTTCTCCGGGCCACCTTTTCGCTTTGGACCTTCTAGGCCACCCCTGAACCATTGTACTTTAAAGAAACTTAGCAATGTCGACAATGTATCTAAGGGCCACATAACCCCATATAACACCCTCCCCTTGGTAAGTCAGTAGGACATAGACAGAAGAACAAAAAACAGAGTTCAAAAGTCAGGCAGTGTTTAGAATATTGGTGACGGACTTTCTAAAAAAAAAAAAAAAAAAAAACACGGAGAAAAAAGGGAACGTTCGAAGAAAAAGCTAAAGGCACTTTGAGCTGGAAAAAAAGAGTCTGTATTCCAGACAGCGGAGTAGGGACGACCCAAGTAGTCAATCCATGAAGGTTTGGGTGCAAAGGAATGCAATTCTTTCCAATAGTTCATCCTTGTCATTGGTAGAAAAAAGCTGTTTGACATCCAATTTAGTAAGTCGAAGGAACAATCATGTTCCTCACAAGCAGGAGCATCCAAAAGTAGAAATGGGAAACTTGCGTGATATTCAATGAAACTTCGTTGTAGGAAAGTCTGCGCAGCCGCACAGATATCCCATTGATCCAAGATTCCAAGTAAAGCTGCACACGTCATTTGACCATCCACAGAACAAGCCTCGTCATACGCCTCTAAGGGACCCATCAACCGGCTGTATTCAGGGATTGGACACCACGTGTTCGATAAGCAAAGTTCCATCGCCCAGGAGAAATGACATCTTTTGCAATTAAGCACTGGCTGCACACAAGTAAAATAGGCAAAGCGGAATGTCAAGTCGTAACTTACGCCAAGCGTTGCTAAAGGCAAGCATCCAAAAGCCTCATATAGGCGATTACGGTACAGTTGTAGCTGGGCCGGCTTGTGCAGAGCCACAAAGTGAGCATCCATTACGAAGCACAAGGAGGAGAAGCAGGACACCAGCTGCCAGCGCCAATATTAAGGGGAACGCTCCGAAAACGCTGGAAAATATAGAATGAATAAAAGCCGGTATTACCCCGAATATAGTTTGAAAGGAAGAGACCAGGCCAGATCCCACACATTTAAAAAAAATGGGCAAGGCCTGTCGTCTCAGATGCATTAAATATTTGGTGCATTAGTTCCCCAAAATGAAGTGGGAGGTTAGTGTTAAGAAGGGACTGTATCTCACTCGAGGTCCGAGCCACCTGCAATCTGAATGTTTCTCGGGCGGAAGTGAGGGCCACCTCTTGTTGGAATAAAAGGGCTTTGAGCCCGCTCAACTTGTTGAACTCTGTTTTCAAAGTCGGAATGGAAGGAGAAAGCGAAGAATCTAAACTCCCCTGCGGGGGTGCGAAAAGGACATTGCTACAGCAAGTTACTCGCTGGGAAACTGTTACCAAGTATGGGACTCCCGCCCGCAAACCACAGCAGTCTTGATTGTTTAAAATGAGATAGCTGCCGTTAGTAAGCAATGTAAAGACAGGCATGATGGATGGTACTGGGGTCCCCCTTAAAAAGCAAGCTAGATTCGGCGCCGAAGCGTTACACTCGCCGTGCAGTTTAACGTGTTTGCACACAAGACAGTGACCCACTGTCGAATCACACTCCTCCCCTGTAAGGAAAACCTCTTTATCCTCCCTCAGACACCGATAAGCAAAGGGCAGGGCCCATAATTCATGCAGAAAAGCACTACCAAGCGGTTCAAAACGGCCAACAAGAAAGTGTTGCATACATGATGTAAAATGAAAAAGCGAAAAGGGCAAAGTGATAACCCCATGAATTAACCACACAGCAGAGTCCGTTTCCGCTACGGAAAACGGTAAAGGTTCCAATTGTTCAATATGTAACAGCGTGTATACAGCATCTTTCATGGACATAAACCTCCGTTTATCAGTCAGGTTAAAAGGCAAAAATAAAGCAGTGGCATTCAAATAATCCCAAGGCACTTTACCCATTTTCAGTGTCTGCAACGTCCAAGCAAATTGCATGACCGACCTTAACTGATTCTGACCATGATATAACACAGAAACATCACTTTGCACAATATCTATTACAGAAGAAACAAAATTGTCTAAGGTGTAAATGCGTGAAGAAAGTGTGTTAATGCTGTTGTCCACTACAGCAAGGACTTTTTCAAAATTTGCCTGATCAATTTGACGCAGATGGAAGGCTGCTCCCATCTGTGAAAGTTTCCAAATTTCATTATAAGCGGCATAAATAAAATCGCTTGGCCCTTGGATTACGTGGGCCCAGGAGAAAATCAGCCAAATTTATATCGTTCGATAGGAGGGAAAGGTGCTGTTTCACAGATGCCAGGGTAGAGTGTTCTAACCACTGCTGGCACAATTTACCTACCGAGTATGTAGTCACAGAATGATGAGGTGGATAACGAGGGTCAGGCTAAGTCTGAATAAAACCAGGTGTAACATTATAGAAACACAACTGGCATGCATTTGCATTAGTTTGCCACACCAACCATCCTGATGAATCAATCTCAGAAACATTAAAGGAGGAATTTTAAAGGAGAGCCTGCAAAGCCTCAATGGTGTAGTTATTATATAACCGCCAATTGTCATATTCAGCTAATGAAGGAATGGAGGGGGTATTCAGGTTTTTGGTAGTTGCAAGGCCATAACAGGATGTTTGGTAAATGGTTTCATTTAAAAATAACAATTGAGTCAGGATCAGGCAGGCACGATGTAATGCCTCAGTGCCCTGTACCTGCCATGGCTTTGTGCCCCAGATTGACTTTAAATCTCTAGCCTGTTTCCAATGGTCATAACCGTGTGTGGCCAACTGTGTTCTAAACAAGTTGGCGTAAATCAGTTTAGTGTGTGATAACAGGTAATTAGATGTAGGGGATTTTTGAAGCCTAAAAAAATAGGATTCAGGATTAGTCAAATCATAATCTGAAAAATAGGTGAACTTATTTCTAAGAGTTTTAGAACTCCCTCCAAGGGAGTTCGACAATGTTCCCATTGGGTAAATTTAAAAACAGGTCTCATCGTGTTGGTTTTGTGTAAAAAATGATGCCCATAATGTTGATAGCAAAAGAGATCACCATAATTGGCAGAATTTAAATACAAATCTTCAGCATCAAAGGCAGCATAATATTTTAAATCTGAAAACAATGCATGAACTGCCTGCACATCCCAATCATCCGAATGTATGTCCCGTGTCACCACATCTCCTAATGAGACGCGAAACACGTATGAAACTCGAAGGACCTCAGTCGGGCCATGAATTTCGTAAGCTACTTTGTCCCAAACTATGCCATCAGGAACTGGGAAAGCTGAAATGTTCACAAAAGACTGGTCACGTTTCATGACATGGGACGATGTGTGAGGAGCCAAAGTTCCATCGACCATTTGTACTGCAGAGCGTTCAGGGAGATGATGGCCATTTATGAGCAAAAAGAACACTGTCACAAATCCAATTGACATGAAGAGGAAAATTAGGATCAGCATCAACCAAATGTAGGTCCATGGGGGAACGAAGTATGTCTTTTTGAACCAGGAGTAAAAAATACGCAATTTAGACTGGGGTGCATCAGACAAACTGGATGAGGAGGTCGCAGCAGAAGAAAGGTGTGCCTGATCTCCATCACAGGCACTCACTGGACTTGCAAGCAAAGGCGAAAGTGCTGAATCGTCCATTCGTACCCGTGGGCTTGATGGCAGCTCACTCATGGAATCAATAGCCCTGATGCAGAGATCTGGCCCGGGACCAGGGTTCAATTCCCGCCTCGGCGGGTCTTGGGCTCAATTTCCTCGGACCTGATAATTCTCGCCTCGGTGCCTATTCTAATCATGGGTCCCACTCTGCAACTCTGGGCAATAGCTTGCTTAATCTCCACAACGGCCCCAACAGCGCTGGGATGCCTGGCTTCACCCTGGGGGTGCCCAGGAGTGGACATTTCACAGGGAAAAAGCCAGGAAGGGTTCCACAGCGGTATGCGTACAGCGCCTGGACACCCCTTTGGGTGTATGGGTGGGCTTTACAAGTACAAATTTAATTTAATTAATTTAATTTAATTTAATATCCATCGCAGAAGAGGATTGTCGCAAAGGTTGAAGATCAATAACAGTGTCCATCATATGAGCAGACATCCGTGTGGCAACAGATGATGTCAAAGTCAATGGCACTAAGGAAATTGCATTGCACGAAACTGCAGGTGTCACACTATTCAGAATCGGCCACACGGTGCAACTTGACATTGTCCACTGAGATTTACCTGTTGTCTTTGCGACCTGGCAACGGTGGTAGAATGACTGTATGAGTACCCTTCAGTCCAAGTACTGAAACTGGAGCCCGGTAAGAGGGACCAAATTCTTTTTTGTTTTCAATCTTCTCTCACCAGATCCCCAATTTTAGGAAGCCAACCGGTAACAGGATTCAGTAGTGCATCAGCAGGCGAAGATGGTAAATGCTCGGTTGCCAGAGTATCACGTGCCTTTTGTAGATCCTGTAACATAGCAGAATGATTATCTACGTCAAACTTAGAGGCAGCCGCCACAATGTCCAGACAATCAAGGTCAGGAACAAACATGTGAAAGCCAAAGAGCATTTTGTAAGGGGTCCGCCCACCCAGAGATCTTCTAGGGAGATTATTTAGTGCACGTTGGACCCCATACAAGTGGGACAGCCAGTCCCTGCCAGTACCCAAGACTCTAGCTGTCAAGGATTGCTTTAAGTCACGGTTCATTCGCTCCACAACTGAATTGCCCTCAGGCCTGTATGGAGACGAAAACTGCACCCGTACTCCCAACAACTTCATCGCATCCTTGTAAGCCTTAGAGGCAAACGCTGGACCTTGGTCAGAATGGAAGGTACCACAGGCAAACATCCCGATAAAGACACGCAAATCCCTGATGACATTTCGAGCATCAGCACTACGTTGTGGCCAGACCCACAGGAATGAAGAGCACGAATCAACCGCAACCAAGATATACTTGTATGCAGTATCAGAAGAAAGAGGACCGCTGTGATCAAGATAGACACAGCCAAAAGGTCTATTAGAAATACATAACTGAGTTTGTGGCGGACGTGGGACCGTAGAAGGTTTGATGTGTTGACAAACATCGCAGCAAAGAACATAGTTACGAGTCTGTTTATATAGACCACGCCACCAGTAACGTTGCTGAAGAATAGATACTGTTGCCGACACACCAGCATGAGCCGAAGCAATGCCTTCGTGTGCGGCCTTGATCAAAGCTTGTCTGCGGTCCGAGTTGGGAATCAGCCGATCCCCAACCGAAGGAATGGTAGCATAAGGAACCTGTTCGGGAGTTACATGATAAGAGTACTTAGAAGGGAAACCCGCAGGATAAATACCTCCCTCCCTAGTTGCAGCGACCGCTGCCAGAATCTCATTATCAATCTTAGTCATAGATCTTGTAACTGCTGCTACGGAACACGTGGCTAATGCAGACTTGGCTGCTTCATCAGCCAAAGAATTACCAAGAGCGTGCGTTCCGACACGCTGGTGGCCAAGAGTGTGAATAACATGTGTGAGAGGCAGACGTTGTTTAAGATCTGCCACTCGAACCCAAAGCGTTTTATGCTGAATTGCGCTGCCTTTAGAATCGCGGTAATCATTGAGACCAAAAGAATAAGTTGTCATTCAACGACTGGACACAATAGTACGAATCGCACACAATAAGGGTATTCACAAGAGGATCAGCAAACTCTAAAGCTAGAACAAGAGCACGCAGCTCCGCCAATTGCGCCGTATAGTCTCCAAGTGCCTGTGTGCGCACAATGGAAGACTTAAACTCTCCATCTTCAATGGAGCCAGCCACAATAGCGCAAGCTGCTGAATAAGCATGTTTGGAACCCGTGGCCGGTTGCGCCGAGCCATCGGTATAAATGATACATTTGTATTCACTCAGAGGAAGAAGCGACAAAGGAGGCGGATGAACAAATTCATACTGTAAAAATTCCTGAGTCTGAAGTGATGGATCAAAGACAAATGTGACATCCGAAGACGTCAAAGAAGTAGCCCACTGAATCCAACGTGGGTGTAATGCCTTCGAGTTAGGTACACTTGCTTTAGTCACCGCTTCCAAAGCGGGGAAGGGGGTGACCATAAGAATGTGTTTGCCTTGCGCCAGTGAGCGTTCCTTTAGAACCGCCATCTGCACTGCCGTCAAGATTTTTTCAACAGAGGAAAACCCATTTCAGCCGCAGTGTACAAGTGTGATTTGTATGCAATAGGTATTGTGTCTCCTTCATTGAATGTTAAGTATGTGAAACCTACTGGCCCTGAAACGATACGTATTACCAGGTTGGTGGTGTTATCACGAGTCATTAAGAAGTTAGTCGCAAGCAAATCCGCCTGCAAAGACCGCAGAACGGAAGAATGTTCCGGAAGCCAGCTGGCAGATGAAAACTTAAGTTGTATCAACGCATAAAGCGGTTTGATACGCTGGGCATAATCGGGAATGTAAGTCCTCCCGAAATTAAAAAAAAAACAGCAGGGATTGTAACTTTTTCAAAGAAGAAGGTGGTTGCAAATGTGCACATTTCTCTAGGAAGTGAGGTGCTAAACCCTTTCCCTCGTTATTGAGCTCATAGCCCAAAAAGAGCACTGCCAGATGGGCAATGTGTGACTTTGCAAAATTGAACTTATAACCGTAGTCGGCAAAAGACAATATTATGTGGTCGACTCGGTCAAGATGCGGGGCGAGGTCGTTGTCAGTCAAATAGATGTCATCAACGTACGACAAGGCCTCAGGGTCAATGTCATGCAACAAAGACAATGCGCGCCGCAAATGCCCCGGGGCTATTCTTACACCCCATAGGCAATCGTGTAAATTTTTTCTGATTTCCGACAGCACTGAATGCCGTCAGGTCACTACTCGCACGGTCGAGATTGTGACTGTAGAAACCATTGGAAATGTCAAGTGTCGTCTTGTATTTTTTACGAACAATATTATTCACCAGCACTGAGCTGTGTGTGTTTTGCACCGCAAAGGTGCGGCAATGGCTGTTCAAATTTCTATAATCCAATTCAATCCGAAATGAACCATCAGGTTTAGGGACAGTAAAGAGAGGATTATTCATAGGTGATGTACATGACTCAATTACCCCCTGATACTCCAATTGTCTTAGAATGTCACAAACCAAAGCTTTTGCTTCACGTTTGAGGGGATATTGAGGTTGAGGTTGAGGTTGTGGCATAGAGCGCAACGGTATTTCATGAGCTGGTGAATCAACGTCCCAACCCACCTGATTGCGATACACCGCTGGGGCGAAGGCCAAAGCCCATTCCTCTGCGTAAGCCTGTGCGCGGTCCTCAGGGACACAACGTGAAAAACTCGGAAGTATCACATCTTCCCCTCTAGAAGAGGCTAACACAAAGGGTGGAGGACAATGCCTCTCCGCCAATAAAATGTCATATGTAGCGGTTAAATTCTCCCAGAAAACCACCTTAATGGGACGCAGTATATCACCTTCAATTTGGAAAATGACTTCGTAGAGTCTGTCCGGGGGGGCAACCCGGATATCTGCAGTCTCAATGGTAACAAATGTCAGTTGCTGTCACATCCAGACGGGGATGTAGAGCCTCCCTGACTATGGTAACTTCTGCCGCGCTGTCGAGCAGAGTCACTGCCCATGTCCAATCCAGGAGTCGCGTTCTCACCGTCTGTGGCATATCTCGCTGTTAATGCGGCAACCTTTTTCTTTTGAAAAGGAGGTCGGGTACGAGGGAAATCACCCTGCTTGTCCTTGACTTCAAACTGTCGAGGCTGTCCACGAGGTTGTGACGCAGGTTGACTTGTACCCCGATCCTGGCAATCACCTCCACCAGCTTGTGAGCCTGATGTTTCCTGTAAAGAACGAGAACGCTGATCAGGAAACTGAAATCTATCAGGAGACCTAATTTTAGCGCGATCGCGCAAGTCATAAGTACGTTCAGAAGCTTCAGGGGTCGGTAAACTGGCACTCGCCCCGCTTCTGCTGTTGGGAACCCTGTTTCTTATTCCTTTGCCAATTCTTTTTAGGAAAGAAAGGGCGCCCATCCTTATCAGGCTGGGCTTTCTGTTGATTTAGAGACTGCGTTTGTGTTTGAGTCGTAGGCTTATTTCCCTATAGTTTTATAAGCCTTCGCAATAATCTTAGGTAATTCTCGTGGTCTGTCAGCCTCCGCGACCGCTTCTAATCGGTTTGCTACTTGAAAGCTAACGGCATCGCCCTTGACATTCGCAAGGATCATATCACCAACCACGTCAAAAACTCCTACCAGTCTCATCCCCAGCTCGACAACCGCTTCGGCTCAGTGTTCATCTTGAACGCGTTTAATCACAGAGGGGAGTACGGTCATGGAGGGAGTGCCGAAACACATAGAATATACCGCTGCAAACACCCTGCCCCAGGTGTTACAATCAGCCAATTCGGGAATTAAGTCTTTGGGTAAACTAATAGTTAAGATCCTGTGTTTCTCCACAGGAGTTGTATTAGGAAAGACAGCTTCTGTCCAAATTTCTCGGCAAGCCAATAAGGAAATTCATCCTTATTCTGTGGGCGTTTGCCCATGACAGCGTTAACCATAAGGGGACTGATGGTCACGCCACCAAGACCCGCAGGTTGTACAGCAGCGCCAGGTGGTCCCACCTGGACGGTGCGGGTTACGTACTGTATTACCGCTCTATATACGCGTATTAACGATGTATGTAAGACGCGGAGCTCTGCCAGAGTTGCAGGTGTGGGGTAAACCCAGCCAAAACGGGCCATGTGGCCCCATCTATAGATAAAGGGCCTAAATGGACTGCCGTTAATGGGTGAGGAAGGGTGCCATTAAACCAAATACGGTGTTGCCAAGCTGTAAGCGGAATCTCAAGAGCTCTATAAGGCTGATACTGCTGAGGAACGGCAGTGGGAGTATATGTGTGAAACATATCATCAGTTCCATCCACCGCCGGTAAGGTGACCCAAGAGTAAAAAACTTCAAACTGGTGAGCCGGATCGGCTTCCACCACGAAAATAAGCGCAGCCCCAGCATCAGGGACTGCATAACGAGTCAAGTGCGACCTCAGCGCGGCTCTGCTATGAGCCGGAATGTCAACTACAGCCATTATGGAGAAGACAGTAGAGCAACTTAAAGAGTGGCAGCGCAAACTCGGGTTATATGAAAAGAAATACCTTTTAAAACTTCAAGCCTGAATAAACCTATAAAAATGTCAATATAGGAGGTTACTCCGTCACAGCTGTCTCCGGAAACAGAAGTGAGGGTATTGTGGACCAGCACGAGCGCTACTCAAGCGTCTCGCAGATAAGAACCAGACCAAACGTTGGCGGGGCCAGGTTGCGGGGATTCTGCTCATATACAGAACTATGCACAGGAAAACAGGACCTCAGTAAATAGGGGTGTACCTCCTATCCCCTTAGTACCCAAAATCCCAACCGACTAGCAATAGTGTCTCATTCGGTCTCCTACAAATATCAAGAAGCTACGAATGTTTAGACAACCCAGAACACGAGCACTCCCGACTCACCTCAGAGTCGCGGGAACAAGACAATATTTCGCTCTCACGTACTTGTCCACAATAAGAATAATAAGAGTCACTAAATAAGTTCAAAATGTTTATTTTGACCATAGTGATTCATAAAACGGTATGCAATCCACGACCAGCAGCAAAATGCATAAAGCTAGCATCATTAGCATTGTTACAATACCATAGAATACAAAAGGAGTCGTCATTTTATAAAGACTGTGAAAAAAGCAAAATAACTGGGCCTAATCACCCTCCCCTTGGTAGTAAGAAGTTATTTTATATAACAGAAGATCTCTAGGCGTTATTAGCAGACCCCCTACCTGAAAGCCTAAACGCAAAGGTTTACATCATAGGAACAGCAGAGCTCAGCTCCATGGAACGGCTTTCTTCGAGTGTGTTTCAAACACAGGCAACAACGTTATATCAAAGCTCGATTCTTCCATACTGCAGCTGTTGGTAACATGTTTTGTCTAGATAATAGGGACTGAACAGAATAACAAGAGACATTGTTGATCGACCTTGCACATTATGTTCAGACAGAATTGAAGGGAAAGCTGAGAACGTGAAAAACAATCTGTTATCATGTACAGGGCAGAGGCAAAGTGTCGCAAAAACAAACTCTTAGCAGAGGCGTGCGCAAAAGCAGCAGCATAGGGCAAGCAAAACTCATGCTAACTTAGCAATGTCGACAATGTATCTAAGGGCCACATAACCCCATATAACAGTACCAATAGGTTTTGAGTGGGATCAGGCCGAATCTTAGTTGCATTAGATTTGTTTTAAAAACCTGGGTCAACTTCCTAGAGGAGTTGGAAGAGTTCGACGAGGTGTCAGGTTCGATATGAACCTCCACAAGTCCCAGGCCCTCAACATTTCGGTTCCGCCTCCTACAATTGCGGCCTTGAAATGGACCTATACGATCTGCTGGGCGACTGAATCCATACTGTACTTGGGAGTTCAATTAGCCCCGCCTCTAGAGAAAACTAACGTTCTCAACAACCGAGAACTGACAAGGCGAATACGGGCAGAGTTGGGTCACTGGTGGCAATACCCGCTGTCCCTGCTGGGCCGCATTGCGGCTCTGAAGATGGCCACCCTTCCTAAAATACTCTTTCTATATCAGGCTTTGCCTCTGACCCCCACCCCCCCGGTGGGCACGATTTGACCCTGCAGGCTGCGCTCTACCATTTTATTTGGGCGGGCAAGCACCCCAGGCTGAGTAGGGAACGAAGTTGGCACCCCCCCCTTACCCCGGCGGAGGGCGGACTCAGGGTGCCATGCCTGCTCCAATATTTCAAGGTGGCTCAGCTTCGTTACCTAGTTGAGTGGTCCACAGCAGAGTCAGAGAAACACTGGCTGTTCATGGACAGGGCCCTGGTGGGGATCTCATTGGAGAAAGTCCCATTCCTCCAGCGAGCACATCAGGCCCAGTCTTTATATTTCCCCAGTCACCAGTTCCCTCCTGAGGGTATGGGACTCATGCACCCAGAAAGGGAGGTTAACCACCTTTCCCTCTCCTCTGACGCCAATCGTCAAAAACCCCACCTTCACGCCCGGAACTGGGTCGTCCTTTCGGGTGCGGTGCGGCATGCAGGACGGCGGGGCATTTCTTTGACCAAGAGGGCCCTATCCCCTTCAATAATCTCAAGAAGGACTATTCCATCCCTGAGGGTGAACGGTTCCGCTATCTGCAGATTAGACATAGGTTACTGCATCCATCAGTCAGAGGGGGAGCGGAGCGGCCACTGACGCCATATGGAAAATGGCTCCTAGGCAAACACTCAGACAAACGTCTCATCACCGAACTGTATGTCCTGCTTCGGCCCGCACAGACAGAGGACAAATCCCCTGCGGCTCTGGGAAGCAGAACTAGGACGCCAACTCTCCCAGAAGGAGTGGCATGACGTCTTCCAGAGCGAGACACTCTGCCTATAATACATCTAGCATTGAAATAGCTGTACAAATTGCCTCATACTGGTATTTAACCCCCGTGAGGCTCCATAGGGGAAACCCGACCTGTAGCGATCACTGCTGGTGTCAGTGTAGTGCAAAGGGCACACTTACTCATATCCTCAGAGACTGCGCAAGGATAACCTAGTTCTGGGACTCAGTCCTTAATGACATCGACACCCACTTCTCCACTCAGCTCCCTAGGTTTCCGTCATATGTCCTGCTAGGCCTTCCTAACGCTGTCACTTATCCTCTCGCATCATGTAGGGGGTGCCAGATCGGTATAGCTTTAGGGGCGGCTCATCAGACCATTCTATCGCTTTGGGGGACCACCACCACACCAACACACTTGGGATGGCTCCAATGCCTCTGGGGCATTCTGGGAATGGAGAAGCTCACCCTTCCGCTCTCAGCCCAGGGAGACGCATACAGAACTCTCTGGCAACCGTTTATAGCCCTACTATCTCAGGAATTCAGAGAGCTGACCTGTCCCCGCTACTTGAGATTAGTAAAACTCTCCAACACGGCCCTTGATGAGGAAAAGGAGGGTACTCAATGAGTGATTCAGTTTCGGGACCCTTGGTACTGCATGTCTACATAGCTACTGGTACGCTCTATATTGGTGCCTTCAGTAGGGCTCTGCCTCCAGTCTTAAAGAATTGCTTATTGTATTGAGCTCAGGTTGTGACAATAAAAACTGATTTAAATCTAAAAACTGGGGTCAGTGATTGGGATAAATAGACTGGCAAAGCTCCTGGATCATATAAGTTAGGAGCCCAGCTATTGTGGGCCTTACTCTTCAGGGGCTGCATGTCTTGGTCCGGAGATATTTTTGCTTGCTTAACAAACAGTTTTGATATGGGTCTGGCCAGAAGGTTGATGATCCATTTGTGTTCCACTTCTAGGTCTTTCAGTGAGCTTGCCAGATACTCTCGCCAGTTGCTCCTGTTTATAGCTGGCCAAAGGATACGTTTTAATGTGCCGGAGGGAGACTGCTTTAATTTCAGGCAGTAAGCCAAATACCTTGTGTTTAGCATTAGCTGTTTTGACATAAGATTGAATTCTAGGTGTACTTGTGAATATGTTATTCAATTTGGTAGTGTGAAAAGTTTCCTGTAGCAGCTAATTTGGGCTCTGTCAAGTCATTTGGCCATTTTGCCTCAGAACACCATCGTGCACTAAGAAATGGTGGGTAGAAGCTTGCTGGCCACTACTTTTAGCAAAGCTTTTGAATGTGAGCTCTGGATGGATTTTTCAGTTTACAGAATGTCCAAGTTAGCGAGTCGGCGGCTGCCTGCTGTGTGGAAATCTGTGCAGTATGGTTGCCCTGGCTATCCAGCCACACGGTTAAATATTTGTATGACAAGACGTTCTCAATCCTTTTCCCTCGGCAAAACCATGCTCCACTGTTAATTATTTTCTAGTTGACAATCATCACTTTTGTTTATGCTGTGTTGATCCTTAGGTAAGTTTTTTTTTTACAGTATCCAGCTAAAGAATTGAACAGTCTCTGCAGCCCTATTTGCGTCTGGTCAATTAGCACGAATCGGTATACTACAGTAGCTGTATTTAGTGTTGCTTTTTTCTAGATGTTACGGAAGATCTGCCAAGAACAGATTTAACAGCAGGGGCGCTTATGTGCAGCCATGTTTTAGACCCTTATTGCTGTCCAACTTTGCAGGTGTCGTACAGCCTGCCGTCACCTTTATTTTAACCTATGTGTTTGAGTATAATGCTTTTACAGCATTGAGTAGAAGGGCTGGAATCCCCCACCTGTTTAGCGTGGCTCAGAGTTTGCCTCATGAGACTAAATTGAATGCTGCGGCAAAAATCAATTTTTGCCAGCATGTTTTTTTCTATCAGGTGAGAAATACAGAACAGATTGTACTCGATGTGGCAGCCTTTTCTGAAGCCTGTTTGGCATAGTGGGATCAGCTTTTTTTCCTTGGCCCATTTTTCCAGTTCCTTGTTTAATATGTATGCGTACCATTTCCCTCAATGTCCAGCAAGGCTATTAGCCTAAAGTTAACAGGGTTTGTATGATCTCCTTTTTTGTGTGAATTGGCACTAAAATTTGGCCTCTCCAATTTTCTGAAATCGCTGCAAGATTGGAAGATGGAGGAAATTACCTCAGCCCATTTCTTGGGTGCCACTGTACATAGGACTACTGGGAAGCCATTGGGTCCAGGCGCCCCATTTCTGAGTAGAGGGGCAAGCCCATTTTCAACATGGGCAGTAGTGATTTTTTGTGTTTGCTTGCTTGTCCCCTTATTGAGATTATTAGACAGAAGGATGCTTGGTGCTGGGCCATTAAAAAGGTGCTTTATATGGGCTTCCCACTGCCCTGGTGTGATGTCTGCCACTTCTTTTTGGGCTGCGGTTCCTTCCATGCCATTTATCCACAACCAGAAATTTTGTTGGTTGTTAGATCTCATGTGCTTGTGCCCATTTGTTGGCCGCCTCCTCCTATCTTTTCTTATACAGCAGTTTCCCATAGTACCTTCTTATCCCGTTTCCTTTATTTCTGTGTCATTTATTGGTGGTGTTGTTCTTAGGGTCTTGTTAAGTAACATCTTCGTTTTGATCACTTCTTTTCAGAGCTTTGTTAATTGTGGGTTGTTTTCTCCCAGCTTACTTCTGGGTATAGTCCGATCAGCTTCGATTTTTTTGTAGGCGCAAGGCCCAATCACCACATGGATTTTCTTTTCTTTTTGTGCTGTAAGAAAAAGCAGTTAACTCTGAGCTCCGTTTGCACTTCGGACAGTGAACCCAATATAAATGTGTACACATGCTTGCAAAATATTACAAATGAGGATTTTTACAATTATGAGTTTGCGAAACATGTAAATACGCAAAATTAAACCAAAATTATGCAGAATTGCGCAAAATGTAAATCTCTTTTCAGGCTATATTTTAGCACAAAATGCATCCTCGCATCAATTTTTGACACAAGGATGCATTTAAACAAGAGTACCGCAAACAGCCACTTATGTTCTGTTGTTCCTTTGCATTTGCTGTAAATTTTTACCGTGAACGGCACAATTCACACTAAACTGTTACCATGAACCGCGCGTAATTATGCAAAGTGGCATAATTGCAACAAGAGTAACATAAAATTCCCAAAATTATGCTGTCGTAATTTACATTTCTTCTAGGCCTAGTTACAGTGTCCCCGGGATGCTCCCTAATTCCAAGCAAATGCATGCATATACATGAAAGTAAGACTGTTTATTGCCTTCAAAATAAAAATGTACATAAAAAATTGCAACTTGGAAAAAATAAGTTTTGCTGAACTACTGTGTGTAACTTTAAATACAATTTCTCTGAGGTATCATTAAATAAAACCTGCCTCATGCCTGCTAAGAGAAGAAAAGATGAATGATGGCGAATCAGTATAAACTCATTACAGGCAACATTATGGGTAGCATGAAAATAAATTAAGCGTCCAAATCTTTAAAAAAAGTCACAAACGTGGATGCACAGGTACATATCCTTGCATATGTGTAAATTTACGACTTCTAGGAATATGCAAGACTTTTACAGAAGCATGCTTGGCAAACGTACTCCTAACAAACCCATGTGAATTCAAATTTCGAACAAACAAATATGCATGCATATATTTGCAAAATATAGCAATTGAAACTATTTATAACGCTCCCAGAATGCTCCCTAATTAGAAGTATTATATTGCTTCAATTGTAAAGTTCAGCAAAACATTTTACATCTGTATACATTATAAAGTTGTATACAGGAGTATAGTTGCTGGTGCATAAATCTGCAGAGTGATTGCAAATTTACTTTCCCCACACCCCCTTTTCTCCAACTCTGGAAAACGTTTTACTCCTGCCCTTGTCACGAATAAATTTTCAAAGTTTTCCATTGTGGGAAGAGATTGGAGAGGAGTTGGTAAATATCCTTACACATGTTAGTTGTGGGTATGCACGGTATTCCAGCCCTGCAATACACATTCCCACCTTCTTTAAATCCCTGTATGGAAATCTGCAGAAGGTGAAAATAAAAGGAGCCTCGCTAGAATTCGAACCCTGATAAGAGCCCTAACATATCCAGAGAGGCTATTATCAGCCCTATGAAACAATATAAACTCTGTTGCAATTTGTTACCTTACTGAATGGCACACAAAGAGACAAGTGAATGCTTAATAGGACAAGTAGATTTACGAAGAATCCTGTCCCCGGGACAAGTAGATATTTTATGAAATTCCACACCCCTGAAGCTCACTGCTTTCCTTACAGCTAAGAAAAAGAAGGATACTCCACGTCTGCTAAATGTTCATGTTTCGTCTACATTTAATCTGGTGAACAATAATAATCTCCACAACTAATCCAATTCTGGCTCTTTACTTTATTCAAAAGCATTTTTGATTATGCTCATTCTAAGCATACAGGTATGGAAAAAGTTATTAGAAAATAAGTTGAATATACTAAGGCCTCAATTATATCCTCCAATTGTTGCATATCTACTGACACTGATATTAATGACCTCTCTCTGAATTTGGTTAAACATCTCCTGATCTATCCCCAAATGACAGGGCCCTTTAAGTTATCAAAGTGAAGGTCTTACTTAGCTCCAGTTATAAGTGCTGCTTCTTCTAAGCATTCATGCGTCACAGTTAATGACCCTAAACTTGCTTCTCTTCCTGACCCTCTACCCATAATCAATCTTCCACGAGGCCACCCCTTACATTATTGTTTTGGCTAATGTTTCTTCACTAAAACTTAACTCAAAGTGAACCATATTCAATTAAATAAAGTGGTTAATTGGCTTGGTAAGAGCCTGGATGCTGGCTGTCAATTTTATAACAATATTATAATAGCCAGAAGGGTGGTGTGGGGTGGCAATGGTAAGAAACACTGGTCAGGTAATTACATTGTAGTTAATTTTAAACTGGTTAATACAGCTGGCAATATGTTTTCAATATTATGCTGCCCTCGCTCTCCCCATAGTAGGATGAACGGTCTTGTCTGCTTTGATTTTTTTAAACCCCTTGTTCTTAAACATTGCTCCCCTGTCGTGCTCTGGGCATCTTACTGCCGATATATCTGCTAATACTTATGACATGATACTCTGTATGCTGAAGAACCCACTGTTCCTCGAGGTAATTTAAAATTCCTCTCTTGGAACACTGTGGGAGTACAAAGTAAGTTTGACAAATCAAGAGTGGTTGACGTTTGTGAAACAATTCAATATTATTTAGTTACAAGAGATTTGGTCCATAACAAATGTCTTTTTCCTGATAGTTACTCCACATTTGCCGTTCCAGCAATCACTTCTCGTGCTGGTAGAGCTAAAGATGGATTATAATTTTTGAGGCTGTCAACCTGAATTTCAAGATCAAAATCCTGCTCAATCTTCAAGCCTTCCTGGTATACTGTAAAAAACACCCTAATGGTTTTGACTAACTTTTACAATGAGAAATCAGATTGATATAACCAATGCAATTTTAAAAAACTTTGTGGTTTTATAGAAGAAATCAGAAAGTTGGCTACAAGGGCTTTTCTTTTTAATAAATATCTTTGGCGATTTTAACTCTCACTTCTGTTCCAATCATGTTCAAAGTTTATATACTGCTAATACCGGTTAATTGGACTTTTATAGACATGGCCAGCAAGGTAAAAGCATAAAAGAGTTCACTCACCATTTAAAATTAATTAAACATGCATGATTTATCTGGCTCCGACTCCCCAACTGCTCCATATTTTGTGGTCCTCAGCTTGGACCAACAGCATCCTCTCAGGCATTCAGAATTACTTGCCCGGATGATGATCCCATAACCGTTGTTGGGGATCGAAACGTCGTCGACAACTACATTTTTTATTTATGACTGTTGTGGAGTACAAGATGTTCTTTCTACCGTGACTACTGTAATCCTTATATCACTTAAAAGTCACTTTACGGTTATATGCCTGAGGTCAGGAAATCTTTTGATTTCCAGAACCCCGTCACTTTCTGCTCACTTTATGTTACTATATGTTGCCTAATGTTTATTGAATATGTAAATAAATACAATACGTTCCATTTGGACAATAACACAACCAACGCTGATTGCAGTTTTGTGGTTATGGTTTTATATCTCCCATGATAGGGACCGCTGTCTCCAATAATATACTGCTACCCGTGGTCCCTTCTGACTTACAGGGTTCCCTTGTTCTTTTTTCACAAAAAAAAAAACGAACAACAAAAACAGGACAATTATGGAGTTAGACCAAGAAGGGAGAAGAGATAAACTAGGGGCCTTATTGAGGACATTAGTAATGAGCAGAGCCAATAAATCTGGAGGATGTCTGTAAATATCCATTGGCATACTGTCTGGCCAAGGAGCCTTCCCATTGGGACTGTCCGCAATAGCAGTTTGAACTTGACCTTCCTGGAGTGTAGATGTAAGATTTGAGGAATAAGACAAATTGCTTACAGTGCCAGTGATCATCACTTCTGAGGGGGCTGATTATAGGCAAGTAAAATGTGTTTCCCAGACATCTGGCTATAGTAGTGACTCATCAGAACGCTTAGATTTACTCCTAAGAAAGGGATAATTAATTGTCTTCCAAAATGCACCATGACCCTTCAGTGCACTAGATTTTCTGTAAATTTTTCCATGCTTCATTTTTAAGGCAATATTCCCTGTCATTAAGGGCTTTTTTATACAAAGATCTAATGCACCTTACTACCTACTTAGAACAAGGAGTTTTTTTTAAAGGCATATAATAAGTTGTTATGAGAGCTGGTACAAGATCGGTCAAACTACTTTGTGTGCTTAGTCAATATCCTAGTGCAAATCACAGTTAAGAACTGCCTGATTGAAAAACAAATATCTTCAAAGGCAACTAGGATTACAAGGGAATCGGCCCCAAATTCAAGACAATTTAAAACGTCTGACAATTTAAAATGTCTAAGTTATAATTGAACCCAGCAAGACCAATAGTAGACCATTTCAATCTTAATCCATTATTCTTTAAAGAATTATTATTAGTAAACAGAAAAGCTGGCTTGACGTTTGTCATCAAAAGACAGTGATATGAAAAGTGGGTTAGGATAATTGAAAGATATCACTATAGGCAGTGAAGCAATAACCCGTTCGCTGAGGTTCTGGAGATGTAACAGCGATCAATATTACTCTGTGAACCCCTGCCAGTAAAATTTGGAGCAGTTGGGGAGTCTGAGCCAGATAAATCATGCATGTTTAATTAATTTTAAATGGCGAGTTAACTCTTATGGTTTTACCTTGCTGGCCATGTCTATCAAAGTCCAATTAACCGGTATTAGCAGTATATAAACTTTGAACATGATTGGAACATAAGTGAGAGTTAAAATCGCCGAAGATATTTATTAAAAAGAAAAGCCCTTGTAACCAACTTTCTGATTTCTTTTATAAAACCACAAAGTTTTTTAAAATTGCATTGGTTATATCAATCTGATTTCTCATTGTAAAAGTTAGTCAAAAACACATTAGGGTGTTTTTTACAGTATACCAGGAAGGCTTGAAGGTGGAGCAGGATTTTGATCTTGAGATTTAGGTTGACCGCCTCAAAAATTATAATCCATCTTTAGCTCTACCAGCACGATAAGTGATTGCTGGAATGGCAATTGTGGAGTAACTATCAGGAAAAAGGCATTTGTTGTGGACCAAATCTCTTGTAACTAAATAATATTGAATTGTTTCACAAACGTCAACCACTCTTGATTGTCAAACTTACTTTGCAGTCCCACAGTGTTCCAAGAGAGGAACGGTGTCCCGCCCGTGGAACCGGGTGTACACAGGGACGAGGCATTGCCCCCCCCCATAGCTTTCTCTGGCAGCATTGTCCTTAACCTCAGAGTCCCTGTGTACACCCGGTTCCACGGGCGGGACACCATTCCCCTATCCCTACTGAAATTGTGGTCCTCAGCTTGGACCAACAGCATCCTCTCAGGCATTCAGAATTACTTGTACTGATGATGATCTCATAACCGTTGTTGGGGATCGAAACGTCGTCAACTACATCTTATTTATTTATTTTTTTAAACTTGTTTTTATTGGCATTTGTAATATACAAAAACATGGTGCTTTAAGATACATTTGAATCACTTGCATCTTTTGCGTTGTGCAGCATTATGCATTGTTTATTGTACAATAAATGGACATGTATCCTGCCATTATTAGGGTCGAGCATCAAACTATTCCTACGGAGAACTGGGATGCAGAACTGAGGGGAGTGTTCATGGGTTCCTGGGAGCTAATGTTGCGTGGGGTATCGGGGCGACATGTGTCTCGAGTGCATCTATGTGTCTCTGGGGGTGGGGGGAGATCTGGTCGGCCTTGCTCCTGCGTCTGGTCCTCGAGTGTCATGTGGTTTGTGCTATGAATCGTGTGCGGCGCTACGCGTGTGCTGCAGGTGGAGATCTAGTGCGCGTGCCTGCGGGTTAGGTTTATGGGTGCGTGTCTGTCGGGTTGTGCGAGGGGTCATCTGGGTCGTCTTGAGTAGGTGGCTGTTTGAATTGGTGCAGCAGCATGGCCCACTCCATGGAAATGGGGTGTTTGCGTGTCCCCTTCACCTCCTCCTCTCTTAGTGTGTCTTCCTCTGCCATCGCCCATTTGTGTACTGCTCCCGTCCATGCCGCAGTCGATGGGCCTGTGGGGGTTCGCCAGTGCATGGCTATACTCCTATTGGCTAACAAAATTGCTAGTGAGACAAATCGGGTTGGCACTTTGAGTTGCTTTCGTTTCCGGAAAATACCTAGCGCACAGGCCTCCCATGTGTTCAGTTGCGTAAGCCCTGTAAGATCTTCGAGTGATTTGTGGACATTGTACCAATATGGTTGCAGTGTGGGGCAGCTCCAAAACATGTGATGAAAATCTGCTGCCTGTGAGCTACATCTGGGGCAGAGGAACCGGGTGTCGGGGTAAAATCTTTGGAGACGTGCTGGTGTTAAGTATGCCCTGTGGAAGATGTAGAATTGTATATTTTTAAACCGTGCATTTCTAGACACCTTCTTGGGGTATTCGAGGGCCATCTCCCATTCTCTCATGCAGTGGGCGTCCCAATTCCTCCTCCCAGGTAGCCCGTAGGGCCCCCAGGGGTCTATTTGCAAGTTCTCGTATGGCTTTATAAAGCCATGTGGTCAAGTGTTGCCCCGCTCCCATATGTAAGATTGTGTGAATGACCGGGTGGGTGGCTGGCTCTCCCGTCGATAGGTCGTGGTGCGATCGATAGCTTTCGAGGAGTTGGCGGTGAAGTAGGAATTGGCCAGGGGGGAGATCGTAGTCGTCCATAAGCTGTTGGAACGGTTTGAGCTGTCCGTCCTCAAATAGGGATTCCATTTCAGTGAGGCCGCTGGCCGTCCATATGTGGAGCATGTTAGGGGTATAATAGTGTTCACGTTTGGGCCAGCCGACCAGCGGCAGCAAAGGAGAGTAAGAAGGTTTCCCTGGTGACATACGGTGTATCTGTTGCATGCATTTGCGTGCCACTGCGACATGTATGGGATATGTGCGTCTCGGCTTGGTGCCTGGTAGTAATAGGCGGCATATTTCTGGGGTGGGCACTCGGCCTGTTGTGGTGTATGTTTCTCCTATATGTCTGCCTGCCGTCCAGTAGGACAGCCACTGCAATTGTGCTGCCAGGAAATAGGATTCGAATGACGGAGCGCCCAGTCCCCCTTGCGTGGTGGGCAGTTGTAACTTCGCTAGTGCTATCCTACGTCTGCCGGATCCCCATATTAACAAACCGAGGAGAGAGTCTAAGTCTCTGAAGAATGTTTTGGGTGGTATGATCGGTAGATTTGTGAAGTAGTAGAGCAACCGTGGGACTATTATCATTTTGGCTATAGCTACTCGCCCGATCGGGGCCAACGGGAGGTTCTTCCAGAATCCCACTGCTGATCTGATGCCGGCCAGTGCTTTGCGGTGATTACCGTCAAATATATCGGACGGAGAGTGGTAGAGACGGATCCAGAGGTATCGAGGGGCTTCCGCACTCCAAGTCACCTTCTGGTCACCCAACCAGATATCACAAGGGGGGAGATTCGGGTGTAGCGGGTAAACTGTGGATTTGTCCCAGTTTACTTTTAGCCCGGAGGCTTCTGCAAATTCTGTCAGTGTTGTCCAAATAGGCGTGAGGTCCTTGGTAATGTCACGAACATAGAGGAGAAGATCGTCGGCGTACATGGAGACGCTGTGCACGGTATCCGCTATGGGGATGCCCCAGTGTTCTCCTTCTCGTCGCAGCCGTATAGCTAGGGGTTCTACCGCGAGGGCAAAGAGGAGAGGCGAGAGCGGGCAGCCCTGCCTCGTGCCTCTGTGGACCGAGAGTTCTGGCGATATATATCTCCCTATGCGAATACGTGAGGCGAGTTTAGTATATAGAAGTTGTGTATACGCTAAAAGGATAGGACCGAGTCCTGCTCGTCGTAGGACCGAAAAAAGATACTGCCATGTGAGGGTATCGAAGGCCTTCTCGAGGTCAAGGATAATGCAGGCTGCTCTGGGGAACGGGTCGCCCACTTGATCTTGGATATGGAATAGTCGGCGTATATTTTGGGACGTATTTCTGCCCGGGACGAAACCGCACTGGTCCGGGTGAACCAGGGGTCGTAGGATTTGTGCGTATCTGTCCGCTAAAATCTTACCTAGGATCTTACAGTCAGCGGATAACAGCGTAATGGGGCGGTAGTAGTCCATTTGTTGCGGGTCGCGGTTTGGCTTCAGGAAAGTCACAATAACTGATTCCCTTCTCTAACGCCGTTGCCAACATCATCACCAGGCGGGGGACCAGCAGGGGGGAGAAGGTTGTGTAGTATTCTAGGGGGAGCCCATCGAGTCCCGGTGCTTTGTTACGAGCTAGAGCGTGTAGGGCGTGAATGACGTCGGTAGATTGTATCTCTGTATCTAATGCTATTCTGTCAGCCTTCGTGATTCTGGGGATCATCAATGGGTCTAGAAATTGATCTAGAATGTCCTGTCCGATCGGCTCTGGGCTACGATAAACCCCTGAGTAGTATTGATGGAAGGCCGCGAGAATCTCGTCCTGGGATCGTACCAGATTACCGAGGGGGTCGATCACTTCAGTTATGGGCTTTACTTCGGTGTCTTGTTTAGTTAGCCATGCCAATAATGTACCTGTTTTATCTCGCTCCTTGTGCATCCGAGTTGTGTACGCCCTGAAATTGTACCGACTGAGGTTGACGCAGGCAGTCAGGTACTCTGTTTTGGCTTTGGCCACCTGTGCCGCCGCTTCGTCAGTGAGGTCATTTCGTTTGGTAGCGGTGGCTAGTTGCGTTTCGGCTTTTGTGAGTGCCTGTTCTAACGTCCGTTTTACCCCTATTATTTGCTTGATACATTCTCCCCGTGCCACTACTTTGAAAGTGTCCCATTCCACTAGTGTTGAGGACGCTGTCCCTGCGTTGTTAGCGAAGTAATCCTGTATGCTTTGTCCCTGTTAGTGTTTGAAGACTTGGTCCGTCAGGCAGTCCCGTGGTAGTCGCCAGGTGGGGACCGGGGAGTGTGGGGGTCTCCAGTTTAATCGCAAAATATGAGCGTCGTGGTCAGAGATGAACCTACCTAGGTAGTCTGTGTGTTGGATTTTGGGTAATATTGCTGTTGAGCATAAGAATCTGTCTAGTCTGACTCGTAGGTTATGTGGTATGGAGTGAAACGAGTATAGTCGAGTCTGGGGATGACGCATCCTCCATGCGTCTGTGAGCGCCCACTGTGTTACCCAGGCTTTGAACCGTTCTGTTATGGGCTGAGGAGTGTGCGTGTGGAGGATGAGAGCGATCTAAGGTGAGGTTTAGCGTGCAGTTATAGTCGCCCCCTAAAATCCATGGTATGGAAGCAAATTGGGCCAACACCTCTGTGAGGCGATCCCAGAACCTGTCCTGCTCTGTATTCGGGGCGTAGATACTGCCCAAGAGTACTGATTGCCCGTCTAGGATTCCCTCTAATAAGGCGTATCTACCCTCCTTGTCCACCACCCGTCGGAGTTACTGAAATGGGGTCCCTGGTCGCACCCAAATCAGCGCCCCACGTGCGTATGCGGAGTATGACGTGGCACATATGGTTCCGCGCCATTTGGTCTGTAGTTTGCCTATCTCGGTAGTGGTGAGATGTGTCTCCTGTAAAAACACGATCCTAGCGTTCTGGCGCTTTGTATATGAGTATATAGCGTAACGCTTGCTCGGTGTGCGGAGGCCTCTAGTGTTGAGTGTTAGAATGCTGACGTCAGTGTTCTGTGCAGTCGTGGCCATATGTTGCTGTTGGCGTGTGTCAGGCTGGCCTGTGTCAGCCGGAGCCTAGCGATCCGTGGATCTCCGGTAGCGTGTAGTGCACATATGATACGCAATGTCGCCCAGTCACGCGTTGCAGATACCCTTTTGTGTGAAGTTCCATGAGGGGGTGGGACTTTTTGGAACAGGGGTTGTAAACTATAAACTGGGGTCGGGAAACAGTCCCAATACCAAGGACCTATCGCTGGCTGCGATACGTCCAAACCAGCTCTCATAAGTTCTGAGAGTATAACAACATGTTGTGGGGGTGGCAGTGCATGCGTGCGAGGCGATTCGCCGGTCGGGCCTTTGTAGGATCATTGGGCGTCGTCTGGAGTGCGCTTGTTCTTGTTCGTACTGCGTATGTTCAGTGAGTGAGCCTTGGTTACGTAAGTCTGTGCCGAATTATCTGTCGGATTGTCTCATGCCGAGAGTGTGTTCGTTTGCCCATCCAGTAAGGCGTCCGCTGTCTGGGGGGTGACTAGGGGAGGCGTAGTTGAATCTGTTCCAGATAGTGTCCCATCGCTGTCGTTCTCTCCCTCCGACGAGAAAATGTGTGGGGCTTGAGCCGTTTCCTCCGCGAGGGGGGAGTTCTGTAACTCAGTCACTGCTCGCAGAACCTCCCGCCGTTCCTTCATGATTTGCTCCAGGTCCGGGGAGTCTTGGGTGCGCGTCCCAGTTATCTTGTTCCGCTGCGTTGCTGTTTCGGGTTGCGTCTTCTGGTGTGTGGTGGTTTGAAACAAGGGCCACGTGTAAAGTCTGCCCTGGATTGTTGCGCACAATGTTGGTCTGCCCAGTCGTGCGCCTCTTCGGCGTTTGTAAAGAAGATGGTAGCGCCATTATGGATAATTTTGAGGCGGGAAGAGCAGGGAATATTGTATAGTGTTCACCCGCAAGCGACGTTTGACTTCCAGGAACAGAGATCTTTGTTGCTGCACTGCACGTGCGTAGTCGGGGAATATCATTATCCGTTTGTTGTCGACATGCAAGGGGCCTGCTTGTCTGGCGGCTCGAAGTACCGCATCACGATCACGGAAGTGTAAGAATTTCGCCAGCATCGGTCTGGGGGCGGATCCTAGGGAGGCTTGCGGGCCGGGACCCTGTGGGCACGTTCTATAGAGAAGAATGCTGTCCGGTCAGCTGCGGGAGTGAAGGATTTCACCCATGTTTCTACGTACTCCAGTGGGTTCGTACCCTCAATTCCCTCTGGGAGTCCCAGCACGCGGATGTTACAGCGCCTTGAACGCCCTTCTAAATCGTCCGCCCGCTCCTCCATGGTGGTCAGACGGTGCTGGACGTCTTGGAGCGCCGTTTGGTGTGCCCTGACGGCGGGTTGTAGGTCGGCCAGCGTCTTCTCCCCGTCCCTCACTTTGTCGGCCAGTTTCCGATGGTCATCCCGGACAAGGCTGATATCTGTCGTCAGGGTGCCAAGTCTCTCCTCCATGGACACCCTGGAGAGTTCGATGGCTGCCAGTACCTGATCCAGCTTGTCCGAAATTGATGAGTCAGCTTGAGATGTGGTAGTCTTGGCCCATGTCCTGGTGTTCGACATGTTCTCCGGTGCAGTCTCGGGTACCGTGGTATGTTGTGTGGCTTTCGGCTTTCCCATTACGGTGATTGAGGGGGGTCCCTACGCTGCGAGCCTCGTCAGTGGCAATACGCTGTTGGTGCGGCTCAGTGCCCGGCTTGCTAGTTCCCCGGGTGACTTGTGCCCACCAGATGCTGCGTAAGGGTTGCAGCGGGTCCGCAAGAGTCTTGGCGGGAAGGTACCTGCGTGCCAGTCGTTCCCCAAGCAGGCCCTCTTCCCTGCAGTTCTGGGAGAGGGCGGATGCCGCCCGGAGGGATGAGACCCGCGTGCTTTGTGCAGGTTCTTAGCGGGGGTCGCCGGCGCCCCCCACCTCGGACTGGGTCTGTAGGTCTGTGCAGGCAGGGCGTGGGTCATTGGATCACCGAGCCGCCATGTCGAGGTCAGGCATCATCTATCCCAGGTGCACCCAGTTCCTCTCACCTCTGTCTCCTTGACGCTTTGTGCTCTGGTGGCTCAGGTGACTTGGTTGTTCGGGATTAGTCCCGGTGCCTGCCTCGGTCTCTGGGCGCCATTTTAAGGTCAGGCGGCACCGGCCGTGGATCCCTCCGTGAGCTGCAGTAGGGTCGGGGGGGTGGCTATCAGTCGCCACTCACCTCCGTTTCGCTGGCGCTTTGTGCTCTGATGGTTCCGGTGACTCCGTGGCTCGGTATCAGTCCTGCTGTCCGCCTCAGTCTCTGGACGCCATTTTGAAGTCAGGCGCTCCGTGAGTTGCAGCAGGGTCAAGGGGGTGGCGATCTGCTCCCCTCCTCTGGGTTGCTGGAGGCCGGGGCTCATGGACTGGCACCCTCCGGTCCCGCTCGGCTGCGGCGCAGGTCTGGGGGTCCGTCCGGACAGGATTACCGCGTCCAAAATGGTGGGCCGTCTCCCGCCGTCGCCGCCTGGGCGTGTCTCTGTGTGCCCCCTCGGGGTGGACGTCAAGAGCCCCCGCTGCCGGGCTGCACCTTCGCTGCTACCCCTGTCCCGGGCCGGTTGGTGCGCTGTACTTGTCTCCGGTGTGGGTCTTTAGTTCGATTTCTTCCAGTCTGCCGTCAGGAGTGGACGAGCGCCATCTTGCCACCGAGGCAAGGGGTCCCGATATTTTGGTGCTCCGTCAGGAACACGCTCATTTGTTGGAGGAATGAGGCACCACAGGATGTTGTGGACGTTCCTACACCTGGATGTGGGCTCAGTGGTCCAGCACAACGCATATAAAAGGGCGGTGTGCTGACCCGATCGCGGAGCCTCAGCAAGACACGTCCGCCATCGCAGCCTGCTTGGCCACGCCCCCCGTCGTCAACTACATCTTAACTCCAATTTTTATTTATGACTGTTGTGGAGTACAAGATGTTCTTTCTACCGTGACTACTGTAATCCTTATATCACTTAAAAGTCACTTTACAGCTATATGCCGGAGGTCAGGAAATCTATTGATTTCCAGAACCCCGTCACTTTATGTTACTATATGTTGCCTAATGTTTATTGAATATGTAAATAAATACAATACGTTCCATTTGGACAATAAACACACCCAATGCTGATTGCAGTTTTGTGGTTATGGTTTTATATCTTCCAGGATAGGGACCGCTGTCTCTAATAATATACTGGGTTTTTTTTAACAAAAAAAAGGAGCTGAAGATGACCAGAGATGTTATCGGCTAATCTCATTAATTGACTCTGAAGTTAAAGTTGCATGCCTTGGTATCATTGAACATTAAAGTTAGCCTTCATGGACTTGAGCTTAGCCTTCGACTCTGTGAACAGGATCAATGTAAGGACCCTAATGCTCGATGAGTATCTGTGTCTAAGCAGCTTTTTAAATTAATGCCATACTAATCTCTCTGCCAAGATCAGATATGGGTTTTGGGAGAAGGGGGGATGCACAAACCCTTATCTATTAGGTCAGCAGAGGATTTGATAAAAGTAGGATCCTGTTCTATTCCTGCCCTCGGACCGCTAACAGGTTGAAAAAAACTAGTATATTCTTTTGTAGCCTTTACGGTACAGTTACATCGCAACACAAACTTATCAAAAAACATATAAAAATGACATAGAAAGAAAGGTAGAAGAGATTTTAACATCTTCGTTTCGAATGGAATAGTACTTTTAACGATTTGGAAAGCATGGTACTTAGACCACTGGTATTCAGCCATGGTCAAAGGGCATCCATGGTCACAAGCAAGCTGGACGATGGAAAAGCCATCTCTGCCGGGATCAACAAAAAACTCACCAGAAGGCTGCAGACCAGTCTGAACTCTGCAGCCAGAATCACTCAACGTCTCAAGCCGCACTCGCATCACACCTGAAGGAGCTCCCCTGGCTCTCCATTCACTATCAAGCACAATTCAAACTCTTCACCCACACTTTCAAGGCACTGCATAACACTGGCCCAGCATACCTCAACAATCACATCTGCTTTCACAAATCTTCCAGACACCCCAGCTCGACCGGACTTCCTATGTGCACAAATCCCACACATACGGAAAACCAGCTCTGGCGGATAAGCCATCTCCTCCATTGTTCCTAAAGTCTGGAACGACCTGTCGCTACACATAAGAGCCTCCTTGACTTGACCACAAATCTGACAGGCATTGGGTTAATTCTGCCTTTCTTTCCATAAGACAAACGAGGAGGGAGGAGGTTGAACTCTCCAAGCCCTCCGTAAGAGCCCATGCTTTAGTAAAAACTGTCTCATACAGAATACCGTCTCAGCTTTGTCACTAATGCACATCATAGGTTTATACAGACTTGTGTTTTACTAGGAATTGTGCATCTACGCCAAAATCTTCCCAGGGCTTGGGCCTCTATCACACCCTGTACTTGTGAAGTGCACTCAGTTCAAACAACTATGCATTTTCTTTGTTTTGCAAATATTTTAATCATGCTCATCGGCAATATTTGCTTCCTTATCTTAAAATACAAAGATTTTCAGGAAAGGACTATCCTTTAAAAAAAGAGAAAAGGGTGCTCTAAATATTTGGATGACTTAGGTTTCTCTTCATTTGTTAGTCTAATTTTACATGTTTTTTACTTGTTTTTTTTTTTGCTCCTGCATGACAATGTATTTTAGATCTTCATTTCTTATTCTCTGATTACTTTTATTTTTTTAATAACATTTTTAAGGTTTTTTGTTATAACAAAACAGTGTTAGAAGACCAAGGCAGATTCTGCAAGCACAGTTACAAAAGCTATATGTAGTGACAGAGGATTAGCACAGATCGATATCAGTATTGAGCTAATTGATTTTAATAGATAATCCTGTGTTCAGAGAATCACAAAAGGCAGTGAGAAACAAGTAGAGCATGTGTCGTGGATGCAGTATTGTGAGAAGTCATTATCATACAAAAGAAACATGCGTCTTGCAAGTCCAACTAATGTGGGAGAGGAACTAAATGTACCAAAGCCAGCAAGCTGAAAGTCATGGGCGCAGCGTGGGGGGATGGGAGGGAATCATTGACTGGCACATTGAGTGTTCCCAGGAAGGAAAAGGAAAAGGGGGGGGGGTCAGGCCACACTGCCAGGCCCCATATGGTTCAGATCCCAACTAGACAATTACTTGTCATGCAGGACCCTTTGGAATTCAGTCTCCAATGTTTCCCGGAGACGTTCCAACGGAGCATGTGGGTAGGAGCATTGCAAATGGTATAGCCTCATGTAGCGTCTACTAATTCTCATATACAAGGTGTGGGTTGGCAGATGGACTAGGGGTCTCTCCTCAACTACTGCCCAGTTGGTTCCAAGGGTGTGTGTGAAAAGACGGTAAGTCAAGAATTGTCCTCCATGCAGTGAGTGGTTATCTACGAGTTCTTGCAAGGATTGGAAACAATGGTTATCAAAGAGATCCCCAAAGATGTCGAACCCCGCTCTGATCCAAGGTGCCAGTCACTTTGCATCTAGGAGAGTGTCTTAGTCCCAGCAGTGAAACGTTGGGAGCATAAGAATACGTACATCTGGTAAGAGCACGGAGTCTGATCAGTGAGCGAAGTGCCACCTCGACAATCAGAGGCAGCCCCCCTAGGGATTAGTGTCACAGAAAGGGCCAAATGGTTTATCTTGGGTTTGGGTGAGGGGCAGTAAACGTCGCCCGGTCCCCTCTAGTGCTGCTGCCGCCAGCCACCTGGGCCGCCAGGTAGTAGGCCTCAAAGTGAGGGGCACACACCCCTCCCCTGGGTGGGCGAGAGTCATAAGACTGATAAGACTACTCTACGACGACCGCTCGACCATATGAGGTCGCCCAACAGAGGATCCAGCTCGCAGAAGAAGCATCACACTGGAATTAAAGGGTGATTGACAAAGTAACATCACCATTTCAAGTATGTCGATATGACCCTTGATTGACAACGGAAGCCGCCTCCAGAAAGCCACATTAGCCCTTAGAGACGTCCCCGCCCTTGTAAGATTACCATCTCGAAAGTCTTCCTCTCTATGGAAAATATAGAATCCCAAGTAGCAAAAAGGGATGCCCTCTTATCTAAGTTGGTCGGCACCCAGGGAAAGGACAACCGGGGATGAATCCAGACATCGAATAAATAGACAGGTTTTACCCTGGTTAATCACAAGGCCCTCCCAAAGGCCTCAAGCACCAGGGCTATTGAGTCAAATCTCTCTCTAGTGTCTTGAACAAAGACTAGGACATAATCGGCGTAGAGGGAGATGACCTGTAGGCCATCCTGGAGAGGAATGCCCAAAGACTGGCCCTTGCACCACATTCTGGAAGCGAGGGGCTCTATAGCCAATGCAAACAGCAAAGAAGAGAGGGGGCAACCCTGCCAGGTACCTCTTTCGACTGCAATTGGGTCAGAGACAGTAGTAGCCTCTAGTCTAAAACTTGCCACCAGGGCTGTGTAAAAAAGAGAAAAACCATTAAGGGTGACTTGGGTTCAAGTCCAAATTTAAGTACTTCAAAGAGGTAGAACCAGTCCAGCGAATCAAACGCTTTTTCAAGATTAAGAATTAGAGCCACTGAGAAGGGCTACCATCCCAGAACTGTGCTCATACTCCTGATTAATCTTCTGATATTCAGGAAGGTCGGCCTGGTCGGTATGAAACCATTTTGGTCCGGACGGACCAGGCTGGAGACGACACCATAAAGTCAATCAGCTAAGACTTTACCAAGTAGTTTATAGTCTGCATTCAATAATGCGATCGGCCTGTATGAGGTGGGATCCAGGGGTTTCTTGTGGGGCTTTAGGAAAGGGACTAGGGCGGCCTCCCTAAGGGATAGAGGGGATCAATCCAGATTCCAAGCCTTCATGGTACAGATGGGGAGAGCCTGGGAGCAACAGAAATAGCATAGGTTGTCTTAGAATTCAATAGGCAGGCCATCTAGGCTGGGGGCCTTCTCCGAGGCCAGGCCCGGAGTGCCATTCTTATTTCCTGCAGGGTAATAGGGCCCGTCAGCTCTTCTCTGAGATCGGATGGGAGTCAAGGAAGCTCAGTCCCTACCAGGAAACATTGGATTTCCTGGAGACTTGAGTGGGGAAGTTCCAAAGAGTCTGTCTAAAAAGCGGAAAAACGTTTCACAAATCTCCTGTTGGGTATATACAGCTAATGCCCTGTTTGTCTCGGATCGCCGGAATGGGGTGTTGACAACGGTCCTCAGAGTATCCAGACCAACAACCAGTCTGACTTATCCACATCTAATTGGGTTCTAGCTGCATCAGCTGCCTGATCGGAGTATCAGAGCTTTTCCGTGAAATACTCCCTGCTTTTTCCAGCGCGCCTGCGGGTTGTTGCAAACGACAAAACTCACTTCTTTGCTACACCGGAGGAGGCAGAGGACTGGCTAGACACCTTCACCGCTGCGGAACCTCGCAACCCTGCTGCAATGACGACTCTGCCGCGGCGGAGAGACCCACCCCGTCGCCGCCGAAGGGGACAAAGATCTACGGAAGTACGGACACCGTCCTCGCCAACCATGGGACCCTCCCAAGAACTGGCACTCAGTGGACAGAGGGGAGCCCTTCAGGCGGTGGTGGACATCAGTGGCTCCATGGTGGCCGAGACCGCCTCAAGCCCCAGCCCGCAGAACCTATCAAGCGACGACGAACGAATATACGGGCCGCAGGAATCACAGGACTCCGCCGAGCGACCGGATGTCACCCCGCAGACGGCCGACACTATGATATGAACATTGAGGGACTCGGTTTGTCATTACCTGGCCTGCAACTAGAGGTATTGTGCCTGGTGTATGGGGGTGTGTGATTGCCCGGAACGCTGCTGTGCATGGTGGACTCTGCTGGGGTCCCAGGCGATCGCGTGGAGACGGGTGAGGCGCTGCATGCAGAGCTGAGAGGATGGGGCTTCATTGTATTTCTCGTTGCCAGTACATGTGACTCAACCCCCACCGTGCTCCTGGCAGGGGCCGCTGTACGGGCGCAAATATACTGCCTTTCCTACACTGTATTTTGCCTGAAGAGGGGGAGCCTTCGAGACACTGGCCATAAGTACTGTAGATTGCCCGTGTGCAACACGTAGCGCACCCCCCCTGATTGTTTGCCTGTTGTCTCTCTTGAGTGTTTGGACGATTGCCTGTTGCACTGTCGCCCTTTTGGAATTCTTCATGATGATGTTATTGTTATGGTTTTATTGTGAGATATCACTTATTGTAGGCCGTTTCATATCACACAACACGCCACGTGTCAGAATGTTGGGACAGTCATTCACTATTGATCCACCCGTGCCACAGTTACCTGCTGGGCTGCTAAGGACACACTTTCTCCTAGTTTACTGTACAAGCCATGACCTCATTTAAGATTGGCACGTGGAATGTGAGGGGCATGCACTCCCCATCACGTAGGTATCAGATATACTCGTATCTCAAAAGACATCAAGTACACATAGCTCTCCTTCAAGAGACACACCTAGCCAAAGGGGAAATCCAACGCTTACACCGCAGATGGCGCGGTCAGCTGTATGCAACAGGGTACTCTACTTTTGCACGAGGCACACTGATCTGGGTGCGCCCTGGGGTCCCCTTCAAAATTACACATTCACTGGTGGACACAGAGGGCAGATATGTTGCAGTTAGGGGCATATTGGATGGCCGGCAGGTTGTCATTGCATCATTATACGCTCCCAACACGGAACAGGCTGTTTTTTTTTTTTTTACACTGTCTCGCGCGTCTTGGCGCCATGGCATGATATCCCTATGTTCCTGGGGGGTGATTACAATAGTGTACTAGATGTCTCATTGGACCGCTCCTTCCCGCCCCTTCCGGGCACAAGCACGCACCAAGCCATGAAGGCGCTCACTAACTGGGCAACACAATGGCACCTGAGAGATGTCTGGAGGCACCGCAACCCCCACGATAGGGTGTACTCAGGCGCTCACTACTTGCACGTCCGGTTGGACCGCCATATGCTCTCGGAGGAGCTGCTCCCGCACGTGTCTGCAGCCTACTATCTGGGCAGGACGCACTCCGACCACAATCCTCACGTGTTGGAGGTGTCCTGGGAGCCTCTCCGGCCACCAATTCCAACCTGGCGGTTACAGCCAGATGTATTATTAGATGCGCCTTTTCGTGACCTGTTGGCCAGCAACATCACCCAATACTTTGAAGAGAATGTAGATACCGCCACGACACCGCAAATAGAATGGGAAGCGTTCAAGGCAGTGGTCAGGGGTGACTGCCTAGGCGCGCAGGCAGGCATGCGCAGGCAGCTGGAGGCAGAACTCACACGACTTGAGAATAACCTGCTCCGGGGAGAGGGTGAAGCACCAGAGGGCGACCCACTAACATTGGAGCGAGACAGAGGGGAACACTCCAGATTACTTGACCGGCTCCGTCATCTGAACTATGCGGCACACTCTGCGCGTACCCATCACACAGGGGACAAACCTGGCAGACTGCTGTCGTGGCTGATACGACAGGACACCGTCACCGCGCCTGTCACATCCATAAAAGACATGCGAGGCACCACGGTACATGCGCAACGCGACATCCACGACGCCTTCGTCGAACACTACTCTGCACTGTACAGGTCTTGTTTGACGACCACAGACGCAGACATAAGTGACTTTTTATCCACACACATGTTACCGAGACTAACCTTGCACCAACAAGAGGACTTGGATGCTCCTCTACTACCAGAGGAACTAAGGGACAGTATTTTCTCGCTCTCGAATGGCAAATCTCCGGGTCCAGACGGACTACCGGCTGAATTTTATAAAGCTTACTCCGATATATTAATACCAGAACTGTTGCGGGTATACTCAGCAGCACTAGATGACGCAGCACTCGCACCCACGTAAAATGAGGCACTACTGATCTCCCTCTTAAAACCAGGCAGAGACCCTGAACTCCTGGGCTCCTATCGCCCGTTGGCTTTGCTGAACACGGACTACAAAATACTTGCCTCCCTCCTAGCTAAACGGCTGGCTCCGTTTGTACCCACTCTGGTACTCAGTGATCAAAATGGCTTTGTCCCGACCAGGAGCACCTCCCTCAACATACGCAGACTATTTAGAGTCCAGCAGTATGCAACAACGACTTGGCCACGCTCTGGCTGTCTAGTGCTAGAACTGGAGAAGGCCTTCGACTCGCTGGAATGGCCCTACCTAGCGGCTGTCTTGCGCAAATATGACCTGGGAGACAGATATCTGCAACTGGTACAGCTGTTATACCAGCGCCCCACAGTGCGGGTTCGAACGGGCAAGCTCATTTCTGACGTAATACAAGTCAGGTGAGGAACCAGGCAGGGATGCCCACTATCCCCGTTGCTCTTCTCCCTTGCCATGGAACCATTAGCAGCCCTCCTTCGAGAGAGCGGCGCGGACTGGGGAGTTCCCCTACATGACGGAACCCACACAGTGTCCCTATATGCGGACGATCTGCTGCTGTTTATCAGAGACCTATATGCAGTGCCACCGGCCATATCCACATTGTTTCGCAGATTCGAGACAGTGTCGGGCCTTAAGGTAAACTGGGCCAAATCGGGTGTCTACTCTTTCTGCGGCAACGTGGCCGAGACGGATAGAACTATTAATGGCACTGCGCTTACCTGGTATCCAACCACGTTCAGATACCTAGGTGTTCATATTTATAGAACCCCAACAGACATACTGGAGGGTAACCTGGTGCGCGCCATCTCCTCGATCAAGGCGCAGATGCAGTTCTGGAAGTCCTTGCCACTCAATGTGATGAGTCATATAACTCTGACCAAAATGATTGTACTGCCGAGACTCCTGTATTACTTTGCGAATCTTCCAGTGTATGTCCCAGCGCGACTATTCCGGGAACTGGAAGGATTAATCCGAGGCCTACTCTGGAATGCAGGGCGACCCCGGGTAGCATTGCAGAAATTATATGCGCCACCGGAGCGCGGGGGCCTGGCAGTTCCGCACCTGGAACTTTACTACTTAGCTGCACAGATGCAGTGGGCCACGAAGTGGCTGAGTGGCAGGGGTCTGACAGATACGGCGACCAAAGCCATTTCCTGGACACAGGCTCAGATCTTCCGCCTATTCCATCCACTGGCGAAAACCCCCCGCCCGACGCAGATACACATAGACCTGGCTCATAGATGCTACCGAAGGAGCCTATGACTCACAAAGGACACGATCCCTTATGCACCGATCCTACCCCTTGTCGGAACACCCCGAGGAAGGGGCTCCGTGACGGCCACAGTGCTGACACCCTGGACTGAGGTGGGAGTGGAGACGCTCTGAGACTTATATGCAGACGGTGCCCTTCTACCTTTCGCGACCCTGGCGGCAGACAGTGGTTTGCCGGCGGGTCAGTTCCTACTTCACACGGCTGTCCTACGGACCCTGACACTGGCGTGGGGAGACCTGGCCGAGGAACCGCCGACACATCAGCTGTTGCAGTATATGCATGTAATGGGGGAGGGGTCACATGTGGTCCACTGGCTGGCACAGGCCCTACTTTACCAGGTATTGCAACCACCACAGAGACTCAGAACACGCTGGGAGGATGACAGGGGCCGGCCCTGGTCCGACAAGGAGTGGGAGAGTGCACTAGCTTGCGCCACGCACATACCGCGCAATTCACGATTTAAGCTTATACAAACATATATATTGCACAGAGCGTACCTCTCACCAGACAAGATGAATAAATATTTTAACATTAACACCTCCAAATGCCCGAGATGTCGGCTCCTAGGCGCAGACTTCCTCCACATGCTGTGGTCCTGCCCCCTGCTCCTTCCTTATTGGCGCGTAATTACGGAGACGCTCACGAAATGCACTACTGCTAAGGTACCCAACACATGGGAGGTTTGTCTCCTGGGCCTCTATAAACGAACCAAAGCCAACAAGGTCAGCTCTAGGTTTCGCGATTTAGGCCTTGTGACTGCAATACGCCTGATCACCAAGAGATGGAAACACAAGGATCCCCCGGAGACATCCTACTGGATGAAATCCCTGGAGGTGTGGGCGCGAGCGGAAAGCACTGTCCTGCATAGGGAAGAAACGGCAGGGTTACGTAAATACCCCATAGCACAATCTTGGGACGACATCCTCCAAGCCCTCACACGTCCTGGAGATACACTGCGTGCACCCCCGGAGCAAGAATCAGAGGACATTAACTAGTGTGTCGCTTGATGCCATAGATACGTTGTAACAGTAGACGACCCTGCCAATAACTCCCGGGCCGGGTGAAGACCCCATGCCACTACGGGATTATTCACAGATGCAATACCGACCGCACGGTGCCCTGGCAGCCATATCATGGTACACAGAATAGGCACGGCAGCTCACATTCACATTAGCACACAGCTTTTGGCACAACCCATATGGAACGGCACTCCACATGATGACTTCACAACTATCCTACTTTTTGGTATCTCTGTTTTTTTGTTGTTGGTTTTTTTTTGTGTTCTTCTTCCTTTTGTTTCGCTAAGTTCTGATTTTAAAGTTCAAATTGACGATGATCCGCAACTTGTACGTATGCTTATGTGCTTTGTCTGTGGATTACTGTGTAACATATCTCATAGGAAAGCCGCATAGCAGCCGAGTGCCTTTGCGAACATTGATGTAAATGCTCGTTGCTAACCGTAGTCTGGGAGGTACGCACTAGGAAGGCACGCCCAGTTCTGTGGCCTTACGCGCCGACGTATATGGGCAGTGGCTGCCACTATTAAACTGCGTATGCATACTAAATCCTGAGCGACACGTACAGAACCCGCTATGATTGTATGATGGCAATACCCAGATGTAAGTACATGGTAACATGGTACCAATGCTTTAGCAATAAGCACCAAGTGTGTTAATGTAATGATGTATGTGTTGGAAAAACTGAAAAATGCAATAAAGATACTTTTAAAAAATCAGAGCTTTTCCATGATGGCCAACTCCTCTTTACGATGGTTGGAAAAATTCGATCTTGCTGCTCCGCATCCAAATAAGTCTGCTCCACTCAGAGTAGTTGTCGCTCCACAGAGGCGCGCTCTCCTTCCCGGGCCTGAATACAGTGGCCAAGGCCAACACTTTCATCGTCTTCCATTCTAGGGCTCCCAAAGAGGAGTTAGCTTTGTTTTGATCAAAATAGACTGCTAGTCAAGTGGCTAGGGTCTCTTGCAGGAGTCTATCCTGAAGCATTGGGAGTGAAGAGTCGCAAGCTCAGGACCACCGGACAAGGTCCTTCCCATTCAAGCATCCGAATTAGTGGACAGTGTTCTGAGATCTCCCAGCCTAAATAGTCCATCAGTAAGATGCGAGGGCAAAGTGGCAAAGAGCAAACCACTAGATCCAGTATTACACAGAGGACGTAGATCAGAGACCAAAAAGAATAGAGCCTCTGGATCGTATGTTGCACCCGCAAGACATCCAAGAGAGCAAAATGTTGTAACCACAAATGTAGCGTCTTGGCATTTGAAACCATCTGACTTGTCGGGAGGGTGGGACCTGTCAAGGTGTTCGTCCAGGAATGAGTTAAAGTCCCTCTCCCTCCCCCATACCCCCACCTCGCGAAACAGGCAAGGGATGGCTGCCCAGTCCGCTAAGTGGCTAGATAGTGTAGTCAGGAATGAGAGTTGGTGGATATGTGGTGCATAAATATTGCCAAGTACATGGGGTACCATCGAGCTTACCCTCCAGAAATATGAACTTGCTCCCCAGATCTAGGATGGATTTGGTAACAGAAAAGGGGACTCTGGACCTTATCCAGATCAGAACGCACAGGGTAAAAAAGGAGTACTATGTGGTGTATACTTGCCCCCTCCCAATGCCTTTGGAGATACCTACCCTCCCCCTGTACCGTATGGGTCTCCTGCAGCATTGCTATATGGACATCGTGGAGCCACAGAAGAGAATGGATTCGGTAGTGATTTGTCAGGTGTGACATGCCATGTGAGAATTATTTGTTAGACAACATAGCTGAGGAAGCAGAATGCAGAACCTCGACCCTCTCAGCCAGGGACTTCATCTGCCAACAGAGTTCTGCAGTGACAGGCTGGAGGTCAACAAGCATTTTTTTCCGATTGGGATACTCTATCAGCCAGTTTACGATGATCCTCAAGCAGTAAGCTAACGTCAATATTGAGACTATATAACTTTGGATTCTAGGACAGGTCTCGAAAAATCATAAAAGTGTTACTAGACCTTCAGGTCGAGTAACTTGAATAATCTACTCGACCTAACTGTAATGTACTTCACCCGTAAACTGGTCTCAAATTGTGTGATCATTGACAAATATTTATTTTACAGAGTCGCCTTTTTCTTCATTCTCACATATGAGTGCACCTTCAAATATGTGAGTTCAGCATTTCTGCTGTACAAAACAAAACTCGTTTGATTAAATAGACTAAACTTTTGCTCCGTGTGTACTAAGAATCTAGTCCACATAAAGGGTACACATGATCCTTGACTTGCCTCTCAGTTTACTAATAGCATTGCCATCAGAGCAGGGGCAGGAGTGTTTCTCAGTTCATGTTTAAACACTCACTTTTAATATATTACTAAAGCAGGATATTGTAGCGCCCTGTCATTTACAAGAAATGGCCAAAAACCTTCCCAGTACGTTGCAGCTTTACTGATAAAACTATATAGCGTATTAACAATAATCTGTGAAAATTGAGTTTCAGAAACCAAATTAATCATTTGCACATCACCAAGTAAAGTGTTTGGATTAGTTTTTTTTTTTTTTTTAAATCATCACAGAAGTAAAAAAAATGGGCTTTCACAATTACTGAAATATATTTTGAAGTGTTTGGAATTTGACTTATTAGCTATTTAAATGTGTGTTAGGAAAACCCCGAAGGCCTACAGCCTTTCATTTCGCACTTCGTACAGCAGGTCAGATAGTTCACTTTACAAAATCCTGAAACTCTGCAGTCACAGAAGGAAAAGTAATTGTAAATTGACTTCTGACCACTGTCTCTGTTCACAGAGCAAATGTGACCATATCAAAAACAAGATTTAAAGGCATCTTTATTGCTCCTTCACTTTCTGACTGAACAGAGCACCTGTTCTTTGTAAACTCGCCAGAAAAGGCGAGTAGGTCCTAAATATAACTCAACCTGATAAAATCTGGCTCGCCATAGCGAATGGGCGAGTAGGTTTTTCTAGGCCTGTAGGACTGTTTTTGTAGATTCAATAGCAGGTAAAATCTGATTCAATTTATCATGATCTGGTGAAGGGCCAGTATGGGGATCAGCATGTGAGGAGTCCCAGTGCCTTGAGGTTTGGCTGGCTTCTGTGATCTATTTCCGTCCTGTCTAGGAGATCCACAAGTGCGGGGTCTAGAAACAGGGAGCAGACAGGACCGCCGGTGAGGGAAAAGCTAGGGGCTCCAACAGAGAGACCAGTGAAATCAGCCTGAGGAGCACAGTCGTAGGTAACAAACCTCTAAGTGACCTCAGACTCACTTGCCCCTCCAAGCACACTCCAAAGGGGGGCAGAGAGGGGGGCTAACATGAGCAGTCCAGAACGTGTCTAGTACTGGGACACCTCCAGAAACAGAGTGTCAGAGCCCCCTGAGACTGAAGTATCCAGAAACAGGGATCAGTGGCATGGTCACAAAGTAGGCAAGAAAATAGACCAGGAGTGGTCCGAGTGCAACGGGGAGCCCAAAGGCCGCGGAGCAGGTGCACCCACCCCAGTAGGTCCTCATGGACGACAGGTGGTAGATAACTACGTGCGCCATCCAGGGTATCAGACCCAGGCCCCAGGTACTGTCCGCTGCGGGGTCCAGTATCAACCCCCCCCAGAGGTGGCAGGAGTCAGTGCAAGGTCTGGGATGACCTCTGATGTGGTCCTACAGTGTCAGGAGGGACAGCCGCAGCGATCAACGGCAATCCCCTACGTAGGGGCGCAGGTGAGAGCAGGAGGCCTCCCAACAGCAAGGAAAGTGCGGGCCTCCGGTGAACAGCAGTATCCCAGCGGGTTCTGGGCCCCCCTACCAGCTCTGCTAACCAGATCCAGGGTCTGTGCTCTGATTACAGGTACATGGTAATTTGGTAGAATTACAGTTGGTACTGACAACCTACCTGCAAGTCCCTAGCATATGGTAGGGCATGTAGGTTTAGAGGCCCAGTAGATTTAATGCACTTAAGTGTGCACTAACTACTGTGGTGCCTGCTGTCATTTTAAAAGCCAGTCTGCTTTTAAATTGAAATTATATGCAAATTCGACTTTGGAATTAAAGGTATTTCCAAAGTCTCAAACCACCTTATTTTTACATATAAATCGCCCCTAAGGTCTCCACTAGGTGCCCCAGGGGTAGGGTACCTTGCAACTATAAGCAGGAACATTATAAAATAGGTTTTATAAGCCTTGGTGAGGGACAAACTGCCAATTTTGTTTGTCCCCATTGTAGAAAACTAGCTCCATAGGCTAACATGGGAATATTTTATTTAACTATAAATATTGACAGGAGCGAGGTAAATATCATTCAAGGACTCAAAATGATAGTTATGATAAATCAAACAACTTGCCACTGTTAGATTTATAATAACTATCACAGACCAAAGTAATTAAACGTTCACGTCTGTAAGCCAAAATCTAGCCTTCCAGCTGCCCTCTCCTGATTGGCTAACCTCTGAAAGGCTGAGCCAAGCTGTAGTAATGAGGTGTGAAATGGCATTCTAGAGAGACAATGGATTTCATGTGGGAGGAGAACTGCAGCTGCAGAAGCAAAGGACAGGATGAGTGAGGGGTGGCCAAACTGGTCTTCACAGGAAGAATGGCACTTTAGGACAGCACAGGCTCACCCCCATATCCTGCATCCCCAGCCACACAGCAGCCCCTGTAATTAGACTAGGGAGAGGGATAGAAGAGGAGTTAGGGAATCTTATCCAAGCCAGTGGGTTGGCTTAGCCTGATGTTAATGTTAATGTTAATGTTAAAAATGATTTATAAAGCGCACGTACACCAGGAGGCTTCATGGCGCTGTAGGCTGCTCCAAATGCTATCCGGTAGAACATCAGTCATAGGCCTGTTCAAAAAGCCAAGTTTTGAGAAGCTTCCTGAACTGCAGGAGGTTAGTGCAAGACCGTATTTCCAGCGGGAAAGAATTCCACAGTTTAGGGGCAAGGATCGCAAATCTACGGCCACCTTGACGCACCCGCTTGAATGTCGGGGTGTCAAGAAGTGAGAGGTGGGCAGAACGTACGTTACGTATGGGGGTATGTCTAAAAATCAAGCAGTTGATGAAAGCAGGGCTATTGCCATGCAAAGATTTAAAAATAAGGCATCCAGTTTTAAAGGCACAGCGCTGGGCGATAGGGAGCCAGTGCAGTCTCTTCAGCAGGGGAGTTGCTGATTGCCATTTAGGTTGTTGAAGAATCAGTCGGGCTGCATGGTTTTGGACCATCTGAAGCCGTTTGAGTAGATAGAGAGGCATGCCCAAGTACACGGAGTTAGCGTAGTCAAGATGCGACAGGACAGTGGCTATTATAACCATAGTCAAGGCTTCCTGAGTGAGAAGGCGGTGTATCTTCCTGATCTTCCGCATTTGAAAGAAACACTTGGAAATGACCGCTCCAACCTGGGTTTTTAATGAGAGGTCATTGTTAAGAGAAACTCCAAGCGTTTTGGCCGAAAGGGACGGGGAAGGAGAAGGTCCTAGCTCTGGGGGCCAGTAATGGGGGCCCCAGTACTTATGACTGTCCCCAGTAAGAACAAGCTCTGTCTTACCAGGGTTCAGTTTAAGGTGATTAAGGTCCATCCATAGTTGGATGTGCCGCATTGTAGCCTGATCTAACTTCCAAGGAGAGAATTTCTCCATGTTGGATTTTGGAAGAATAGTGCTTTCTCGGACAAGAATATGCCACACTTTGGAGGAAGTGGTCATACCGGAGGGTGGCAACCTGCAACCCATTAGTCAGGGGTGCCCCCCTGCTTGACACCCAGAACACTGAATAAATATGGGAGAGCTGCCAAGCAACTCAGATCTCTGCCTGGAAAAATCAAGAGAAGGAGGACTGCCCAGCTGGAACCCCTGGTCTGCACCCCAAGAGGACTGCATTCATAAGGATTGCACCTGCTGCACACTTTGAAACTACTGCCCTAAGGACTTTGACTTGCTTCAAAGGGATTGAGGAGGGACTCCCTGAAAGCAACAGGTGCAAGAGAGCTGGACCCTGAAACTACAAGGAGAAGAAGGACTGACCTGCTGGAAACCTGATCTGCACCCCAAAGGTCTGCACTCTGAAGGACTGCACCTGCTGCACATTCTGGGACTGCAGCTTAAGGACTTTGGCATGCTTCAAGAAGGATTAAGAAGTGGACTACCTGCAAGCTACATGTTAACAGAGCCCACCTGCATCATCTCCACCAAGAAGTCCTCATCCTGGAGTGCATCCAGGGTTCGAATAAAATGTTTTCGCTGTGTTGATTGTGTATTGTTCGATGTAAGTTAGCATCCGCTGCACCATTTTATGTTTGGCCGCCATTTTGAACCATGATCGAAACTAATCTTCCCCTACTCACAAAAGCAGCTTTTGGTAACTCTTGTTTCTCCAAGGTTGGGCCCTGTTTTTTTTCCCTCTATGAATACACTGTTCTTATTAGCGTATACCTTTCCCACTAGATAGAGGCCTTCTCCCACTTGTATAGCGGTGGGCATGGACGGAACGAACTTGAGCAGGAGATATTGTGTGCCCGGCCTCAGGATCTAAACTTATCCTTCTGTACACTTTTGTGTAGCTGCATCTGCCTTTGAAAATTCCATTGTGGGCGTGCATTCATTGGTTCTGAATTGTACATAATGTATCACCATGTTTTCTGATGTTAGTCCCTCTGCAGCAATCCTAAGAGACTAGGCAGACTGGGCTCCACTCGAGCGTATCTGAATAAATATATTGGTTTGTATTCTCTACTGTCTGACCGACTCTTCATTTGTATGGAAGGCTGAGCGGTGGTCGTGTGTGACCCAGGTGACCCTAATTCGGGTCACTTCCTTCACCAGTGGACTTATAAGGATTTGGTGAGGTGCATTGTGGTTATTGTAGTCCCAACACCCCAATGACATTCTCAGAGCTTCTATGCCCCTGGATTGGTGTTGTGGACACTTTGAACCCTCAAGGAGACCTTCTGGAAGACGTTCCAGAAGTTTGGAGCAACTTTTGTAAAAAGTTCTATAAGCTGACCAGGTGCACTGTAGGAGATGTAGTCCCAGACCCCAAGAGGCAAGCCAGAGCATCTGAACCCTTGGCTGGTGCTGTGGACACTTTCCTGCAATACGAAAGACGACTGGAAGTGAGTGTAAAAAACTCTCGACTTTGTCCTGGTCCAGTAGAACCTTTTTTTCTTTAATCCTTTGAGCACTATTTTTTTCAAAGCGCTAGTTTTACTTTCAATCTTTAAAAAATCATCTCTCTGGATCCCTACATTGGATTTTTGTTGTTTTGGTGTCTATTTGTTCATAAAAATATAATCTATTTTTATAAACTGGAGTTGGATTTGTATTGTGTGTTGTGTTTTACTTATTTAATGTATTGGTGTTGCTTTACACACCAGTCTCTTAAATTAAGCCTGCCTGCTCGTTGCCAGCTACCAAGGGTTGAGCAAGGGAATAATTTATTGAGACCTTGACTGGACCTTTAAATGTAAGTGTGGCCTTATTACTAGTGGGCGGTCCCTACTTATCACTACTAATAATCCACTTCTCAACATTTACTATTATGCATTTGTAATTACTTTGTATTAGAAGCAATATACCAAATTACCTCGGTCATGTTACTAGGTCACCTGTTACTTTGGCCATGAAATCTGGTTACCATGCAACCTAGTCAGGCAACAAGCCTTTCACTTTTGTTCATGTGTTTTTTATAAAACCATAACTTTAACCAGCAACTGGAGAGAGTGGAAATTCATGACACAGAAAGCAGGGCTTTATGTTAAGTTATACTCGCAACAGTGGGACAGCTATTTCCACAACTGTTTTGGTTACTAAAAGTACTTGTTGAGACGATTCTCAACTGGGGGAAAGTCCTGTGGACAAATGTGTGTTGTGCATGTACCAATGTAGATCTTCAACTGGGGAGGATCCCCAAAAGCAAATGAGTATGCTAGCAGTAAATGAGTTGAGGTACAATCTCAACCCATGATACTCCTCTGAGAACAAATGGAGTACTTGCTCGATGTCCATGCATCAAAGTCTCTCAACAGGGGTTCAAACCTGTGAATAAACACTGGCGCCAGCAAAGGTTGTGTGAGTCGAGAACTCTCTCAACTAAGGAGAGGAGTCCTTGGATGAGATTAGTGTGTATTTATTAAATACAGAGCCTACAATCAGAGGGCAGGACCTCCTGGCTCAAGAACATCTTGTCGGCTATCCTTTTACTACCAACTATTTGACCATACACAAAACTTGATCTAATTCCATATTATCCTTCCATTCTTTAACACTGACACCATCAGTGATTGATGCCACCCCAAATTCTTATGCAAAATTATTTTCTCCACACTTATGAGGAAGAGGCAATCTAGAAAAAACAGTCTGCAGCTAGGTTCTTTACACCAGGTGTGTATAACATTTTAAAATGAAATCCTTCCAACCCCAAGAACCATCTGGAAATCATAGGTGTGGTTCTTTCAATGCTTTTGATTGAAAAAGGCTGATATCAAAGGTTTGTGGTCTGTATGCAATATAAAAAAAAAGGATTCCCCAAAGAAAAAATTTGAATGATACACTGCTCAAAAACATGCCAGAGCCTCTTTTTCCACAACAGAATACCTTGACTCCGCATCTGTCAATGCTCGAGGCAAATGCAATGATTCTTTCTTCCCCATCAACTAACTGACTTCGGGTAGCTCCTATCCCTCTAGTGCTAGCATCAGTAGTCAGTATGGTGTTTCTTTTGGGATCAAAATGACCAAGAAAAGGGGCATTAATGATTTCCTTTTCTTTACAACGCAAAAGCTTCTTGACAATGTGTCCCACACAAATTTATTTATCTTTAACAATCTTCTCATGCATAAGTTAGATCAGCAACATTCTTTACAAGTGTCGAATAATATTCAGAGAGTCCTAAAAATGACTTGACTTCCTCTTTGCTGTTAGGAGAAGGAGCTAATCTTATGGCTTCAACTAAATTATGTTTAGATTATATACCTTCCTTTGATATCACATGCCCAAGGTATATAACCGCTCTTACTCCTTTCTGGCATTTCTCCTCTCTCAACATAAGTCCAGCCTCTATTCATTTATTAAGTACTGTTCGGAGTACTTTGTTGCGGTTCTCTTCTGTGTCACCATAAATTAATAAATCATCCTGAAAACATAATACATTTTCAACTCTGTTTAAAATTTCCTACATCTCCTTATGGAAAACTGCCGCTGCAGATGCAAGACCAAAAGGCATCCTCCAAAACCTGTAGGCTCCAAAAGGTGTTACAAACGAAGTTAAGGGTTTATTTATTGGGTGCAGTTCCACTTGGTGGGATGCAGACGAGAGATCAATTACTGTAAAACATTCTGCCTTACCGGTCATACTTAGCATTTCATTAATAATGGGTAGCGGATGCCGATCTACCCAAATGTTAGCAATGAGATCCCTCAAATCTGTACACAAGCGAATAGAAGTGCCTTTGAATTTGGATGCTATAACAACTGGTGAGACTCATTCTGCACACTCTATAAGTTCTTTAACCCTCTTGCATGGTCAATCATTGCAATTCTTGAATTAATGTTTCTTTCATCATGAGCGGTTTGTTCGGCATTTATGTACACCAGGTGTGGCATTCTCATTTAGCTTTATTTTCGATGCACACAATGCGCAGCCCGAAGACCCTGTCAGCAACTTTTAGCTGCTGTAACAATCGATGCGCCGCCCAATATACCAAAGTTGATGAGAGATGGAAAAATTCCTGTCAGAAATTTGTAGCGGCCGATCTCGCGGATGGTTTCATGAAATAGTTCTTTATGGCATAATGCACAACTCGAACGCCCAACAAACTGACCTCAGCAAGAGAGAAGAGACGGATGAGGTAAGCTTGAGACGCTTACAAACTCCTCCAGGTGTATCATCAATGTAAGGTTCCTGCAATATGCACTTTGTATAAAATGCTGAACTCCACAGGGTCAGGCTGAATTATGAGTGTTCTTCCTCATAAACCCTGGAGATTGATGAAAGGCAAGTGCCACAGGGGGAAATGTCATTCCGGAGTTGTCCACAGCAGAACTAGTCATCGCCAGTGTTGTAATTCAGAAAAATAACATGAGTAGATAGGTAGCAAATACAAGAATTTATTCTCGAACGGCGTCCATAGCACCTCTCCACAGAAGGTTGACTCCAACTGACATCAGTTTGATTCCAACTGTAGTAACTGTATCAAATTCAACATTCCAAGGGTGACAGAAAGGGCATGATAACAGGGGGGTGGGAAAACAGGATGTACCACTATAACCATATATACATAAAATATATAATGTCCAATACACTAAAATAGAGACTAATAGTAATAATAATATTAAATTGAAGAGTAAGATACAACACATCATCCACACAAAACCATTTGTTAGTCTTCTTATCCACCTCAGCATGCATACCTGGATCCCCAGGAGACCAAATGGCCACTCTTAAAATTCCAACACTTTCCATCATCCATATGTACAGAATTCTTCATAACTTGAATCCCATATTGAGGTTCACAAAATGCACTAACCCCCTTGGGAATTTTTCCAGGTTTCTTAATTCTCACCCATTGTCCAACTTTGACAATTGCAGACGTAGTTCCATCTTTCTCATCATAATATTTTTTGGGTATTTATCATGTTTCTGCATATGGTTTTTCTCACCAACCTTTGTTGACCATTCCATACTCCTTGATTAAACTAACCAACTTAATCTAGGTTTCTGCCCCTCACAAATTCGAAAGGAGAAAACCTAGTGGCATCTATCTCGGTAACCCTGTAAGTACTCAAAGTTTCAAGAATCTGCACCTCCCATGGAAATTAATCCTGTATATCTGTTGAATGCCACCCTTAAGAACTCTTTTGAAACGTTCTACCATTCCATTACCACTAGGATTGTACAGTGATGTAGTCCTGTGCAAAATACCACATTTCTCAAGGTACATTTTAAACTTGTAATTTGCACACCATTATCATTAATCATCATACCAAGGGGTAACCTAATTTAAAAACACTTCATCAAAAACATAAGGACCGTGCCAGTATCCAATTTCTTGATAATCTTGACATGTGGCCACTTTAAAAATACATCCATCAGGGTTATAATGTACTTCCCCGAACTTCCTACAGGTCCCATGATGTTAACTGCCACACAGCTGAAAAACACACATCACACTCTCTTACCTCTCTTTGCACTTCCACATCAATGCCTGGCCACCAGTAAACTCTCTTAACTGTAGCTTTAGTTTTCACTATTCCCAAATGTTCCTCATGACACATGGAAACAATTATCTTCCATAATGAACAGGGACCAACTAATCCGTCTCCCCTCATCACAGAAGATTCATTACAAGTAAGCTTATTCCGCCCCCTCCCTCCCCCAATAAGGTCTTAAATCTCCCAATTCACTATTCGAAGTCAATCAACTCTTGATGCACTCTAGTACTTTAAAAAAAACAAAAAACTTCACATTCTTCCTCCCACCCCTCCATCTTCAAGAATCGCAACCCATTGTCCCAAACAAATGCAAAATTGACATCCTGCAGTAAATCATCCTAACATTCTATAATTTGTACTGGCATATACGACAAAAAAATCAGCCACTTCATTCCTCTTCCAATGGATATGTACAACCTTGTAACTAAAGTCTTGCAATCTCATTATGGGAATACAGGCACACCTAGATGAAGCTTCAAATCATTCAGACATTAATCAATACTGTTACTGGTGGTTTATGGACACATTTAACAGTTATCTCCCTTCCCCACATACATTTACGGAAATGTTCTAGTGCCCGAGCACAGGCCAACGCTTCCCTTTCGATCACCACATACTGCTCTTCAGCTGGTGATAACGATCTTGAAGCATATGCCACAACCACTTCTCCCTTCTCCTTATATTGTGATAACACAGCACTGAGATCTTTACTACTGGCATCAGTAGTTACCGCGCACACATCTTACGGAATCAAAACCTTGCAGAGTTGAAGTAGCACAAATTGAATCCTTAACGTCTTTAAATTCCAAATCACACTTCACACCACACAAATTTTACAGTTGACTTCAACAATTGTCAGATGTGGAAAGTTCTCAGAAATGTTTTTTACAAATTGAGGGGGAAAAAAAAAAAATCTACCAGTCCTAAAAAAAGGACTTAATCTCCTTTTTGTTTCACGGACAGGGAGCATCTCTAATAGCTTCTAACAATTTAGTCTTCGGTTGAATCCCCCTGGAGCTTATTTCATGGCCTAAATAAGTCACACGTCTTTTGGAGAAATTGCATTTTGAGTACTCGACTGTTAAACCATACTTGTCTAACAAACTTAGCACTTCCTTAAGTTTGTGATCGTGACCATCCTTATTTCTTCCCATAACCAGAATATTGTCCTGGAAAACTAAAATGATATTCATCTTATCAAAAATATTAAACATTAGAACATTGGAATGTTGAGCACTCCATTAAAGACAATGGAAAGCTACAGGCTTCTAATGGCTGATAGAAGCTCGGAGCATCAACAATCCAATGTTTGATCACAGCTGTTGCTGTGAACAAAGGCCTCACTGAGCCTGGGGGAATTTCTACCCCCTCTGGCTTTGTGAGGCCTTTGTTTTTACAAATAAATGAGAACATTCTGCCCTCTGGAGGCGGAATGTTCCAATAGCCTTAGAGCCCTCCGTAGCGGGCTCTACCAGCCATTAAAGGCCCGCTTCCTTGTTAAAGGACCTCGCCTTGGGCTCGGGTCTTTAACGCTAGAGTGAGCCTTTAATAGCCGGTAGAGCCTGCTACGTCGGACTCTAAGGCTATATTAGATGTTGAAATACAGCAGTGATAGACACCAAACCAAATGGCACTCTTTTAAATTGATAACAACCCACATGTGAAATAAAGGTGGTGTACTTTTTACTGTCTTCACTGAAAGAAATCTGATGATATGCAGTAGATAGGTCTACAGTATACTTCCGTACCCCTGGTTTTGGTTAACATCTCATTAGTTCTAATTGATGGTTTCCCTTTTCCTAGAATATTACCATTAAGATAGCGAAGATCAACACATACCCAGATCTTCCCATTAGCTTTCCTCGCCACTACCAATGGAGCAAACCACTCTAATGATTCAATAGGTTCTATAATCCCATCATTAACCAGGCATGATAATTCATTCAATTTCCTCTCACAGACGGGACACATTTATTCATTTGTGAACTTTAGGAACAGCATTCTCTTTCAGCACAGTTTTATGCTCAAACCCTTCTAATTTCCCTATACCTACACTAAATACGCTGGGAAATTCCTCACACATTTTTTTCCTACCACTTCTCTATCATCAAGTATTAAAACTTGTTCCTCACGGTTAGGATCTAAGACAATGTTCAGACTTCTTTGATTATTCCATCCCAACACAGAAGGACCTTTCTTGGCAACATACAACTTGGCAAGAGACTTCCTGTTTTTAAATCGGAAGATAAAACTCCTGTAACCTAACATATTGTACCAATTTAGACTTATTGGAATGTAGGCTTATTGGAATGTTAATGAGCTGTAATAGAATTCTGTCTGACGGCATTCCATGTTTTTTCATTGGTTGCTTGTACTATTGTTTAAACTGAGAGGAGATTTTAAAGTGTCAGATTGAAGATTCCGGTTGTGTGGGTGCTTCATTAAACTCAGTCTTGCAGCTTCACTCTGTGAAGTTATTCTATGAACAACTAACACATATCAATGGTTTCCCCTGTAACACTTTCCAGAGCAATATCAGAATAATTCAAATTAGGACCCAATTTCCTCTCAAAAGGATATTTTCCACACACTTTCATTCACAATATTATATGGGGATCCAGAACCGGCTGCAATATGAATTCCTACCCTATCAATCTCCATAAAAAATATTGGTTTATTTTTATTACTCGTACCAGAGATTTTTAAAACTACTTAGGTCCTGAACATTTAATATCGCAGAATAATCAGTTTATTCTCCTTCACTAGAAGTATCTGCTTCCTTTTCAGCAATGCATTTCACTCTCCCAACCTTACCCAACTTCATTTTACACGTGTGCAAAATGTCCCACTTTACCGCATGAGCTGCATTTTGATTCACAGCAAGACAATTCCTGATTTTAGCTAGATGGTTAGCACTATCGCACTTAAAGCATCTAACATAATTACTTTGTGACGTCTTATTTAATTTACTCTTATTGGATTTAATCACTTTTACAGCGGGATTATGCATCATAACCTCTGCAACAACTTCACATTCAACATCTGCACTAATTTCCTTATGTGCTTTGACACACCTTCCTGACAACTCCGCCTTTCTTACAATAGACATCACATCCTTCAAATTTGCTTCATCATCCACCCAAAGCCTTTCCTGGATCACTGGCATGCATTACCACTTGGTCTCTAATTAATTCCTCTTGTAATACACCAAATTTGCAATCCAGAGCCAATTTCCTCAAAGGCGCTACAGGCTCATCAATAGATTCTGTTTCTTCCTGTGGAAAAACTTAAACGAATTATACCAATATACACTTTTGGCAACAAATATGTATCCAACTGAGCAATAAACTCGTTAAAAACATTGACAGCAGTCATGTTATCATCCTTAGACTACTAGTTACGAATCCTACGCCCTTCCGGACTCAATGAATAGAACAATAGACTCTTTTCCCTTCCTGCAGTTAATGTTCCACTGTGGTCATCTGTGGTGATATAATTCAAGAAATATTCTTTCCACTGCAGCCAAGGCACTGGTGGATCTCCAGGAACACTTCAAAACTCTTTACGTGGATTCAAAATAATAGTAGGGGTAGCCACGGTGGGATGGACTAGTTCTAAAGATTACCTTAGTCCGTTCTTCACCACTAACCATGAAGACTTTGTAGAAATGAGTTCTGACGTAAAATTTGCATAACAGTATAGTTGTCAGTTACAACAGACAAACACTTAAGGAAGAATGCCAACACCATAGGAAAAATAAAACTCCAACTATGATTTTGCCAGGCTACAGGTAGTAATGTACAGAAAACAATATGGCATGCTCCTCAGAAAAGGAATACTTAGTAGCACGATCAGCAGGAAGCGCGATCATCCACTCACATGAAGGAATGGATAGAACAGAGCTCATAGCAATGACATTACACTCAATGCGTACGCAAGGTGCTCTTCAGTGTTCAAAATGTGGATGCCTTAAAATCACCACTCCAGTGCACTTCGGTGAGCATGAGCAGTATTTTTAAAGCTGCCTTTCCATTGGTGGCTAGCAGCAGTCATGTGCGCAGTAAGACTCTCTGAAGGTTTTCACGCACACATGCACCAACACTACGATACTCTCCTCAAGTGCGAGCTGAGTTTTTCAGAGCCACCAGTCCTTCGGTGGCTCACAGGATCACCCAATGAGTCATAAACCCATGGTGCCAGAGACAAAGTAGCCAAACCATAGAGCTCAACCAAAACGCGATACCAACACGGAGGATCGGCGAGCGCCAACACAAAAGCATAAATTCCAGGAAGTGGCCTAAACTTGCACACGAGGGTAATCTGCCTAGTCAGGATGGTTGCCAACAATGTGTAGTAAACACTCTCAGGGCTCGAAAAATCCACTCGCCCGCTATGGCGAGCCAGGTTTAATCAGGGCGAGCAATTTTTTGGGCCTACTCGCCCCTTTCTGGCGAGTAGGAAGACAAACTGACTTTTGACCTCTGTCCCCGAAAGCGGAGCAAATGTGACAATATAACAAGATTTAAAGGCATCTTTATTGCTCACAAAGTGAATGAGCAATAAAGATGCCTTTAAATCTTGTTATCTTGTCACATTTGCTTGGCTTCCAGAGACAGAGGTCAGTGCATTACAGATAGGTCGAGTAGATTTTTCAAGTTACTAGACCTGCAGGTCTAGTAACATTTTTATGATTTTTCGAGCCCCGACTCTTCACACCGGGAGGTCGGAAAGTACGTTTATTGCGACTAGGCAGATTACAGCGCTCTACCTCCTTCCAGCTCAACATCCAACCACCAATCTGCCCCACATTCCAAACCTAATTTTTAATAACATTCCCCCCCATGACCCATCCCACTATGACATACTAACATTCCATGGCACAGTCATGATTATACACACTACAATGACTTTTTAAAAGTTGCAATTTTCCAGCCTAAGCCAAAAGGGGCGTTTCTGCCAGTATCACCCGGCTACTGATGGATGTGTTGAGATATGGATTGCTCCCAGACAGTGGTCAAAGGGATTGGGTGTGAGAGGTATTTTCTTTCTTGAGCAGGATGGTCTGGGGCTTGTACCTAGCCTCCTCCGGAGCGTCAAGGATGCCTACCCTGTCATTAGCAGATGTACCTCATACCTAGGCCTGCCTCCCGTCTTGCTACTGAGCTTGCTTCCTAACCCAGAGGGAGGTGGGTACTGTCCTAAAACTGGTTTGGAGTGAACAGAAGGAAAGGATTGCCCGCTATAATAGCCACACCTCTGGGTGGGCACAGCGAGCTCCCACCAGGTTCTGCTATGTTGGATTTAGGTAGAGAAGGGCACTGTGAGATAGTTTAAAGTAAAACACACAGGAAGTGCTGCAAACATGGGTAGGGTCACCCTGGGAACGTTTACTCCATTGGTTAGGGAGTGGGCAGGAATTTCCCCCACCCACAGGCTGGCGCTGGGCAAAAATGTGGCATCCCCAGTACCCTCCTGGGAAAACGCCTGGACTGTGAAAAATCATAAGAAAGACTGCCCTTCTGTCTAAAGAACCTGAAGGAAGACTGGACCTGCTTGCCTTGAACACACGAAAACAGAAGTGACTCCAAGGGTCAGTTGGCCAACCTCTTGTTTGACCTACAGGGATACAACAAGCATCCCTTTTCCCGCAACTACAAAGCTGACCAGTACCAACTGCCCTGGACCCTGCTACTGCCCTCTGTTGGAATGAGTACTAATCCCCAAGTGGTGGCCCTCAGGTCCTTGACCTTTGGCTAGGGGCAGAGTGGACTCCTCCTGTCCCCAAATTGCAAGAAGTGGGACTTGGAAACTCTTTGCCAACTTTCTGCCTTGAGAACTGCCCGAGATCGGCATCGCCATCAAAGTCACAGCCGTCAAATCGCCAGTTGGCCTCAGCTTGCTCCGCTCAAAGAGATCTGACTTCCAGAAACGTTTCTAAGTACGAACGTACAGGGCTTCATCGGGACTGACACAGAGCAGCAACCCTTCAATGTCGAGGTCTTACTGGGCACAAAATTTGCCGCCTCAGAGCTTTCCCACCATCATCGACGACCATATTGGGATCCCGATCTTCCGCAACCAGTTGTCGTCGAGCCCTGCTTTGAATCCAACTTGCAGCTTGCCCCACAGACGACTCGTCAACTACCACTTTTTCTCCATAAACATTTTTAAGGCTGAAGGTAACGTTTCCACTGGACTAATTAATATCTGTGGTTTTACTAATTTTTATGTCATTTTACTTATTGAAATAGTCTCTATTTTCCTAACTTGGTTTGGAATTTTTCTTGTGTTGGATTTTCATTTTATTACTGTCTGAGTGCTGCATAACTACTTTACACATTTGCCTCCAAGTTAAGCCTAGCTGCTTTGTGCCAAGCTACCAGATTGATACGCTCTGGTTTATTTAGTGACTTTAGTGATTCACCCCAACAATAATTGTGGTTATTTTTTGTGGCGAGGTCTTACACCCCCACCCCCCCCTCAACTAATACTTCCATTTCATACAATACATTTTTAAGTTGTGTAGATTGCTTATTAGAAGGCAGTTGGAGCCTTTGACTTCAGAGAGTGACACTGTTCACGCACCGCATCACAATGCCAATATCACGCACTGTGACCTAACTTGCTGCCATATTGGTTGGCGATGGCAAGATGTGGTATGCGGAAATATGGTCCAGGTATAGGAAAAATATAAGTAAATTACTTGTAAACAGAAGGAAATATGACTGGTTGGATGTTGAAGAGAAAAAAGGTGAAGAAATGCATTCCTAGCATGTCTGTTTGAAGTGAAAGTGTTGGAAATTAAAGGGAAAGTAGGCCAAGTTGTATTAGTAACAAACCAAATAACTTATTAGATTATTGTGAATGAAAAGTTATTATTCACTGATGTTTTTACAAGAGTATGGAATGCACTATTGTTACTGTAATAATTTTTGCTCTAGTGGCATACACCATGGCTGTTATGTAAATTAGGTTTTGTTATTTCTCAAGGATGTATTACTTTCAATTATTAGTATTGTATGGAGGAAGGGAAATGCGTGTAGAGTTGAGTTTGTTAGAAGGATACGATGTCTAGCATGATAATAATGTTCCAGGTTCTGTGGATTGCTTATGGGAAGGCAGTTGGTGTCCTTGCTTTAAGAGTGTGGCATAAAGATAATATTGGAACTAGTCTTAGCCAGGGCAGGAGTTACTACAACATACTACCTGTGCTGCAAAAGACTCTCAAACATATAGAAAAACTCTGAACTAGTAGCATTGAGTCAACTCAAAGACAAAAAGCTATACTAAAAGCCGTAGAGGAAAACAGTCACCCACATGAGAAGCAAAACGCGTCTGCTGCTGCCAAGCAACAGCAGTTGCCTTGACCTGAAAGCGAACCATCAATGGAAACACTGAAGGCCCTCAATATTTTGAGCAAGTGAAGCACAGCGTCTGGTTCAAAAGCTTTTCAAAGAAGTTGGCACCAGTGTTCCGGTCTGGTGCATAGTAAATTAGAATGTGGTGAGGCTGCTCCAAATAACAATGACTTACTAGGTAATGGCTTCTTCCCAATATGTTGAACACCAAAGAATCAACACAAACAGCAGGTCTCAACGTGACAGAAGCAGAAATTTCAGGAGGTGACTTGGAATATCACCTACATGAGAATGGAGTCAGAACTTGCATATTCACTCACTCATCCACCTATACATACCTCTCAGTGACAAACACCAGCTCCAGATATCTTTCGATAACCTACACACTCATGCCTCAACTGTACATGTTCTGTGAGAGATGAACGCCTGTACATTTCTGCCCTGCAGGATCTGTTCTGTCGGAATTTGAAGATTGCACTTAATGCCTCCTATGACAGGAGCTTGCTTTGCTGCTACCATGCTGTCTACGTTCAGTGAGGAAATAAAGTTGTACTGCTGGTGCCCAATTTGTACCTGTACTGTGACAGAAAAAGCTTATGCTGATGCTACCCTTTCCACACCTGTACTCTCAATGCAAGAGGCTTGCACTGTTTCTGCCAAAGGTGTAACTGTTCTATGAAGAAGTGTATTTCCCCTGCTGTTGTCCCAGTTTATAAAAAAAAGAAAATAAATGTTATTTAGAATGCACTTGGTTAACCTAGCCAGGCCAGTCAGAAGTTTTTGTTGGACCCAGGGCAAAAACTAGTTGCAGGGCCCTGGCCCAGAGACCCTGGTTTCAATCACAAGTCCCCAGCTTGACCAAACTGTGTGAACCTGAGCAACTACTTTTTTCCCCTCCGACTTATTTTTAGTGATCATCACATTCCAGAGCATCTGGAAATAATTCAGTTCAGGATGTGAACTGTACAATAATCTCTTGAATATGGTTTAATGCACCATAATGTTGCTCCATCTATAACAATAAATGTCTTGTATTTGATGCACAAAAGAACTGACTTGCCTGTTGGGCCACTAATAAAATTATCATCAGGGAAGAAGGGTAAAAGAATGTGATAGCCATCCAGGATCTGAATTGCGCAATGTCTTATCAAGAAACCTGGTTTCAATCCCAGCTTCCAGGCTTGACCAAAACATAGACCGTAGGTGATTACTTTTCTTCCCTGTGCCTCTTTTTCCATGATCATTACATTTGACAGCACCTTGAAAAAAATGTAGTTCCAGATATACACTGTAAAACAATCTCTCTTGCGTTTGGTTTAGCAGACCATAATGTTGCTCCACCCATATAAATAAAAGCTGAAATAGGAGAAACAAGACAAATGACTTGCCTCTGGGTCATAAATAACTGTCACAATAGAAAGGATGTGGTTCACTAATTCTAATAAAAGCCACTCAGTATACGGATATAATCAAAACGTGCTAAAGTGAAACAATCCTAAGTACACATTTTTATGTAAAAGTTCATACCTCACCTATAAATAAAGTAGTATTCAGCGCCACTTGCAGTAGGGCAGGAGGTCCAGGCTGAGCTAAGATCTGTTCTCCTGAGCGTCCATAGTACTGCTTTTCCAGACATAATGCAACACAGACTGGGCAGCTTAAAATTGTGGGACCTGGCCACCACCTCCTCACTACCTCTGTCCTTTTGGCACTGGTGGTGAGGCAGGAGATGCTATGGTGTTGGGCGTGAGGTTTGCGCAAGGCATATGCACTACCGCTGCCCACACCCAGTCAGGTGTGAGTGTGGCTTTGTAGCATAGACATGGCCAGTTTCATAGTGCAGACTATGATTACAATGATTTGCCTGTGAAACTTACTGCGCGTGCTGACATGGCCAACAGCACGTCGCAGGGCCACTTGAAGGAGGGCCTGAGGAAATTTATCCCATCCTCCCACCACCCCTTCAGAAGCTGGTGAACATGCCCTATATAGAGCAGGACTACTTCACAATATTTGATGCAAGATACCTATACTGCAGGAAAAGAAGACTATGTTTAGTGTCAACTATATTAGAGCACTATAAAATATCAATGGAAAATAGAAGCAAGGTTCACTGCTCAGGATAGGAAAACATGGCGGCCGCTTAGAACGCGGTCGCGGAGGCTTCCGATAAGGAGATCACAACGCTAAATAGAATGCCCACAACAGTGGATAGACCGTTAAAATAAGCAGACTACATTATGTTTGCAAAGGGAAAAGAAGCAATTTAATCTCTTATTGTACCTGAGGATCTGTGCTGCGGTCTCTGCGGCGGTGTTTCGGCGGTCTTTCGGTGCCCGTGGCACTGGGGAGATTATCGGGTGAAAGCAGGCGTGCTTGGCGGTGAAGGTGGGAAGGTGAAGGTGGGAGCCCTAGAAGGCTTGCAGACGCCAGTGGAGGTCGTGGGGTCTCCGATCCAGGACCCCTGCTGGGCCCGGGTTGCTCGGGAGCTCGGCAGGGGCCGAAGGGCGTTGGCTCAGCGCTCCAGCCACGGAGGCTTGGGCAGAGGCAGAGTCAGCACAAGCACGGGAGGTACCCAGGGTGAAGGTAACCACGAAGCAAGTACTCGGAGAGACAACGCGTGCTGGACTGACTTGGAGGCTGAAGGGGGCCCCTGGAAGACGCAGAGCTCTACAGGTCAGAATAATACAGGTCAGAGCAATATTGGAAATAAAGAGGAAGTGAGGGGAAATGCTGGTAGAAAGTCAATAAGGAAAAACAGCATTGGGGTTAAAAGCGCTGGTCATTTAAATACCTTGAAGAAGAAACAGAGTACACTCTCAGGAAAAATAGGGGTGGACCAGTTAAACATAGGGGGAATTCAGCTTCCAAAAAGGGTGGAAGGGGCAGTAGTGGAGAAGGCGCAAAACAGATACCAACTGAGAAGTGGAAAGGGGAAAAGTTGCATGAAGGGGGCACAAAACAAGTCGCAAATAAACACCGAGATTAAAGAATCTGCCCCTTTGAAGCAAGTAGACACGGTTACAGGAGAGTGGGTAACCCCTAAAAAGAGAAGGTCCAAGGGGAAGAGAGGAGAGATACAAGCAGCAAGTCTTAAGATCACCCCCTCATTGAGGACCTTTTTCAAGGTAGTCCCTAAAACACCGTTGTTAAAGAACCCTGCCTTAGTAAATCCCGGGAGTGGCTTATCAGTGGGGCAGGATATAGTGAATACTAACAAATTTCAGGTTCTGGCCGAAATTTCTGAACCCCAGGAAGGAGTTATTTCAGAGAGAGAGAGAGGGGGGGGGGGGACAAAGCTGGGACGGAGGCGTCTCCCATCTCTGGAAAAATGGAGTTAATTTCTATGCAGACCCAGATTCAGCCTCAGAGACAATCACAGGCAACACCCTCCGAAGACCTGCTTGTAACCTCTAAAGATGGGGGAGAGTTGAGCTTAATAGAAACAACGCAACTAGAAAATCAGCCGCAACCTCAGACTGAATTACAAGTACAGCCACAGTCAGTCACTGATCTAATCCAACTACCAACTACCGAAGTAAGGTGTAGATTCGAAACATCTGAGTTGAATCACAAAGAGATTAGATCTGCATGTGAGAGTTTGGAAAAAAAGCTGGATGACATAGCAGTTAGAACATCACAGTTGGAAATCGAAATGAAAGACTTAACACTTCAATCAGAGGTTAACACAAAAGAAATCAGTGTCCTTAGAGGAAACGAGAGGTTACTAAAAGAAAAAATAGAATTATTGGAAAATAACCAAAGAAGATGTAACCTTCGTATTTTAAAGATCCCAGAGGGAGCGGAAGTTGAGGATATAAAGGCGTTTGTGGTACATTTGATTAAGGAAGGACTGCAAGTAAAGTGGACAGAAGGAGAATTAATTAAGGACATACAGAGGGTCCACAGCGATCCATATAGACTGAGTGTAAATAAAACCAAACCGAGGAAAATTTTGGTAAATTTTCATACTTATAATTTAAAGGAAGAAATTCTTTTAAAGCACTGAAACAGAAATCATTGACAGTGGATGATATTAATTTTGAAATTAGGTCAGATATTTCCCAAGTCACGGCAAACAAGCAATGGGAATTCGGAAATCCGATTGAACCCTTTAAGAAACTCGGTGCAACAGCACAGTTAAAATTTCCGGCCAGCCTACGTGTAATGCACAATAATAGGATGCAGACCTTCCGCAAATAGAGGAAGCGGAGGAATTTCTTAAATCAATGTCAGCGGCAGGCACACGATAGGTGGGGCTGAATTTATTTAGGTCATTATCCTTGGTATACTACCTCAGTAAATTTTCTCTGGAGCTTTTTGTTTCCTTCTTTTTCTGCTCCTTCCTCCTTTGACTACCGCAGATAGTGAATAGGGGGCATACAGGTTGTTTCAGTTTCAGACATAAGAACTAAGCAAAAGAATGATCTTGGTGGTACAATATAAAAAATAAGAGGGAAAAAATACATTATAAATAAAAATAAATAAACAAATACATAATATATAAAAAATAAAAATAAAATTGAAGGGGCGGGTCACACATTTGGAAATAGATCTCCGGAATCGGGGCCTCCCTAGGCTTAGGCAATGGAAAAAAAAAAAAAAAAAAAAAAAAAAAGAAGAGGGGGTTTTCGAAGGGGGAGGGAACACGGGTGTGGGAGCATAGGGGAAAAAAACAAATAAATGTTGTCCTCTATATACATCAGAACTCAGGTTGTAACAGAGCTACGAGGCTAATAAATTTAAAAAAATGACAGCAAATCAGAAGCCACAGATAGAATTTCTATTGTGGAATGTAAACGGCCTCAGGGTGAGTCATAGGCGCGAGAGGATCTTGCAGTATCTAAAAGACGTTCCAGCTCAAATTATATTACTTCAAGAGACGCATCTAACCAGTAAGGAAATGAGAGAGGTGTTTAAAAATAGAAAATGGGTACAGAAAATGGTATGTACAGAGCAGTAACTCACTATAAGAGGGGTGGCGGTTCTGATAAAAGTCAATCCTCAGATTGTAGTAGTAGAAAGTAGGGTGGATAAGGCTGGTAGGTGGGTTAGTGTGAAGGCTAGATGCTATGAACAAATGTACACTGTAGTTGGATACTATGGGCCTAACCATGATGATCCTACCCCTTTTGGCAATTTGCTTTCAGAATTGCTGGATTTCCCTGACCCTGTCATAATGGCAGGGGACTTTAATGGTTCTGGATGGTAGTTTAGATCGTTCTACTAAAAGCAGAAGTATTATACACAACAAATCAAGATCACTGATAATAAACTCGATAAAGAATTTAGGATGGTGTGATATATGGAGAGAAAGGATGGGATCTCTAAAGAGCTTCACGTTCAACAACAAAAAATATGGACATCAATCCAGAATAGATCTGCTTTTAGTCAACCAGAATATAAAAAAAAAAAATCAGGTTAGAGACGCAAATCATGTGGGAGCACATATGTCAGATCACTCTGCTATAACGATGCTTTTGGTACCCCGAGTTCCGCAATACAAAGGAGATGGACTATGGATCGTACCATATTGTCCGATGAAGAAATGATGGATAAACTAGGGTTGGAATCTCAGGAATTTTTTGAAAATAATTTGGATAGTGCTCCTATAGGGATAGTGTGGGATACTTATAAGGCCTTTTTAAGGGGCAAAAATCACATCACTTCAGGCATATAAAATTAAACAGCAAAAGGTTGATGTAGGAGAGTAGGATCTGCTTCACAGGGGTACCCCCACTTTTTGCTGATACTTCACTGGTTTTCGACATTAGTCTGGCTGGGGCCCTGCTATTCAGAACCCCAGCCTAGCTGTTTCCTCTTTAAAAGGGTCTCCATGTGCCTTAGGCACATCACTGATTGGGATCTGGAGTGCCCTTGTAAGTCCCTAGTATATGGTATACTATGTACCAAGGGCATAGGTACCTCAGAGGCCTGCCAGGGGCTGCAGCATGTATTATGCCACCCCTGGTAGGCCATCCAAACTGACACCACAGGTCTGCTACTGCAGCCTGGGTAAGGTGGTGCATGCACCCCTTGCTGTGGTATAGGTTACCTATATCACTAAAAGCATACACACATATAAACCTATAAGTCACTCCTAAGGCAGGCCTTATCAATCCTAAAGGCAGAGTGCATGGTTCCTATGTGAGAGGGTGCCCCTGCATGATCAGGGCCCCTCTGCAGCGTTCGGAGACCATCTCTGATGCTGTTTGTAGTGCAGCCTGACCATATACTCTTAAGCGCATTATATCCTCGCGGTAAAATGCTAACTATGGAATGGCTGCACCTAAACATGTCGTGTTTGGTGTCAAACATCTTGGAATACTACCCCCCGCCAATCCTGGCGGCGGGGGTAGCATTCCACCCTTCTAGAGGGAAAGGCATGTTAACTCTGACGAGTCCGGTAACTTCTTTCCAGAGCCCTGGCATCACAAAATGGATGCTGCTGCCACAGACACGAGTCTGGCCTCCTGCTGCTGGACGAAACTCCGGCAGGGGAGGCCTGGACAATAGGTTTCCTGTCCCAGGGAGGTGTGACCACCTCCCCAGACAGGACAATGTGTATTGGGGCTGGGCGGGAGCACTTTCGGGTGCTTTGAAGTCCTGCACTGGGGGCACATTTGGTGTCCCTGTGCATACCCCAGTTCAAACCGGATCAGGGGCTTGCAGCCCCTGCTTTGGCGCGAACTGGACAAAGGGAAAGGGGTGTAGCCACCCCTCTGCCCTGACCCACCCATAGGTGGGGCCACAGAGTAGTCCATCCCCTATTTTTGGAATAAAGGTAGGGACCCAGTCCTTAGGACTTTAGATTATACCTGGACGAAACTCTGAAACAGAATCCTGGACCTTCGACGCTCTACTCACGATTAGAGGACTGAAGAATCTCCCTTGGGGTCAAGGAGTGACTCCCCTGCTTGGCAGGCACCAAAGAAGCATCTGTCCGGTTCGCATTACTGAAGCTCCCGTCGGACGCCGAAGTCATCGCATCACCAGAGGTGGGTTCTCAGACTTCCCCGAGGCTACCCCGAGTCCCCAGCAAAGCTGAGGCCCGTGGCTATCGTGGGTGACTTGAGACCGTGACCCCTGGACACCGAGCACACTTGCAAGTGCACCATCTTCTGGGTCTCCCAAGAAGTCGTGCTTTGGGCTCCGAGTAGCCCTAGCCTCCAGCACCACCTGCACCGAAGATCACTGGCCCCCACTCCACGAGTGTCCTGTAAGCCAGCTCCACGTGCGGCGTCACGAGGCTCCTTCGCGGTCGCTAGCCTGTTGGCTAGTAGCCCTTACCGAAGGCCAATCTTTTCTTTACTTGGCAGTCTGGTTGCTCCAGGCCTGCCCTCACTTACCCTTGCTGGGTGAGTTCCCCAGACCTTGCTGGTCTGCATCATCGACGATCTACATCTTACTCGAGACTTGCCGTTGCCAAGGCCTGTTGGGTCCAATCTGGTCGCCGACACCTCTGCACTCGACAGACATCGAGCAACAGCCCGAATCCTGCTCCTGGTCGCCGACAACGCCTCCCGGACCTCGTGGCTGAAGAGTCAAGACGACCGTCAACGAACTTGAAGCACTCGACATCGGTGGGCATCTGTCCATCGCCCTCCTGGTCACTGGCTAGTGACCCAGACTCTGTCCCCTCTGCTTTCAGGTTCTTCAGAACTCCGATCCACTCTTGGATCCACCCGGACACTTTTCTCCTGGTCGCCAGCAGCACTTTGCAGCAGATCGCCATAAGAAACGACGACGAAACCCGACCCCGAAAGGCACCTATGCACCCGGCTTCCCTGGGTGAGGTAACACGAGTACTCCGGTGCTCCCGTGGGTAGAGACTCTTCAAAGTCCTAGATCTCAAAGGGTTTTGTCCTAGTCCTCTTTAAAGTGTCCCTTTCCTCTATTTTCCCGATCCCGACTTTCTCCATAGAAGTTAACGGCGTATCGCGGTTGTGTATTTACACTGCACGCGTCTCCCGTGGGTCCCCTGTGTCACTACCTTGGGTGGTTCCTTGTGGTCCAAGCACTTCTAGAGGCTCTAGGCCTAGTGTCTAGTTCAGTCGTGGTTCGCATACCACTTTATTGGTATATGGTTTGGTACGCCCCTAGGGCCCAAACGTGTATTTGTGCTATTACTGTGATTTAAGATCTTATAACCTATGTACTTTCGAACTCTAGCCTCATAAAGAGACTAGAGGGGTGTGTTTAGTAATAAATACATATATTTTGAATATATACCTGGTGTGGTGCTCTTTCATTTGGTCACTCAAGAGATTATAGACTGGTAAAACAAGCTGCTTTACATTCCTTCAAGACTTAGCCTGAAGGCTGCTCTCCACAGCTACCACTAGGATAGCTTTCAATAAGGTTGTCTTTAACCTACCTACCATAAGAGTCGATTTGGACTGGTGCAAGGTGCCCACTATAATTAGTGGACAGCATATGCCAGGCCAACTTCTCACAGTTGAGATAGCAAGTATTGAAAAAAAAATTCAAAGATTAGAGCAAAAGATACAATGTAATTAGATAGAATACGAGGTGGGACAACCATCCATTCAGACCCTTAAAATGAACCTTCTGGCGGTAGTGGAAAGACGGCTACAAGAAAGATGGCAAGCAAGTAAAATGGCCCACTTTAATTATGGGGAAGGGTGCGGCAAGTTACTTGCATGGAAGATAAAAAGTGATCAGGCAAAAAGTTTTATAAAAGAACTAAATTATGGAGGGGTAGAGTGGGGGACAGTACAGAGGATACTCTATTAAAATATTTTGGAGAAGTGTATTCAGAGGACCCAAGTACGACAAGTAGGGAGGTGGAAGATTGGTTAGGCCAAGAACTTCCCCGTAGAGTATCCGAGCTTCAAAAAGATGCTATTAATTGTGTAATAACTCAGCAGGAAATAGGAAATGCTTCAAAGTAGGAAAAACGAGTAGGGCAGCAGGTCCAGATGGTCTTCCAATGGAGGTGTATAAAAAAGTTAGGAAAATATCTAATGCCGGTTTTTGTTAGGTTATTTTCAGAAGTGTTTGAAAATGGAGAAGAGATCCCCCTCATGGAATGAAGCCACTGTTTTGATACTTAAACCTGATAAACCACCAGACTGTTGTGACTCTTATAGGCCTATCTCTCTGCTAAACTCAGACTATAAGATCTATACGAAAATATTAGCAGACAGATTGAATGGGGTAGTGGGAGTACTTCTTCCTGAAGATCAGAAAGGCTTTGTGCGGGGTAGAGGTATTAAAGATCTAACCTACAGACTAATTGGAGCCATAGATTTAGCTTCTGCGTATAAACAGCCATTAGCGGTCATTACTGTAGATGCGACCAAGGCGTTCGATCGCGTAAACTGGATTTATCTGCAGGAAATTTTGAGATTGTCTAACTTGGGGGGGGGAATTTGTAGGGCAATAAATCAGTTATATAAGAACCCCACAGCTAAAATATTAATAAATGGGAACCTATCTAAGACCTTTAACATCTTTAGGGGTACAAGACAAGGGTGTCCGCTATCCCCCTTACTTTTTAACCTTTATATTGAACCTCTTGGGGAGGGTAAATCTGGTCAAAATGACAATTTTACCTAAGATCACATTCCTTTTCAATACAATCCCCCTTTTTTTGACAAATCCCTGATAGGTAAATTCCAACAGGACATAAACTCCTTCATCTGGAAATATAGATCAACCAGGATAGCCTGGAAAAACTAAGGCGAAGGAGAGAGAAAGGAGGACTGGCGCTACCTGACTTGCAATACTATGCTTGGGCCTTCCAGCTTTCACATTCTAGAATGTTATTAAAAATGCCTGTGAGTACAGGAGGGGGAGCAATGTTTCGGGCTATGTTAAGGGGTGCTGGTATATCGGAAGAAGGCTTTATGTTTAAATTTGGGGACCAAAAATTCTTTAAAAAGGTTAAACTTAAGGTCCTCCATACAATAGCAAAAACGTGGGCCAGATTAAGAACTGTGGTAGGGCTTCACTACTTTTCAAACCTTGCACCTCTCTGGGATTCACCAGGTTTGCCGGAGTGCCTCCAGGATAGTTTGGCGACACCATTAAGAGAAGCTGGGGTAAAAGTGTGGGGAGATCTGATTAATGAAGATACATTTGTCTCATGGGAACACCTAAGTAAGAGAGTAGGGACGGGCCTTTCAAGGTTTAAGTATATCCAGCTAAAAAGCTGGGCACAATCCCAGCTAAGTCAGAAAAAACATTTTGGCAGGGGCAGCAGCCTGGAACAACAGCTAGTCGAAAGGCCGGCAGGAAAGAGGGAGGTTTCATTGTGGTATTGGGCTATTGAAGAGGCAGTGGACGGAGAATTTAAGCTTGCAGACGAGCTATGGGGTGAACAGATCCCGAATACACTGTGTGAGTCTCTATGGCAAGACTCGTTTAGAACTCTTTAGATTAGTTAAACCTGCTTGGTTGAAGCGGAATCACTTGTTCACCGCCCATAGGGCATACCTATCCCCTCTTAGATTATCTAAATTTTTGAAAGGATCCCAAGTTGTATGTAAAAAATGTGGGTTGGCTGAAGCATCGGATATACATATGTTTTTGGACTGCCCTTTTATTGCTTCTTTTTGGGAAGAGGTGAGGAAGACACTCGAGAGCGTTTTAAGAGCACCAATTCATATAAACCTGTCCTTGATAATCTTCGGTCTTAATAGTTACATTGCAGGCCCTGCCAGATCTTTGCTATTTTACTCAATACTAATGGCCAGGAGACAAATCTGCAAACACTGGGTAGATCCAGCTCCCCCCAATCATTCAGACTGGCTGACCTCATTATATGAAGTCTCCAAGATGGACATGTCTAGAACTTGCAGTAAAAAAAAAACTTGCATATTGGGACCTGCTTATTCGGTGGAGGTAGTTTTCTTTGTTTTCTTTTTTTTTTTTCTTTTTCTTTTTTTGGGTCCTATGATTAAGCCTTTTTGGATACTCCCTGGACTATTGTATGCCTTTCTAGGCTATCGATAACGTCCATCAGGCTCGCAAAGACCTAGTTGGAGTAAATCCGACCTTCACCCCGGGTATCTGTGGGGCAATAACCTTTCGGCCTAAAATTGTATCTTTACAGGCTGAGGCACAGAGAGACCACATACGAAAAGCCAAGGATATCCCAGGGTATCAAAGTAAGGTTACAAAAAGGCGGTTGGTTTAAGGCGGTTGAAGGCGAATGAGGACAAAAAAAAAAAAAAAAAATGGAGAGAAAGGATGGGATCTCTAAAGAGCTTCACGTTCAACAACAAAAAATATGGACATCAATCCAGAATAGATCTGCTTTTAGTCAACCAGAATATTAAAAACAAAAATCAGGTTAGAGACGCAAATCATGTGGGAGCACATATGTCAGATCACTCTGCTATAACGATGCTTTTGGTACCCCGAGTTCCGCAATACAAAGGAGATGGACTATGGATCGTATCATATTGTCCGATGAAGAAATGATGGATAAACTAGGGTTGGAATCTCAGGAATTTTTTGAAAATAATTTGGATAGTGCTCCTATAGGGATAGTGTGGGATACTTATAAGGCCTTTTTAAGGGGCAAAAATCACATCACTTCAGGCATATAAAATTAAACAGCAAAAGGTTGAGATAGCAAGTATTGAAAAAAAAATTCAAAGATTAGAGCAAAAGATACAATGTAATTAGATAGAATACGAGGTGGGACAACCATCCATTCAGACCCTTAAAATGAACCTTCTGGCGGTAGTGGAAAGACGGCTACAAGAAAGATGGCAAGCAAGTAAAATGGCCCACTTTAATTATGGGGAAGGGTGCGGCAAGTTACTTGCATGGAAGATAAAAAGTGATCAGGCAAAAAGTTTTATAAAAGAACTAAATTATGGAGGGGTAGGGTGTCCTACCAGAGTGGGGGACAGTACAGAGGATACTCTATTAAAATATTTTGGAGAAGTGTATTCAGAGGACCCAAGTACGACAAGTAGGGAGGTGGAAGATTGGTTAGGCCAAGAACTTCCCCGTAGAGTATCCGAGCTTCAAAAAGATGCTATTAATTGTGTAATAACTCAGCAGGAAATAGGAAATGCTTCAAAGTAGGAAAAACGAGTAGGGCAGCAGGTCCAGATGGTCTTCCAATGGAGGTGTATAAAAAAAGTTAGGAAAATATCTAATGCCGGTTTTTGTTAGGTTATTTTCAGAAGTGTTTGAAAATGGAGAAGAGATCCCCCCCTCATGGAATGAAGCCACTGTTTTGATACTTAAACCTGATAAACCACCAGACTGTTGTGACTCTTATAGGCCTATCTCTCTGCTAAACTCAGACTATAAGATCTATACGAAAATATTAGCAGACAGATTGAAAGGGGTAGTGGGAGTACTTCTTCCTGAAGATCAGAAAGGCTTTGTGCGGGGTAGAGGTATTAAAGATCTAACCTACAGTCTAATTGGAGCCATAGATTTAGCTTCTGCGTATAAACAGCCATTAGCGGTCATTACTGTAGATGCGACCAAGGCGTTCGATCGCGTAAACTGGATTTATCTGCAGGAAATTTTGAGATTGTCTAACTTGGGGGGAATTTGTAGGGCAATAAATCAGTTATATAAGAACCCCACAGCTAAAATATTAATAAGTGGGAACCTATCTAAGACCTTTAACATCTTTAGGGGTACAAGACAAGGGTGTCCGCTATCCCCCTTACTTTTTAACCTTTATATTGAACCCTTAGCGGAGAAAATGAGAAAACATGAGTGTATAATTCCCTTCCAAACTCGAGGCTGGCAAAAGAAAGTGGGATTATATGCGGATGATCTGGTGGTATATACATCAGATCTCAGTCTTGCATTACCAGCAGTTTATGATCTGGCTGCTTGTTTTGGGGAGATCTCAGGTTATAAGATAAATCAAAGCAAAACGGTCATAATGGTATGGAATATCGTCACACAAGTGAGCTGTGTTAAAGAGGAAATTAGGTATTTGGGCATTAGAATTGTTCTGAAAGTAGAACAAATACCTGAATCCAACTTTCAGAAGATCAATAAAGAAGTGGGGAAACTTTTACTGGGCTGGTCTCATTTGCCATTGTCTATCTACGGAAGAGTTAATCTTGTTAAGATGACAATATTCCAAAGATTACCTTCCTATTTCAGAACATCCCTATGGCCTTTAAGGAAGAGTGGCTCAAAAAGACCCAGTCAAAAATCATCAATTTTATTTGGGCTTCCAAGGGCGTGAGAATCTCATGGAAAAAGTTAAGACGACAATATGATAGAGGGGGCTTGAGGCTGCCTGACCTATCCTATTATGCCTGGATCTTCCTATTAAAAGGAGGGAAAGGTCTGTTCAAGGTACCAGATTGCTCAGAAGTCGGAAAGATGTTTACAGCAATGCTAAGAGACGTAAAAGGGAGCGAGTATGGTTTTATCTATAAATCCTGAGACCCGCGTCATTTCAAAAAGATTAGTCTGAAAACCCTACAGGCCTATGCAATAACATGGTATAAAAGTCAGGAGAGAACTAAAAATTAACTATTATAGTGGGAGGGCCCCTATTTTTGACTCTCCGGGATCTCCAGAGTGGTCTAAGGACTGTTTGGCTCGTCCACTAAAAGAAGCAGGAATAACTACCTGGAGCCAATTGATGAAGAATGGAGTTTTAATATCTTGGGAAGAGGGTCAGGAATTAGTTAATGGTCGATTATCAAGATTTAAGAATCTTCAAATAAGGAGCTGGAGCCTTACGGATGGTCTTGGAGCGGGACTGCCTAATGAATTGGAAACTCGTTTGGAAAGTGGTATAACTCAGAAAAAAGAGTGTCGAACTGGTACTGGCTGTTAATGGAGACCGCAGATGGAGATTTCAACTTGCCAACGGTGCTGTGGGAGAAGAACTTGCCAGGAGAACAGATCGAAGACTTATGGCAAGTATCTTGTGACATGTTATACTCCACAGTACGGCCCGCAAATTTAAGGCAGAACCACCTTTTTTGTCTCCACAGGGTTTACTGGACGCCATACAAACTATCTAAATTGGGGAAAGGAGCTATGCCAAGATGTCCCAAATGTAGCAAAGAGAAAGGTGATGACATGCATATGTTTTTAGAGTGCCCGGCGATTCAAGGTTTCTGGCTGGATGTGAGTAACACGATACTTTTAATACTTGGAGAAACGCTCCAGGTAAGCAAATCTTTGGTTTTCTTTGGACTCCCGGATAATTACGAATCTTTGAGAAAAAATACCAAAAAATTGATATTTTATCTAATATTACTCGCTCGTAGGGAAATATGCAAAAATTGGGTTAAATCAGTTTCTCCAAATAAAATAGAATGGTGGGCGTCAATAAAATATCCCAATAGGTTAGACAGAGCAAGTAAATGTAAGCGAAATGAGTTCTGGCTCCCCTACGAGGACTGGGAACAATCATCTATATAATAGTCCAATGATTAGGCCTCTATACTATATTGCTTAAATACTCTGGTGGTGGCTTTACAGACGATTGGGATAATCAGTCACCTATGGTTGAGTACAAAAGGCAAGGTGTAGAGTGAACCATCCCGGTAAACAAAAGATCACCGGTTGGCGCTATCTCGGGTGTGATCAAGGAGTATAACTCTTGTAAACCTGGGCAATGAGGACACAAATAAAAAAGTTCACTGCTCAGCTCTCCTGTTTTTAATCTTGTGATATGGAAGCACCAGTAAATAAAGTGTTACCTCACCCACATCCAATATTAATATAATTCTGACAGATTAACTTAGGAAGAACACAAATATTGACATAAGTGACAAACTCACCTAAACCAGGCAACCAATAACTAGGAGACAGTACAACCAGTGAACGGTATGCTTCCTAGTGAAGGTACAGAACCCACTGATGAAGCATACCACATTAGATAGATGAGTAATCAATGTCCTATACAATTACATGGATGTATGGGTATTCCATAAGAGGCTTAGCTTTTTCTTCCAAGTGTTTGGTATTTCTTGTATCTTTATGTCTATTTATGGAAATCGTACAACAGTTCTTTAGTGCCTCTCACTCATTCACTCTTTAGTGTATTAGCTGCCCATGCTGTACCTGTTCTGTATGTGTGAGAGAATCATGTTTCTGCCAAAGGTGTAACTGCTCTATGAAGAGGTATTTCCCCTGCTGTTGTCCCAGCATATTAACCCTTTCCATGCTTATGACGAGCTGGACTTGTCATGGCACACAGTGGACGTGTGTCCATGACGAGTCCAGCTCGTCATGGGACCCACCGGGGAAGCGCTGGCGCTCCCCCCACGGGTGTCCAATTTCGCCCCCACAAAGGGGAGATGGCAGCGGAAGAGTTTCCGCTGCCACCCCCGACCCCCCCATGGGAATCCCATGACGTCAGCGCGAACAGCGCACGCTGACGTCATCAGGAAGTCCCAGACGCTCGGGAAGCCATTTGCTTCCTGAGCGCCGAGGAACAAGGTAGGTTTCCTCGTTCCTGGGGGGGTTTAGGGAATGCATCGAGGCATCGGGGGAAGAGGAAAGAGATTTTCCTCTCCCCTGATGTCTCTTTGCAGGGCATTTCTGCTTCACGATCGCGCACAGCGTCGCGATCGTGCAGCGGAAATGCCCCCACTAGCACCAGGGATTTGTTTTTTGCGCAATGGAAGCGACCCCTTGGGCAAGGGTCGCTTCCTTGGGGGGCATTTATTTAGGAATGTCTTTCTGCCCCCCCCCTGGGGGCAAATCGGCCTGTTTTTTCATCCGTTTTGCCCCCAGGGGGGACAGAAAACGCCACTAGGCACCAGGGATTACTTTGGGGGCCATTTATTTTTGTATGGAAGCGACCCCTTGGGCAAGGGTCGCTTCCTAAAGGGGGCATGTGTTTTGTAATGTTTTTCTGCCCCCCCTGGGGGCAAAATCGGCCCGTTTTTTCGTCCGTTTTGCCCCCAGGGGGGGCAGAAAATGCCACTAGGCACCAGGGATTACTTTGGGGGCCATTATTTTTTATGGAAGCGACCCCTTGGGCAAGGGTCGCCAGTTTTTTCGGCTGTTTTGCCCCCAGGGGGGGCAGAAAACACCACTAGGCACCAGGGATTAATCTGGGGGCCATTATTGTTGATGGAAGCGACCCCTTGGGCAAGGGTCGCTTCCTAAAGGGGGCATGTGTTTTGTAATGTTTTTCTGCCCCCTGGGGGCAAAATCGGCCCGTTTTTTCGGCCGTTTTGCCCCCAGGGGGGGCAGAAAACGCCACTAGCCACCAGGGTTTCCATTTGGGGGCATTTAAATGTACATGGAAGCGACCAAAGGGGAGCATTTTTTGTTGATGTTTTTCTGCCCGCCCCCCTTGGTGGCAGTCGGTCTTTTTTTTGTCCTTACTTCCCCCGGGTGGGGGGCGCAAAAATCCCCAGTAGGCACCAGGGATCTATTTTATTTTCCAGGGGGCGACAAATATCTGTCTGTTTTCTGCCCCACCTGGGAGATAGAGTGGCTTGGTGGAAAACCTCACCTAATCCCCATTTTTCTCAGCCCTATTTGAAGGCCCATGTGGCCGAATGACCATTTGGGTAGCGACATTGTGTTATAATTTTAATTGTCATATTGTTTGTGAAATGTAATAGTAATTTTTTTATTTCTCTATTTTATTCTAGTTCAAGGCTTTTGCGGTTTACACTGTTCCAGGTTGCGGTTTTGTTACTGCTGGTTTTGCAGCTTGTGTTGTTGCATGTGCTTGGTAAGCAATTTTATTTTGTACTATTTACTGTAAATTAGATTAATTTCCCTACATGAATGTGTTTTTTGCAAATGGTGTAGTAATAGCAGTATGTTTGGCTTCTGTGTTTTGAGTGTCAAAATCTTTTTGCATTAGTGCTTGTTGTGTACTTTGTTGTCTTATGAGTAATTGGTTTTGTTTTTTCTTTCTAGTGGGATATCGTTGATTTTTGCTGTGTCTCTGCAGAGTAGGTGCTGGTGAGTGTAGCTATCTTTGGTAAGAGATATTGTTTTTGAGTATATAGATCGTTGTGCTAAAGCCACACTTTGTTTACTACTTATTTTGCACAGTGTTGGTTGTTGTTGACTTGTTTGTGCAGTCTCCTTTCTTAGTAAGTGTTAGACCTGGCAGCCTTGGCGTGGGTCTCCTTCCATTTTTTTCATAATGCCTCCACTGTTGTCGATATGTTTTTGCTGGACTAGATGTTATGGGCACTTTGCCACTGCTAATCAGTGCCAAAGTGCAAGTGCTCCCTATGATAAATTGTGTTGTGTATTAGTGACTCCATGATTGGATGATTGGTTTACTTGTCAGTCCCTAGTACAGTGCACTGAGTGTGCCCAGGGCTTGTAAATCCAATGCTGCTGGTGGGCTTGCAGCACTGGTTGTGCCACCCACAGGAGCAGCTTGTAAAGTGTGTCTCAGGCCTGCCATTGCAGAGCCTGTGTGCAGCCTAGGGCTACCATGTCGACTTGGTAAGTACCCCCACTTACCAGGCCCTAAACCTTCCCTTTACTGCATGTTGGTCACCCCTAAAGTAGGCCCTAGGGCAAGGTGCATTGTAAGTATAAGGTAGGACATGCCCTGGTGTGTGTGGCATGTCCTAATAGTGAATTACAGCCATTTTCGTTTTTCACTATTGCAAGGCTACCTGTTCTCCATAGGCCAGAATGGGCAGTTAGATTATTACATTTTATAATCCTAACTGACTCAGGGAACATGGTGGAAATTCGAGTTTAGTATGCATGAACTCAGAATGATAAAATACATCTTTTAGTGAAGTTGGTTTTAACATTCTGTGTTTGAAAATACCACTTTTAGAAAGTAGGTATTTTCTTGTCTAACTATCCAAAGCCTGCCTCTGCTAGGTTGTGTATTCCTTGTCTGGTGTTTTTGAGTGACAGGGCTGGGGATTCCAGGAGACAGAATGAGTCAGCCCGGTGGTGAATAGAGAGATCTGCATCTAGATGGGTGGGAGGAGTTGCACCTGGGACCTGAATAGGACAGTGCCTGCCCCCACAGTGCTGGCTCCACCCCCTGTGGTGCGTCTGATGTCTCTGCCCTGCACAGTGAAAGAAGAGAAGGAATCATGTCAACAAAGTGCTCCAGGGCTGGGCTTTCCCTCCACAATGCTGGCTCCACCTCCTGTGCGGCGTCTGATGTTTCTGCCCTGCACTGTGAAAGGAAAGAAGGAGTCATGTAAACAGAGTGCTCCAGAACTGGTTTGGACTGGGCAAAGGCCCCTCTGCCCTCAGAGGACAAAGGATTTTGGGGTATAAATATTGGGACCCTGATCCCAAGAAATTAGATCACTTTTGGGAACAAGAAGAAACCTTTGCTGAGGAGCGGAACCAAGAAGAAACTGAGGAGAGACTATCCCTAAGCTGAAGTGCTGCTTGGGGGATTGGCCTGCAGTGGTTTGCCTGACTGCCAAAGAAAGGAGAAAGGAACTTTTGTTTTTGCTGTTACTTTCATCAACTTGTGAAGGATCTCCAAGGGCTTGAGAGAGAGCTTGCCCCCTGACCGAAGTCCCAGGACCAGTGGACTTCACCAGCCTTGTGAATTGCTGCTGCAAACGCTGTTTCAGTGGCTACAGGGCTAGGGAGCTGTGACCGACTCTGACGACCGGCTCGGTGTCCTGTAAGCACCGCATCGAAGCACCGTCTCGCCCTGCAACACACGGCCCTGGTCTCACCGACTCAGTCAACGAGCCGCTGCCTGCACCGAGGGGCAACGCGTCCTGCAACGCTTTGCTACGCCAAAACGAACTGGTCCGACCGACACGGTCACTGCTGCTGAGTTCGAGTCCTGTGACCGCACCGGAGTTGGGCACCGCTCACACGCTTCGCGACGCACAGCCCGGCTCGCACCGCTGTCCGGACTGATCGACGCCAGCTCCCGAATCCGGCTCCGTCGCCGCACCGTAACCTGCCAGCACCGCATCGAAGCACCGTCTCGCCCTGCAACGCACGGCCCTGGTCTCACCGACTCCGTCTCGACGGCGTCAACGAGCCGCTGCTTGCACCGCATCAAGGGACAACGCGTCCTGCAACGCTTCCATTTTGCATCGCGACCGCGACGAACAGCCATCCGGCTCGCAAGTAAAAGGTACTGTGACCGAGTCCGTCTACGCTGTGTTGGCCCGTCTCAACGCGGTCAGCTGGATTTGTTAGACTCTGTTTGTTCTTGACATCGCCGTAGCCGGAGGAGGCTACCGACTCGCACAGAACCTTGAATTAAGTCTTTTTGATCAGAACTAAGCATTCTTGACAGTATTGTGGATTATTTTTGTCGTTTATGGTCTTGTGATAAATCTATATAAAGTATACCTATTTTTATAAATATACAACCTGTGTGGTGTCCATTTGTAGTGTTGTCACTTGATTACTGTATGTGTTCACAAATGCTTTACACACTGCCTCTGAACTAAGCCTGTCTGCTCGTGCCAAGCTACCAAGAGGGTGAGCAGGGGTTATTTCAGGAGTGTACCTACTTTCCCTGACTAGACGCAAGGGTCCCTATTTGGACAAAGGTACCTACCTCTGCCAACTAGAGACCCCCAAATCTAACAGTAAGGATAATGGCTAGCCGCAGGATTACTGCTCAGCAGGTTGTTGGTATGCTTTTGGAGTCTTCCTCTGACCTTGGTTCAGAGACTGACTCTGATTCTGAGGCAGGGAGGGGATGATTCAGGCAGTGAGTTTTCTCTCCACATGGAATCATCGGATGATGAAGGTTCTCTCAGTGCGGATGAAGTGCATGTGTTAGAGGAGGACATTGATGTGCCGATAGTGCAGCAAGAGGCATCTGGGCTGCAGCAGGCTTCACGTTGCTGTAGTGCGGCAAGAGGCATCTGGGGCTGCAAGGCTTCCCGTTGGTGTAGTGCGGCAAGAGGCATCTGGGCTGCAGGCTGGGGCTGCAAGGCTTCCCGTTGAAAGTGCTGACCTCTGGGTTGCCCCTGGCATGGTGCAGCCAGCATTGCCAGACTTTACTGGTGTTCCAGGGTGTAGAGTGAATACTGAACTTTTTGCCGATACATTTTTTTCAGTTGTTTATGGACGATGTGTTTTTGGCAGAGATTGTTGAGCAGACTAATTTGTATGCCGAACAGTTTTTGAGGGACAACAGTGCCAGCCTTAAGCCCCATTCTAGAGCTACACGGTGGACTCCCACAAATCTTGCAGAGATGAAGAAGTTCTTGGGATTAACTTTTTTGATGGGCTTGCTAAGGAAGCCATCAATGACTTCATATTGGTCTACTAGTCCCTTGATGGCAACGGCTATATTTCCGGAAGTCATGAGTCGTGATAGGTATTTGCTTCTGCTTCAGATGCTGCATTTTGTCGATAATGGTTTAGCGTTGCCACAAGATCACCCTGATTGTGACCGTCTTTTTAAGATTCGGCCTGTCCTTGATCACTTTGTTGATCGATTTTCTGAGATCTATGCTCCAGGAAAAGAAATAGCAGTGGATGAGTCTTTGGTGTTGTTCAAGGGCCGCTTGGTTTTTAGGCAATACATTCCTAGTAAGAGGGCTCGCTATGGAATTAAGCTGTATATGCTGTGTGACAGTGGGACTGGATATGTCTCTAATTTCACGGTGTACACCTGTAAGGAATCCAACATTAACCCCCCTCGTTGTCTGTCCACTTTTGGAGTGACTGAGAAAATTGTGTGGGAGCTTGGTAGAGGATTATTTAACAAAGGCCACCATTTATATGTAGATAACTTCTACACTGGTGTGCGGTTGTTCAGGGAATTGGCCAAAGTGGGCACTGTTGCTTGTGGCACAATCCGCTGTAACCGTAAAGGTTTCCCAAAAGAACTTGTTTGTCAAAAGCTTGTGCGGGGACAGTGCAGTGCGTTGCGCTGCGAGGAGCTTCTAGCTGTGAAGTTTTCAGACAGGAGAGATGTCTACATGCTGACTACCATCCATGATGAAAGCACTGCACCTGTGACTGTTTGGGGTCAGGTTGCTGAAGTGCGCAAACCTGTGTGCATTTTAGACTATAATAGGCACATGGGTGGTGATGACAGAGTAGATCAGAGGTTGGAACCTTACACTGCTCTTCGTAAGACTTACATTTGGTATAAGAAGTTGGCTATCCATCTTTTCCACTTGGCAACCTTTAATGCTTTTGTTGTGTTCAAGGATTCTTGTCCTGAGTCAAAGATGACTTTTGCTAAGTTTCAGGAGTCGGTAATAGGCAGCCTTGTTCTAGTGGAACAGGCAAGTGTTCCTAGAGTTGGAGTGGTGGAGGATGTGGCTCGATTGAAAGATCGCCACTTTCCTGATTACATTCCTCCCACATCTTCAAAAGACTTTCCCACTAGGAGATGTAGAGTCTGTTGGCGAAGAGGTTTGCGGAAGGAGACTCGTCTTTTCTGCCTAGAGTGTCCTTCTAACCCTGGGCTGTGTGTGCGCCTGCTTGTTTTAGAGCGTACCACACGCAAAATAATTTTTGGGAGCATCCATGAGTGGTAAAGTGAACTGCCTGGTCTGTATTGTGTAAAAAAATGTATTCTGTTTCAAGGTTGGCATTAGTGCAATGTATTTAGTTTCAGATTTTGTGTTAGTAGATTTGTATCTATTTGCAATTTGTTTGTGGGTTTTTTGTATAAAAAATCCTAAATGTGATGGCGGTGTGTGTAGGCTGGCGCTTGGCTGGCGGTGTGCCTGGACTGGCGCTTGGCTGGCGGTGTGCCTGGACTGGCGCTTGGCTGGCGGTGTGCATGGGCTGGCGCTTGGCTGGCGGTGTGTGAGTAGTGACTTGCTGCTGGTCACTACACACACTGCTAGCTGAGCGCCACTCCACGCAAACCATCAGTTTGTGTAGTTGCTGTGTCAGGAATGTGGGCGTGTGAAAGTGATGGGCCCTTGAATGGCGCTGTCTGCTGGTGCGAGTGTTGTAATGTGATGGGCCCGCGGCTGGCGGTGTGAATGGTTTTGTATGTGTCACACGTATGAAAGGTGTACGAATGGCCTGTAAAGAGGTTGGTGCCTTGTCGTGGCTTTACAGCTCACGAGCTGTGAGTCAATGGTTCAGTTTCTCGTCCTTTCAATTATTACCAGTGCATTTCATTTTTGTGAAATCACTTGCTAATACAATTGTATATACTGAACCATCACTCACCCTCGTGCCAAATCCAACCAGTATGTGTGTGTGCTTGAGGATTAAATGGCTGTGCAGTAATATTTGTCTTGGTCTTTCTGAAGCAGGGTGTACCTTGTCCCTTTTTGTGAATGTTGTGATGTGTTGGTTTTGTGCCTGGTGGTGTGAATGGTCTTGTGTGTATCACGTATGAAAGGTGTGTGAATGGCCTGTAAAGCGGTTGGGGCCTTGCCGTGGCTTTACAGCTCACGAGCTGCGAGTCACTGGTTCGGTTTTTTGTCCATTTAATTATTGACAGTGCATTTCATTTTTGTGAAATCTCTTGTTAATAAAAATTAGATATACTGAACCATCACTCGCCCTCGTGCCAAATCCAACCAGTATGTGTGTGTGTTTGAGGAATAGATGGCTGTGCAGGAATCTTTGTCTTTTAGTCTCTCTGCCAAGGTGTACATTCCATCTAAGAATAACCTACCAACTGTAGATAATGTCGTAAACCCATGGGAGTACATGGTGAGGTCTCTCTTGTGAATTCCAACAAGTTATTTTATCCACAATGTCCTGCAAACCTCAAAATGTCTGTCAGATTTTCCTTGCAATATTGTGCCAAAATTCTCACGCTGCAGAAATAAACAACTAATTATGTCAAAACGATTTGGTTTTGCAAGGGGGGGTCACCTGGGTTTTTGGCCCCGTGCACGGCGGCCAACTAGGGAAACCTACCAAACCCACACATTTCTGAAAACTAGACACCCGGGGGCTTTCAGGGAGGTATGGCTTGCGTGGATCCCCCACGTTTTCTTACCCAGAATCCCCTGCAAATCTGAAATGTTGCTGAAAAAAAAATCACTTTGTTCACACATTTGTGTGTGGGAAAGTTGTGGCATCACCGGGCTGACACAAATTTCCTCCCCCCCAGCGTTCCCCCAGGTCTCCCGATAAAAATGGTACCTCACAGCTTGGTCCGTTACAGCTATTGCCTAACCCCCTGCCTGTCTATTTGATACTGGTAATTGGAACTGAGCAGCAAGCACTAAAATAAGTGGGTTATGATCACTAAACACACTGTGTTGTATATTAAACTTTAAAATACCCCTTTTCAATAAAGGGGAAACAAAAATAAAATCAATATACGAGTGGCAACCTCTCCCTTTAAATGTAGGAGGAACTGGACTACCCTTTTGTTAGCGATCATGTCCATCGTGTGGGTTAACCCATAGGAGTATAAAAGACCAGTCAGTTCCCGTCCAACCTGGGTTTGCTCCAGGTGCGGTCCTTTCCTTAATGGACACGCTGACCAATCACCCTGTGCCGCCCTCAAGTGTGGGCACAGGTGACAGTTAAAGTCACCAACTAAGATCAGTTGTGATTGAGCCAACCCTTTCCCTCGTGTGTGCTCCAGCCGTGTGTTTAGTTCATGGAGATTGTTCGCGCCCTGCGCGTTTGGCATTGCATTGTAAAAATGTATTAATATTATCCTGAATAAGTGATTCGAGAATTTTAATCCTTGAACGGCATTTAAATCCCAAGCCAAGTTCTTCCAGCTGCCCTGTATTCTCAGATCTATAAACATAATCAGACCCCCCTTTGCTCTGCCGGCTAACGATCTAACTGCTGGGCAAAAGAAGGTTTTATATCCTTCGATAAACAAGTTTTTGCCTGTCTCCCATGTTTCCTGGAGACATATTATATGGTACTCCCTCACGTAAGTGAGCCATTGCTTCTCCCCAAATTTGCTAGATAGTCCTGCTATATTCCACGAGATAATTCTTATGTCTCCCCCACTGCTCATCACATTAGAATCAGCAGGTACAGTAGTACTTCGCGGGGTAGCGGACCTACCCCCGGGATTTATCTCTGAGATATCAGGTTCCCTGCACTACACAGGAGAAAGTAATGTTCTCCCCATATGAGACTCCACACTCCTCTCTGCTGTAACAGCGTTGGCAAGAAGGATATCACTGGCTCTACCCCCACCCTCCCTGTGAATTAGTCAGTCGATGTCGTTCAAGTCCCTCAGTGGTGCAAATGCATTAGTTACCGCCACAGGCCTACTACCCCACCCGGTACCCTGGTCCAAGCCAGTGTAGCATTGTGTGAAATTAAGGCTAGGCTCTGGGCTGTAAAAAAAGCTCAAGGGTAGTGGTTTAATGCTAGACTCTAGGGCGGAAGAACCAGCTGAATACAAGAGGATCCCACGTGCCATCTCAGGGTATCTGAACGTGACAATAACAGTCTCCAGCAAAAACTTTCCTCGTTTTGCCAATCCAAGACACCCTCCTAGCCATAAGGATGTGCCGGTGATCTTTGATGTTGAATCTAGCATACTTGCACATCCAATGCGCCACTTTGTTAATTAGCTGAGCAGTGGGCTCCTCTTGTGCATTGTTGTAACCTGGCACACCTGTCAAAACCACTATGTAAGGGCAACTTGCCGGGGGGAGATCTATTACTGGGAGCTCAGCGTTGCAAGGAGCGACTGGCATATCTTTCCCTCTCAATTGTTGTCGGAGTCCACTATACCCCTTCGAGGCATTGTACCGGTTCTCCAATTGGACCTTGTCAGACTCTGCCTCCACTGCCCTTACCTCCCTTACAACCAGGTTCCTAGATTGAGCCTTAGGGCGTGTAACTACAGTATTAAGTTGGGGGGTATGATTTACCATATCATTTACTGTGTCAGCTCGTTTGTGTAGTCGGGTATCAGAGCCCGTTACAGGTAGTGAAGAGGTAATCCTTGTCACGTGCTCTCCCCCTTCCGTTGCCCCCTGAGCTACCGATGGGGCAACTGAAGGTTGGACAGAATGATTACAGCAACACCCCCCTGTATTTGGTAAGTTAATGTATTAGATGATGTACTATTACGCTGTTCAATCAACACGAGTTTCTCCTCAATTGACCGTAATTTACATAATAGGGAGTCCAGGAGCACAGACACCAACGTCTCAAGTCTTCTCCACTGATCATTATTGCAATCAGGAATTGTAGGGCTGGGGGGTGAGTCCTGTGGCGTAGGATGTCCCGATGACCCTTGTGCGCCTTCCGTAGCTGTAAGATCTTGATTTGGGAGATGGCTGCTTTAATCTGGGCTTCTGTCTTGGCTTTTGGAGAGCTCCACGCCTTGGCCGTTTTGCCGGTGGGTCATTAATAACTGATAATTTCTATCCCGTCCCACCCCCCCTTGGGTGCTTTTTAGATCTAGCTGTGACCTCTCTAGGCCCAGACTCTGGTGAAGTTAAAGTTACCAATGCGGCCATAGGAACAAGAGGTACTAGTGGCATAACCTCTGAGGGGCGGGACGCCTCCTGCATCGGCATGGTGCCGCTTCCCGCTGCAACCGTCCCCGTGCCTGAGGTGACTACTAGAATAAGTGGGTCTACGTCTGGAGTCACTGTCGCTGGGTCCACTTGCCCCCCCCCCAAAGTCCATTCGCAATTGCCGCGACATCATGCAAGTACACGGCATCTGTGTGCGCACATGCGGGAGATTTAGCGCTGCTTATACAACCCAATGATGATCTTTTGTGGGTCACAACACTATCCAGAGAGAGTCTTTTTTCCGTCAGCAGAATTTCGTGCATCAGCACCGATTCCGCCCGTGTCAAGAGTCCCCACGAGGCCCCCTCCTGAGGATGTGAAAACATCCTTACGTTTAAGCCGCTTAGCCATTAAATACTAGTTAACAAGTCATTTTGTAATACTAAACAGTACCTTGGAGCTATAGATCCTGCGCCCCTGGTCCGGTGACAGAGGGTGGGGACCGGTGACAGAGGGTGGGGCCCGGCCTCTTCCGGGCGCGTCTCGCACGAGCCCGTAAGCACTTTTAAAGCGCCTCCTGGCGCAGGATAATGGTGGCGACGGCCGCACGGGAGGCTGGGGGCGGTAGTCCTGGCTCCCCTCCAGTGGCAAACAGCAGGTCTGAACAAAACGGGCTTCCCCACATATTATTTATTCATTGTTTCTGTATAATGCGTGTGTGATGAAAAGTGCTCTGACACCCTACACTGTAATGAGTAGCATTATAAAACATATGAAATACACGTGAGAGAGGAAGGTCACCGTTAGACAGCGGTTGTGATGAAACCTGTCAAGAAAGTGTTTTTTGAGGGGGCAGGGTATTTATAAATAGCCCCAACCTTATGTTATATGGAACCTCCCCCATGGAGTGCACAGAACTATCTTGTTGCCCCGGCTGAATTTGCTTCCCTTGCGAATATTAACAGGAGCTTAGGAGGGTCTTCCTAGGCAGGATAGTCTTTGTCACCTATGTGGTACTTGTGTGTAGGACTTGAATCACATCTTATTTGTCTGTCCCCTACTACAACCTTCACGACGTCGATATCTAAGACCTTTGTTTCTAAAGTATAACATTGCTATAGCTGAGAAGACCCGAACCTGTCTTCTGACGCCCCCCGAACCAGTTTGCTTCAAAATGTTTAGCTTTTTTAAACAATTTTTAAATATAATTTTAGAGAAGGACTATGTTGCCCCATTTAGTTGTAGTTGGCCGCATAGGTTTCCTTCTGAGTAAAATGTAATGAATCTCATAGGTGGTACTTTCGGGTTGTTTTTATCAGAAGGTTGTAATTGTTAGAGAGTTTATTGGTATGATATGTTTTATATTGACTGTGTTATGGTCGCACTTTAAAGGGTTTTTGTAATTGGTGCTATAGCTTGCGCTCTTGCACTTTCATCTCCTCGTATGCTGCTATGAATACAGTCGTGTACAATTGAATATCTATTAGCCAGGACAATTGTACCAGTTAGGATTTGTGCATGTAAACTGAATAATAATAATCAGATTTTTTTTTAAGGATTTTGGCATTTGTTACCATGCTCGAGCACTCGCACTTTTTGTCATTCTTTATGCTGCTAGTTACTGTATACTGAAATTTAGAATTTTTTTATCCTTTAGTATCTTAATCCTTGTTGAACTAAATGTATTTTTATAAATAAATTTTAACAATCGTAAATGCACAGCTGAAGTTGTTTAACAATCTAATGGTATAACTTGCTTTGCCCTGCTCTGTTAGCTTTGTATTTGAAAGGACTCCGAAATTGATTGTGCTCACATTGCACCTCCTTGCAATTCACATGCAACTATGAATTTTGTACTATTTTATGAAAAACTGTAATTCCCGATGCTTTGTGTTTTTATCAGCTTGTTTCTAAGTGTCGGTGATCTGGTAAATTGGAGTTGTTTGTATACGTTCTGTGGAACTCTTCGGAGCTCCAAATCATAATAAAAATTATTGAATTGAGGGGGCGCCAACAAAGACTGACGCAACTGGATTGATGTGCCCTGCGTTGAATAAGCGATACAAAAGGGGATGATGGACGGAACGTTTGAGCCAATCAAACACTCACCCCCAGTCAACTGATCTGGGTTTAATCCATCATCATTCTTTAGCTCACTCCACCACCCCAGTTCAGACATGGCCATATGCAAATCAGTCTGACCCTGTGCCTCATGGGAACAGTCCAGCCCGAACTGCCAAGCCATGTCTTCCCTGGACCGGAAACAAGCATCCTAGGACCGGTTTCTGGCATTCCAGCCGTCATCAGCCAGGCTTGCTTGAATCCAGTGGCAAAGTGAGCAAGGGACCCACGTCTGGGCATACCCCCGCCAACTTAAGGCGAACAAAGCGATACAAAGGGGATGATGGACGGACGTTTGAGCCAATCAAACACTCACCCCCAGTCAACTGATCTGGGTTTAATCCATCATCATTCTTTAGCTCACTCCACCACCCCAGTTCAGACATGGCCATATGCAAATCAGTCTGACCCTGTGCCTCATGGGAACAGTCCAGCTCGAACTGCCAAGCCATGTCTTCCCTGGACCGGAAACAAGCATCCTAGGACCGGTTTCTGGCATTCCAGCCGTCATCGGCCAGGCTTGCTTGAATCCAGTGGCAAAGTGAGCAAGGGACCCACGTCTGGGCATACCCCGCCAACTTAAGGCGAACAAGCGATACAAAGGGGATGATGGACGGAACGTTTGAGCCAATCAAACACTCACCCCCAGTCAACTGATCTGGGTTTAATCCATCATCATTCTTTAGCTCACTCCACCACCCCAGTTCAGACATGGCCATATGCAAATCAGTCTGACCCTGTGCCTCATGGGAACAGTCCAGCCCGAACTGCCAAGCCATGTCTTCCCTGGACCGGAAACAAGCATCCTAGGACCGGTTTCTGGCATTCCAGGGGTGAGTGTTTGATTGGCTCAAACGTTCCGTCCATCATCCCCTTTTGTATCGCTTTGTTCGCCCTAAGTTGGCGGGGTATGCCCAGACGTGGGTCCCTTGCTCACTTTGCCACTGGATTCAAGCAAGCCTGGCTGATGACGGCTGGAATGCCAGAAACCGGTCCTAGGATGCTTGTTTCCGGTCCAGGAAGACATGGCTTGGCAGTTCGGGCTGGACTGTTCCCATGAGGCACAGGGTCAGACTGATTTGCATATGGCCATGTCTGTACTGGGGTGGTGGAGTGAGCTAAAGAATGATGATGGATTAAACCCAGATCAGTTGACTGGGGGTGAGTGTTTGATTGGCTCAAACGTTCCGTCCATCATCCCCTTTGTATCGCTTTGTTCGCCCTAAGTTGGCGGGGGTATGCCCAGACGTGGGTCCCTTGCTCACTTTGCCACTGGATTCAAGCAAGCCTGGCTGATGACGGCTGGAATGCCAGAAACCGGTCCTAGGATGCTTGTTTCCGGTCCAGGGAAGACATGGCTTGGCAGTTCGGGCTGGACTGTTCCCATGAGGCACAGGGTCAGACTGATTTGCATATGGCCATGTCTGTACTGGGGTGGTGGAGTGAGCTAAAGAATGATGATGGATTAAACCCAGATCAGTTGACTGGGGGTGAGTGTTTGATTGGCTCAAACGTTCCGTCCATCATCCCCTTTTGTATCGCTTTGTTCGCCCTAAGTTGGCGGGGGTATGCCCAGACGTGGGTCCCTTGCTCACTTTGCCACTGGATTCAAGCAAGCCTGGCTGATGACGGCTGGAATGCCAGAAACCGGTCCTAGGATGCTTGTTTCCGGTCCAGGGAAGACATGGCTTGGCAGTTCGGGCTGGACTGTTCCCATGAGGCACAGGGTCAGACTGATTTGCATATGGCCATGTCTGTACTGGGGTGGTGGAGTGAGCTAAAGAATGATGATGGATTAAACCCAGATCAGTTGACTGGGGGTGAGTGTTTGATTGGCTCAAACGTTCCGTCCATCATCCCCTTTGTATCGCTTTGTTCGCCCTAAGTTGGCGGGGGTATGCCCAGACGTGGGTCCCTTGCTCACTTTGCCACTGGATTCAAGCAAGCCTGGCTGATGACGGCTGGAATGCCAGAAACCGGTCCTAGGATGCTTGTTTCCGGTCCAGGGAAGACATGGCTTGGCAGTTCGGGCTGGACTGTTCCCATGAGGCACAGGGTCAGACTGATTTGCATATGGCCATGTCTGTACTGGGGTGGTGGAGTGAGCTAAAGAATGATGATGGATTAAACCCAGATCAGTTGACTGGGGGTGAGTGTTTGATTGGCTCAAACGTTCCGTCCATCATCCCCTTTTGTATCGCTTTGTTCGCCCTAAGTTGGCGGGGGTATGCCCAGACGTGGGTCCCTTGCTCACTTTGCCACTGGATTCAAGCAAGCCTGGCTGATGACGGCTGGAATGCCAGAAACCGGTCCTAGGATGCTTGTTTCCGGTCCAGGGAAGACATGGCTTGGCAGTTCGGGCTGGACTGTTCCCATGAGGCACAGGGTCAGACTGATTTGCATATGGCCATGTCTGTACTGGGGTGGTGGAGTGAGCTAAAGAATGATGATGGATTAAACCCAGATCAGTTGACTGGGGGTGAGTGTTTGATTGGCTCAAACGTTCCGTCCATCATCCCCTTTTGTATCGCTTTGTTCGCCCCTAAGTTGGCGGGGGTATGCCCAGACGTGGGTCCCTTGCTCACTTTGCCACTGGATTCAAGCAAGCCTGGCTGATGACGGCTGGAATGCCAGAAACCGGTCCTAGGATGCTTGTTTCCGGTCCAGGGAAGACATGGCTTGGCAGTTCGGGCTGGACTGTTCCCATGAGGCACAGGGTCAGACTGATTTGCATATGGCCATGTCTGTACTGGGGTGGTGGAGTGAGCTAAAGAATGATGATGGATTAAACCCAGATCAGTTGACTGGGGGTGAGTGTTTGATTGGCTCAAACGTTCCGTCCATCATCCCCTTTGTATCGCTTTGTTCGCCCTAAGTTGGCGGGGGTATGCCCAGACGTGGGTCCCTTGCTCACTTTGCCACTGGATTCAAGCAAGCCTGGCTGATGACGGCTGGAATGCCAGAAACCGGTCCTAGGATGCTTGTTTCCGGTCCAGGGAAGACATGGCTTGGCAGTTCGGGCTGGACTGTTCCCATGAGGCACAGGGTCAGACTGATTTGCATATGGCCATGTCTGTACTGGGGTGGTGGAGTGAGCTAAAGAATGATGATGGATTAAACCCAGATCAGTTGACTGGGGGTGAGTGTTTGATTGGCTCAAACGTTCCGTCCATCATCCCCTTTTGTATCGCTTTGTTCGCCCTAAGTTGGCGGGGGTATGCCCAGACGTGGGTCCCTTGCTCACTTTGCCACTGGATTCAAGCAAGCCTGGCTGATGACGGCTGGAATGCCAGAAACCGGTCCTAGGATGCTTGTTTCCGGTCCAGGGAAGACATGGCTTGGCAGTTCGGGCTGGACTGTTCCCATGAGGCACAGGGTCAGACTGATTTGCATATGGCCATGTCTGTACTGGGGTGGTGGAGTGAGCTAAAGAATGATGATGGATTAAACCCAGATCAGTTGACTGGGGGTGAGTGTTTGATTGGCTCAAACGTTCCGTCCATCATCCCCTTTTGTATCGCTTTGTTCGCCCTAAGTTGGCGGGGGTATGCCCAGACGTGGGTCCCTTGCTCACTTTGCCACTGGATTCAAGCAAGCCTGGCTGATGACGGCTGGAATGCCAGAAACCGGTCCTAGGATGCTTGTTTCCGGTCCAGGGAAGACATGGCTTGGCAGTTCGGGCTGGACTGTTCCCATGAGGCACAGGGTCAGACTGATTTGCATATGGCCATGTCTGTACTGGGGTGGTGGAGTGAGCTAAAGAATGATGATGGATTAAACCCAGATCAGTTGACTGGGGGTGAGTGTTTGATTGGCTCAAACGTTCCGTCCATCATCCCCTTTTGTATCGCTTTGTTCGCCCTAAGTTGGCGGGGGTATGCCCAGACGTGGGTCCCTTGCTCACTTTGCCACTGGATTCAAGCAAGCCTGGCTGATGACGGCTGGAATGCCAGAAACCGGTCCTAGGATGCTTGTTTCCGGTCCAGGGAAGACATGGCTTGGCAGTTCGGGCTGGACTGTTCCCATGAGGCACAGGGTCAGACTGATTTGCATATGGCCATGTCTGTACTGGGGTGGTGGAGTGAGCTAAAGAATGATGATGGATTAAACCCAGATCAGTTGACTGGGGGTGAGTGTTTGATTGGCTCAAACGTTCCGTCCATCATCCCCTTTTGTATCGCTTTGTTCGCCCTAAGTTGGCGGGGGTATGCCCAGACGTGGGTCCCTTGCTCACTTTGCCACTGGATTCAAGCAAGCCTGGCTGATGACGGCTGGAATGCCAGAAACCGGTCCTAGGATGCTTGTTTCCGGTCCAGGGAAGACATGGCTTGGCAGTTCGGGCTGGACTGTTCCCATGAGGCACAGGGTCAGACTGATTTGCATATGGCCATGTCTGTACTGGGGTGGTGGAGTGAGCTAAAGAATGATGATGGATTAAACCCAGATCAGTTGACTGGGGGTGAGTGTTTGATTGGCTCAAACGTTCCGTCCATCACCCCCTTTTGTATCGCTGCGTTGAATAAGAGCAGCACTTGCTGTGGGTGCTCCCCGAAAGGACCGCCAGGAAATGGAAGCAAGTCAAGATACCAGAGAATACATTTTTTTATACAGAAGCCAAAAACACACCTTAGTTTCACATCAGAAATGCTTTTCACAAGTGGGAGCTTCCTCACCAATTCAATTAAAAGCTCTGCACACAGGGAGTATCTCACATTCACTAGAAAAATAGGATGCGCCGGTGTTTCTTTGCAGTCATCATGAACAGCATCTACAAGAATCGCTGTACATCATCCAACAAAAACGAGAAAGGTAGAGACGATCAGCTGCCGCAGAAATGGGGGGATGGGTTGGTGCCTGGAAAGAACAGTAAGCTGCAAAGCATATCGGTCCAATGCCAAGGACTCCAGGTCCGCGTTATCTGGGTTAACAATTCAAATACCAGGCAGCGAAGTAAAGAACACTACATGCCAACAAATGAGCTTGGAGATAAGAGACAAATACGCATAGCTCTGCAATTTCGAAAGCAACAAATCCAAGCAGTAACAGCATATAGGCTGGACCTCTGCAACCTCAAAAAGCGGTTTAACAAAATCACCTTAGAGATTAAAGTTCGCCGGCAAAAATCAGCCAAGTCGGGAACATTCCTAGGTAACCGCATGCCCAAACGAACTTGCTATCTAAGGCAGTAACAGTGAGCTTCGGCGTGCACCACTTTAGTGGACGTTTACTGCTGTGTTCAGAAGCGTCACTGAGCATTTATGTGACCGGCAAGAACTCGAGCTCCCCATCGCTGTAAAAAAGGGGGAAGTTTCGCAATCCGTGGTCCTAGGCAATTCTCTGCTTAGGTCAGGTGTGGACATTGCTTTCAGACAGTAAACAAACATTCGCAACTTTTCGCCCTCCTGACTCTCTCAATGCCCAGTGATGTGGACCTGCCCCTCCAATAGATACCCCGGTACCCCCTTCATCCCACAGGACACGCACCTTCACTTGTCAAGCGGCAGTAGGGCCGCACCAGCTCACAAAAGCTCAGGTTGTTCTTGCGAGTGAGTCGCTCCGCTTCCTCGCTGCACAGAGCCGCCACAGCAGGGACGAAGGCATCCTGCAGGAACTCGTGCACGGACTGTAAGCACTGCGCCATAACGGTCAGGGTCCCGTGGTCCTGCTTGGGCTACTCAGCACCCGTCACCTGGAGCCATGTTGGTTTCGAACCCTGACCTCAACCGAATAAGCCCCCACCCTTCCGCCGACCTGTCAACCGCTGTTTCCTCTGTTCACGTGACAATGTCCACCGTGACGTCAGGGTTTTCATTTTCTGAGTTCGGCGCATAGTTTGATCGTCGTTCCTACGCATGCGCCCGGGTGACTTTGAACCAGGATGTGATTGAATGGTTAGATTTTGTGACCCGACAGACTCCGCAGCCACGCAACCCTATTCGCTGTTAAACTAACCAATGACAAACCAGCGCATCAAAATGGAATGTTGAAGTTTGACGAATCAAATGGGCGTGTCTCTAAGCTGTCAATGTCAAGACCAGGAAAAGCATCGTTTTCTCAATAGTTTCAAACAATGTATTTGAAACGATGATACAAGCGTCTCAGCAAATCTGACCGGCTCTCAAGTATTCCATACGTAAGTGTGAAAGTTATGACGTTTTGCCAGTCACTACTTTAAAATTGTATAGTGCCGATATCGGCAACCCCCAGCTTTGTAGTAATTAGTCGCGCTGCGCAAAATAAACAGTCCACACAAGTTTTTGTTGGAAAACAGTTTGTTGCAGGTTTATTACATACAAGGAGTATGCAAACTTGGAGGGTTAATGTTATACCTGCTGCTCAGCCAGTGTGAATGTGCTGTGGAATGTTGGTGTGCATGGTCAAGTAATGGAATGTGAGGATGCCTGGATGTGGAGAATGTCAGTTGGAGGATGGGCTGAGTAGCAGGAAGGCTGCTCCTGGTGGGGCTCTACTTTACATCATAACAACATATCCTGAATAAACCTACTGTTGTAAATAAAAGTAATGTCCATTCCATGTAGGTATCTTCATGTTTCTTTATTCAGGCAAGATGGTACACAGAGAGCCCCACCAGGATCAGCCTCACTGCTGCTCAGCCCATCTCCAACTGACACTCACACACACGAACATTCCATTCACCAACATTCTCTCACACAGACACTCAGGCTGAGCAGCAGCAGTATAACACATCCCCTTTCTTTGTAATGGAAAAGAAGGGATTCTCAAAAGGCATAAGAAACATTGCAAGAAATACATAAGATGACAACTTTCTAAAGCATAGCATGAAAAATTAAAGATGGAACATTCATGCAAAGAAAAAGAAGAAAGGCGGGAGAAACATAACACAAGTACAAAGACTCATGCACACCATCCTCCTTTCTATCGCAAAACAACCCAAACACTCCCACACCACAGACTACAGACCAACCCAAGTACTAGGATCGTGCAAGCTGGCCAGGTTAACACGAGAGGCACAAGAGAACCAACAATAAAAGTGTGAAAGAAAACTAACCAATAAAAAAACCAATATGCAAGCGTGGAAAATCTCCACATGGTAACAAGCACAATTAAAGCAAACTTCCCCCAACAACAAATTGGGGTGTGATGTGTGTAAGGGACTTCACACAGAACCAAAGGACTCCCAACGCAACGCTGACGTGCGAGGGGAAAACCCAAATCAAGCAAAGGAAACCTTGACGTCCAAGGGAGTAAACGTGCAAACCCAAATCTAGCAAGGAAACCTTGACGTCCAAGGAAGTAACAATGCAATGCAGACCAAAGCAAGAAGCAACCTGAAATCACGTAACTAAGTGCACATAAAGGAAGCACGCAAAAATCTTCCCCCAACAACTCGAGTTGGGGTGTGATGTGTGGAGGGGGCTTCAGACAGAACCAAGGGAACACCCAACGCAACCCTGACGTGCGAGGGAAAAAACCCAAATCAAGCAAGGAAACCTTGAAATCCAAGGGAATAATACATATGCAAGCAAGCAGTAACCTGGAAATCACGTAAGTAAATGCATATAAAGTAGGCATACAAAACAAGTAAAGATGACTCCAATCACCAACAATAACCTCCACCCAAACATAAAGTTGGGTTGTGATGTGTGGCAAGGGACTCCACACAGAACCAAAACATCCGTACAAAAGTGGGTGCTTTTACAAACTAACCCATAACCACGTAACGTGGGAGACAGCAATACCAGAAGCATAAGCATGCAAAAATGCATGACCCGAATCACGAAAAACCCTGTAACCAATGGCATACTTGGTAGCAAACTTATCAAAATGTAGAATAGCAAGTAAAAACCCAAGGCAGTACAAAATACAAAACGTCATGAAAGTAAGTACGCAGCATACATGGCACACAGTAACATATTGATAGGTAGCAAGAATTGCATGTGACCAAAAAGAACAAGGAGGAAGGAAAATGGCAGGTAAGCACAGTAAACAAAATCTTAGCAACCATGGGAAACAACAAAATAGTAAAACAGTAAAGCATTGAACCACTCCAAGTTTCCATGAACAAATAAGTTCAACATGTAGCTCTGTTTTAATAAAAAAAAATTAAAAAAATCGAGTCACTCGGCAAGTGAGTCCAGTGCACATAAACGTTGTTGACAGGGGTGCACAGTAGCATTAAGTCTTGAAGAAATGCAGCTCCGTAATATGACTCTAAAACAAGGCATGTAGCTTGAAAAACAAGTAGTATGGAGGAGGAAAGAAAAACAGCAGTACCTTTAAGTTGAAAATTTCCCCTCATCGTGTAACTGTCCTGATCGTTTGGCATCACAGACCATTGCAGGAGAGGCAGAAGGTTTACTAAAAGGAAAACAGTACCTGCAGTGAAGCACGAGTAACCACTGGACTGATCCGATGCCCTTCAAATAAAAAAAAAACACGTCCGAAGAAAAACGCTGATGCAGATGGAGGCACAAGAGGGAGACCGTATGGGAGGCTTATTCAGTCTCCCGATAACTTTATTGAAGGAACAGAAAGACGTGGTTGGCAGAGGAAACGTGGTTGGCAGAGGTGTTGGGACAATCCCAAAATGGCGGCACGCACGGTGACGCTGAGCCGAATGGCTCAAGGCACGTCTGTGCAGCAGGGTGTCCTGAAGGAGTAAACAACATCGAGAGGCTCGGAAATAGATCCATGGTGACGTCGGAGGAGAAAGGATGAAGGTAAGGCTGCGCATGAGGAGTGTGTGCGCACTGTGCACAGCTCGTGCCATTTAAAAAATGACAGGCAGCGGTTCAACTGCCATGATGAAAACGCACGCCGTGGCAATATGCATAAAAGACAGACAGCACTTACAATCCATGTTCTTAATACAGCCATGAATCCTTCTCATAATAACCACAAGCAATAGCTCACTAGGGGTGCCGCTCCTCAGATTCCTGCAGGGTGCGGGCGGGTTGCCGCAGAGGAGGTAGAGCAGGCAGGGTGCTCACCACACAGTAGTGTGCAAGTACGTGTAAAGCAGGGGACAGGGAACAGAAGGATCTTCTCCGTTGTGATGGCAGCAGGGCAAAGTAGGTCTACGGGGCACTTGGCATTAGAAAAACACAAGAAGGCTGAAACTCGTCACACCAGTGGGAAATTTCACTAACAGGAGGCACTCTCCCAATGCAGCAAGACAGGAACACCTCATCCAAGGCAGCAGGACAACGGGAAAAAGGGAGTCAGGCAGGAACTGGCATACTTGGGTTTGGTTGGGAACAACTCTTCCAACGCAGCAGGAACTGGCAGGCAGCAGGAACTGGCACCTTTTGAGTTGGGTTGTGGGCGACCGGTGGCAAGGTCACTGGTGGCGCTCAGGGATGCCAGCTCACCTTAAGTATGCAGCTTGTAGTTTCTGAAGAGGTTCCTTTTCCTTGAAGTCTCTTTAGGCTTGATAGTAGTAGTTCATTCAACTTGTACACGTAGGTTCTTCCAAAATTCGTCGCCAAAATATGTTGTAAATAAAAGTAATGTCCATTCCATGTAGGTATCTTCATGTTTCTTTATTCAGGCAAGATGGTACACAGAGAGCCCCACCAGGAGCAGCCTCACTGCTGCTCAGCCTATCTCCAACTGACACTCACACACACGAACATTCCATTCACCAACATTCTCTCACACAGACACTCAGGCTGAGCAGTATAACGCCTACTTAATGCTTACATGGACTACGAAGCATCCTTCTTCATTACTACATATTTTGGCGACGATTTGAAACAAGAACCTGTGTGTATTGGAAAATGATTTACATCTGAAACTGCTGTGGAAAAATGAAACTTGATGCTTGGAATTTGAAAGAACTGTACTGCTGGAAACTACTAAAGAAATATGTGCTAAAGAAACTTGAAGGAAAAGAACGCCCTCACAAGCCCACTAGCGTCCTTTACTACCTGGACAGCCTACTTAGGGCGTTTGACCTTCCTTAAACCAAGGAACATGGATATCAGTCATTGGGAGTAAACTTACATCTTTTTTTGAGCAGCAACCGGCAGTGACGGTCAGAGTGTGATTCTATTATTTACAGTGTCTGGCAGGACTTCAAACAACCCATCTATCAAGTCTGGCAAACCACTGCCATGGCGTGAAGAGCCGCACTTGAACAAGTGCTTCATGATTTAAGACTATACTGATGCGGAGAGAATTATTGTTCCTTGCTGCGTGTACTTCATAAAGTGAAAGGGGTTCATGATTGATAAAGGAGCCAGAAGCGGCATCCGGTGTCAGCATTGTCATTGTTTTCAGCATCGTTAGTCATTCAGATTAGTTTTGGTGTGGCAAAGAGACTCTTCAATTTTCTTTTTATTTGTGAGTGCCTCTTTAACTGTGTTTGAGGATTGCCGTTTGCTGTTTGTGAGAAGTTGGCCTGGTATATGCTGTCCACTAATTAAAGTGGGCACCTTGCACCAGTCCAAACGACCCTTATTGATGATCAGGTTTAAGACAACCTTTATAGAAAGCTATCCTAGTGGTAGCTGTGGAGAGCAGCCTTCAGGCTAAGTCTCGAAGGAATATAAAGCAGCTTGTTTTACAAGATCAGAACCTCCTGAATGACCAAATGAAAGGAGAACCACACAAGAGATATATAAAATATATGTATTTATTACTAAACACTCTCTACTAACCTCTTTATGAGATTAGAGCACAAGATACACAATATTAAATCAATAGAACGACAGTAAATAGCACAATACACAGCGGGCTCCAGGGGGAGACCGAACCATATACTAAGAAAGTGGTATAACAACCACGACTTCAATAGACACAGTGCCTAGAGCACGTAGAATCTCTGGGACCCCAAGGAACCACCCACAGGAGTGACACAGGGAGCCCACGGAGGACGGGTGCAGTGTGGGAACACAGACGCGAGCTCCGTACAAATCTATGGGAAAATCGCGGTTGGATAATTACAGTTTAAGGACACTTCGGAGAGGACTTCAAGCAAACCCTTTGGAACATAGAAGGTTCTAAGGCCAGCACCCTTGTGAGTACCGAGGTACCCATGTTACCTATCCCAGAGGAGCCGGGTGCATAGGGGTCAAGTGGTGTCGGAAACGCTAGTTGATTTCAATGGCGTGATGCGAAGAAGTACTGCTGCCGGGAAGATGAAAAGTGTCCGGTGGAGTCCAAGCCTGGATCCGAGGTGAGAAGAACCTGAAAGCAGAGGGGACAGAGTCTGGGTCACTTCAGGTGACCAGGGGCTCAGTGGACGAATGCCCACCGATGCCGGGTGCTTCAGGTGAAAAGTTTGGATGCTTGACTCTGCAGCCACGGGGACCAGGAGACGTCGACGATGACCAAAGTCTGGAGGTGAGCTGTCCCACGAAGGATGTTGAGTGCTGGGGGGTCAGTGTCCGGATTGAACACCAACAAGCCTTGGCAACTGCAACCCACGCGGGCAGAGGAACCAAGTCACGGTGAGGACCAGCAAGGTCCTGGGGACTCTCCAAGCTATGGAGAGTCAGGGCACGTCTGGAGCAACCAGGAAAGCCCAGGGAAAGTCAAAGTTACCTTCACAGGGACCCACAGGCCAACGGACCAGGGATCGCGAAGGGACCTCGAGCTGAATCACGAAATACCAGCCCACGGAACACTCGTGGAGTGTAGGCCAGAAATCTTCGGTGGAAATACTGCTCGGGGTCAGGACTACACATAGCCCAAAGCACAGCCTCAGGGATCACCAAAAAGCATATGCTGCTGCAAAAGTACACTGTGCACAAGGGTTCGGGTTGCACGGTCCCCACGAGGGATACTAGTCTCAGGATTGCTGAGAGGTCAGATCAACCTCAGGGACGCTCGGGAACCCACCTCCTGTGTTGCAGAAATCTTCGGAGCCCTCAGGAGCTCGGGAGATGCAAACCGGTCAGATGCGTTAAGGTGCCTGCCTTGCAAGGGAGTAACTCCTTTACTCCAAGGGAAATTCTTCTGTCGTCCAGCGAAGTGTAGACCGTCGAAGTACTTGGTTTCTTCTTGCAGAGTTTAGTCCAGGTAAAATCTAAAGTCCTGTAGTCAGGTTTCCTACTTTATACCCAAGGAAGGGGTTGGACTAACTCTGGGGACCCACCTAGGGGAGGGTCAGGACAGAGGGGTGGCTACACCCATGTCCTTTGTCCAGTTTCGCGCCAGAGCAGGAGCCAATGGCTCCTGCAACCGGTTTGAGCTGGACTATGCACGGGGACACCAAATGTGCTGCCAGTGCAGACTTTCTGGCACTCTAAGAGTGCACCCACCAAGCCCCAATACACTAAAGCCTGTCTGGGAGGTGGTCACACCTCCCTGTGACAGGAAACCTATTGTCAGGCCTTCCTCTGCTCGAGCTTGGCTCAGCATCAGGAGGGCAGACTCGTGTCTGTGGCTGGCAGCATTCATTTTGTGCTGCCCAGGTCGAGAAAGCTGGTACCGGGTAGACCGGTGCCCCATAGTAGTGGTACTACAAGGGAGGAATCATACCTCCCACACCAGTTACTGGTGTGGAGGTATGATTCCAAGGTGTTTGACACCAAACACAACATGTTTCTAAGCAGCCGTTTTAAAGTTAGCATTTACTGCGAGGTTATAATGCACTTAAGTATATATGGTTGGCTGCATCACAGACAACCCCGGAGAATAGATTCCGAAGGCTGCAGAGGGGCTCTGCTCAGGCAGGGGCACCCTCTCACACAAAACCCAGCACCCTGCCTTCAGGATTGATAAGGCCTGCCATAGGGGTGACTGATAGGTTTTTATGTGCAGTGATTTAGAATAGATATAGTGAACCTATATCTAAGTAAGGGGTGCATGCACCACCTTACACAGGCTGCAGTAGCAGACCTGTGGTGTCATTTTGAATGGTCTCTCAGGGGTGGCATAATACATGCTGCAGCCCCTGGGAGGCCTCTGGGGTACCTATGCCCTGGGTACATGGTGTACCATATACTAGGGACTTATAAGGGTACCCCAGTATCCAATCTGGAGTGTACCTAAAGTACATGCAATCAATTTAGAGGAGAAAGCAGATAAACTGGGGTCCTGATTAGCAGGATCCCAGTCAGACTAGTCAAAAACCAGCAAAACACCAGAAAAAAAGTGAGGGTAACCATGCAGTCAGATTCCACCTTCCTATACCGTTGCTCTGCGCGGCATTAGAATCGGCCGCAGTCCGCGAGGAAATTGCCAGAGCGCACACACCTTACCTCATCCTGGTGTCGCGTCAAGCTTCAGTGCTGTTTTTCGCATGCCATTGTGTTTGACGAGCTTCCTTGTGACGTCATGCTGCTCCGCGGTGTTGTGGGAGCACACAACCGCCGAGAGCCACCCAGCGCTCTCCATCGCTGCGTGCCACCATCTTGGCTGCCCGAGGTTGCTCTTCAGGTTTCTGTTAAATGAGAGCTGCAGCGGCTGTGGAAATGCCTTCGGCGAAGTTGTTTTTGTCAGAGTCGCCGCAGCTCGCCGTCCTTTATCACGGAAGTTTATTCGGCAGCACGGAAGCATGTCTTTTATCTATAGGTTTCCTGCTTGAATTTTGCATGTTGTGCATTACTGTTGGGCAAGTATTCACTGTTACAACGGCCAGCAAATATCATTCATATACTTGACTGTCTGCTTCAATATGAATCTGGGTTTTCACTGTGGACCATCATCCTCTCTTTAAAAAAAAAAGCTACTTTGACTAGTACAAGAAAAATATACAATGGCATTTGCATCCAGCAGACTTGTTCGGGGTTGTGGAATTATGCTGTGTCCATTTACAATTCTGTTAATTCATACATGAAACTAAGATCTAAGAATACTTTGTTCAGCATTGTACATTTTGCCTGTTTTTTGCTTGCATGGCCAGTATCATTTGGCACACTGTTTGATATTTAGCCTACTTGAATTCTACTGTGTTTCGGTGCTGTAGGTTTCCGAGTTAAGGGTCACGTTCCCTGGTACTGCATTGTGATGTTATGTACTTGGTACTTAGTTATAGGGTTATGTATCATTGTGCTGCGTGTAGCGATGTGTACTTTGAGTTGTGTTGCCTGGGACGTGAAGTTTGTTAGGTGTACAGTGCAGTGTTTGCGTTTTAGGGTTAGTTGCCATTGTATTAGCCCCTGATGTTTACTTGAAGAGTTTTTATGCTTGGTGTGGAGCTCCTCTCCACACCTACCGCCCTTACTTCGGGTTTGGGTGAAGGGCTGAGTTAAAGCCAGCTTTGCGAAGAGTGTTTGTTTTGCTAGTGAGTGCTGTTTTCCCTTACTACTTGATTTGGTGTAGAGTTGTGCACTTTTACATGTTCCGTGTGGAACGTCTTTCCACACGTACCACCCTAATTTCGGGTTTGGGTGAAGGGCTGAGTTGAAGCCAAATTGTTGATGAGTGAGTGTTTTTCCCTAGTGATTGCTGTTTCTCCTACGATTTGGTTGAGTGTTGAGTTGTGCACTTTTACATGTTTCCGTGTGGAGAGTCTTTCACACGTACCACCCTAACTTCGGGTCTGTGTGTACGGCAATGTTCATGCCGTATGTTTGGTGTGGAATGATTTTCCACATTTTCTTAGTTTTTTGTATTGCTCTTGTTTGCAGGGTTCCCTACCGCGCCTCGCAATTGGTATCCTCCGTACCACTTTCTTGTTGGCCTGGCCAGCCAGCTTGTTTTTGGTATCTGGGTTTGGTTTGTGTTTTGTGGTGTGGTAGTGTGTGCGTTTTCTTGGTTTGGTTAAAAGGGAGATGATGTGTGTATATGCCTTTTATCATCTTTATGTTTCCTTTGCTTGTAATATTTTATCTATTGTTGTACACATGCATGATATGTTTCCATCTTTTATCTGCATGCTTTCGCATCAGCACTTTGCTACAATGATTATTTGCTTGCATTTGTTCTGATGTCTCTGTGTTGCATGTAATAGTTTATTGTCATCCTTTGCATGCTCTATTTTTAATGTTATTCTTTTAGAGCTTCTTTGTCATTTGTATAAAGAAAGGGAGATGTGCTATACCAGCTGCTCAGCCAGTGTGAATGTGCTGTGGAATGTTGGTGTGCATGGTGATGTAATGGAATGTGAGGATGCCTGGATGTGGAAAGTGTCAGTTGGAGGATGGGCTGAGCAGCAGGAAGGCTGCTCCTGGTGGGGCTCTACTTTACAGCATAACAACTTATCCTGAATAAACCTACTTAATGCTTACATGGACTACGAAGCATCCTTCTTCATTACTACAGTTAACTTACGGGCGATCCAAGGGCAGGCAGCGGTGACTAACCTAAGCTGCCCTGCCCACCTGATGAGCCAAACTGCACCATGGCCAATCCAATCGGTGCTATCACTTCTGTGGGGGTTATCCCCCTTACATATTGTGATGGGGGCAATATATATATATCAGCGGCCTGGCTGATGCGCTTCGCTGCGCAGGAATACAACACACCACACACTTTGTGATAGATCAGGAGATGAACCACGTGCGGTTCCTCCCCTTTTATTAACCCCTGTGAGCCACGCCTGGCCCACGGATGAGGTGCTCCACGAGTATCTGGTTACGTCACCGGACAACAGGACTGCTGACCTGTTACATCCCTTCCCAAGTTAGTCCTTGACAATAGTCTTAATCAGTTAGCACACAAAGTCCTTAAGCCGGGAACTTGGCTGAGGGTTAGACCTGAAACTGTGGCGATGCTGGCTGTTCCGGATCGTTGGGTCACACCGTGAAGTCATGCCCGTTGGTTGGTCCGAGGATGGTTTTCCGGACTCCTCAGCGCATGTGCCCTCCTCCTGTTCGCTGGGTGGATGGTGGTCAGAGTTCCCTGCCGGCTCAGGAGAGGACTCCGAGACAGGTCCGGATGGGGTTAACGGGACTTCCTTGAACCAGGAGATATTACTGGAGACTTCCTCCGTCCCTCGTCGGGCCTTTACCATTGTGCCTCTCTTGGTCACGACCGTCCAGGTCCCTGGTTCATGGGTGGTTTTGAACTTCCCCCCTGGGCGTCGATTCTTGATAAGCACCGTCGCTCTGGGTTGAAGCGGTCGTTGCACAGCCTGGCGGCGTGTGCTGGCTCGGTCATTCCTTCGCTTCCTCCTTTCTTGCGTGCTTCTGGCGTCATGGGGCGGAGGTGTTCAACCCGGACAGGCAAGTAGTAGATCTCTCCGGGCTCCATTGAACATCATCGCCCAGGGGGACTGTAACATTGTACAGTGGGGAGTGCTCCTGTACTCCCGGAGAAACAGATGTAGGCGTTGTTCCGGGTCGGCCTGTTCGACGAGGGCGATGCGCAGTGTTTTGTTCAGCATGCGCATGAATCATTCTATGTCGTCGTTTGCCTGGGGCCACTGCGGGGTAATTCGGCGGTGGTGGATTCCTCGCTGACTGAGAAACTCAGCGAACTCCTCTCCATGGAATGGGGGCCCATTGTCGCTCCTGATCTCGGCTGGGAGGCCGAATGTTGCGAATACTTTCTCCAGGACAGGTGCCACATACGCTATCGATGGAATCACCTCCACAATCGGGTACTTGGAGTAGGCATCTACCAGGACGAGTGTGGTTTTCCCCCCTGGGAAGCTCCCAAAGTCCATACTCAGCTTCGACCACGGGTCGGTGCAGGGTTCTTCCGTCAACACTGGAGCCGGGCGCTCCAGCAGGCTGGTTAGCTGACAGGCTGGGCACGTGCGCACCAGCTCCTCTACCATTGCCTCCAGTTCTGGGAACCACACTTTCTCCCGCATCCGGGACTTCATCTTGGTGGTGCCTTGATGTCCGCCATGTGTGAGCTGGGTGGCCTGTTGCCGAAGTGTCTGGGGAATCACCAGGCGGGAACCCCTCAGGAGGATACCTTCATCCGTGGCACTGAGTTCGTTCCTTACTCTCCACATCTTGGTTAGTTCATCCTTATTCTCTGGGGACCAGTCGTTTGACTGTCGGAGAAACTCTCTCCGTGACCCACTTTGTACAGCCCGTAGGGTCCTGACATACACGGGGTCGAGCTCAGCTGCCTTCTGGATGTCATCTAGGGTCATGGCTTGAGGGCATGCTGCTCTGGACACCAGTCTGATGTGGTGCTCCGATTCGTCGGGAGGCCCCCCTTCCTTCCCTGGTGTGGGGTGACGAGATAGAAAATCTGCGGGGTTTTTAGCTCCGGGGCGGTACACCACTTCCATGTGGTAGTGTTGCAGCTGGACTGCCCATCTCTCGATCCGTGGCGGTGGGTGCGGAGCCGATCATTTAAACAGCGGAACCAGTAGCTGGTGGTTGGTCACTACTGTGAAGGGTTGGCCGCTCAGTTACAGGTGGAAATGATTGCACGCCCACGTAATGGCGAGCGCTTTGTGCTCGATTTGTGCGTTTCTGGATTCAGTTGGGGTCAACGTTTTGCTAGCGAACGCTAGCGTGGCCCATCGGCCTGGCTCCTGTTCTTTGGTCAGCACCGCGCCGAGACGAACCGGACTTGCATCTACTAGCAGCTCTGTTCTGTGGGCAGGATTGAAGTACGCCAGGGTGGCCTCGCTGAGGAGGGCGTGTTTGATGCTTTGGAATGTAACCACACTAACCCCAGGATTTAACTGGGGGAGGGAACTGGAGGCACAGGGCGCCAGTAGCAAGCCAGCCTCCAACACAAATTGTTAAACACAAATGGGGCCGCTCCCGGTATTGTGACCGAAGGTGCTCAAGGTTCAATTGTGAGTGTGAATGTGGACATCTCACAAAAAGTGAAGGACTGGCCTCACACACCACCTGGTGTCATGCTTCATCATCGGCCGTCCTCGCCCTCTAAAAACTTGGTTTGATAGAGGGCGGGCATTCACCTGACGACAGGGATGCACTTCTAAACTAAGTGGGGGCCCAAAGTGAATAAGTGAAATTTAAAAACCATTACAGATGCCAAATTAAATTTTAATGGAGAAGGTAACCGTATGGTATTAAAAAACAGTGGACGGTGTTATGGGGAAAAATTTTGCCTTGTCTTCCCGAGCACCCCAGGTCCATTTTGCATCCGCTTTGGTGAGTGCTCGCAGTGGTTCGGCCAGAGTAGCGAGGTCTGGGATGAACCGCCCGCAGTATGTGGCCATGCCGAGGAAGCTCCTTACTTCCGATGGGGTGCTGGGGGCCGGCGCATCCCGGATGGCTTGTGATTTGCGGGGTCCACTTGAATACCCTCTTGGTTGAACACATAGCCGAAGAACTCCAGGGAGGGCTTGAAGAATGAACACTTTTCCCGGTGCAGTGTCACACCATGATTACTGAGGCATCGTAGGGTGTCTTTCAGGTGCCTATGGTGCACCGCAGCTGTCACTGAGTGAATCAGTATATCATCACTGACGTTTAGCACCCCGGGTAGCCCTGACAGCATCTCTCAGATGGTGTTCTGAAAAACTTCGGCTGCCGATGATATTCCGAAGTTCAACCGTTTGTAGCGCCGCAGCCCTAGATGGGTGCTAAACGTCGTTATATACCTGCTCTCTTCTGCTAGGGGTAATTGGTGGTACCCTGCATTGAGGTCCAACTTGGAGAACCATAGGGATCCGTTAACATCCGCGATTATATGATCAGACACCGCGCTATGCAATGCAATAGGTGTTGCTTTTGGTATTGTAAATAACAATGCCTTTTAATTTTTTTAAAGACCTTGCCATTTACAATGTCAATAGCTCAAAATAAGGTCATTGCGAGACCTATTGCATTGTAAATGCTTGTTTAACAAGTTATTGTTTGTGGCCAACACTATACCCTTATCTCTGCCAGCTGGCCTCCTCCTGTATAGGAGTACCTCGCCGGCCAGAATTCTTACCCAAACGGGAATGCAAAAATACTGCTTAACCATAGTTATGTCTGATTTAATCCATTGTGCACTGCGTGCAATATGTGCCTTACATTCAGGGTTGACTAAGCCCTTGTTTACCCCCGTACATGATTATTCCCAAAAATGGGGGTTCAAACTGATAACGTTGTACCACACCAGCAGTGTGAAATGTACCTGCTCCTTTCAAATTTGAATGCACGCTGTGTTCCAGTAACTGTCAGCATTTGGGCCCCGAACCCTTCTTTCCCCACCCAGTTGGAGTCACAGCACACACTTTTATGGAATGGCAAACCTATGCAACCCACCTTTTTAAAACCCGGTCTATTTGCGGGTTCCTGGCACTGTACCCTTCTGCCCGTGAATGGCCAATGTAATGCCTATAGCATCGCGCCTGCCCCCCGTATTCTGCTTCATTACATGTCCATATTGCATGCCAGCCCATCACCTTCTGACTGCGATATTTAGCTGCTGTGATGCCATGCTGATGTCCCCTCCCAGCGCAAGTCGTGTGCTTCCCAACTTCTGCTAATGTGTACCATGGAGCAGACAAGTGGGTGGGAACGGGAGGTGAACAATATGTACAGATACCTGCCTTTTCTTAAATAATGGAAATGACAAAAGTTCTTAATACATTGTAGCCTTTTTGTCCTCTAACCCATTGTTTCCCCAACTTTTGGAACTGCAGCACAATTGTTAGCTGACAACTTCTACAACCATGCTAGCTATCAGGGCGGGTAATTTTTTGCTTAACTGAAGCAACCTGTAACATGCCCTCGGGAACAGAGTGCACATACTTTGCTGAATTTGACCAGACATTTGCACAGACATTTTTATTGCTAAACCATGGTAAACACATTCATGGTGTCAAATCTGGTTTCAGGGAATGTTTGCATTGTGCACACTATTGGAGTCACCGCTCACTTTTTGGAGTGACAAACTTGTGCAGCCCACCAGACTTGTTTAACTGAAGGATCCCGTTGCCCATCCTCTCACTTTACCGGGTGCAGATCTTTTATAGACATGGCCAAAAGGAAAACCTATTGAAAACCTACTCTTGCAGTTTCCTGCCAGTGTACCCTTCTGGCCATATGTGGGCACATGTAAACGCCTATAGCATTGCCCTCCCTCTAATGCACCGCCCTACCCTCTAATACGCTAAGGTGAGGGAGGGGAGCCTTGCACCCCCAGTATTCTGCTTATTCCATGACCATATTGCATGCAAGCCCCTCACGGTCTGACTTCTATTTGGGTGCTGTGTCGCCATGCTGATGTCCCCACCCTGGCCTAGTCGTCCAATTACAAACTTCTGCTAATGTATACCAATGAGGTGGCAAATGGGTGGGAACAGGAGGAGAACCATATGTACAATTCACTGCCCTTTCTTGAATAATGGGAATGCCAATCTTTTTACTACCTTGTAGCTTTTTTGTGCTCTAACCCAGCATTTCCCCCAACTTTTGGAACCACAGCACACTTGTTGGATGACAACTTCAACAACCTGCCTAGCTGCAGGCGAGTAATTTCTAGCTTAACTGAAGCAACCCTCTGTGGTGCGGTATGAACTGCTATGACTGTGCAACCTGTAACCTGCCTTTGTTTACGGAATGCACATACTTTGCTGAATTGACCAGACATTTGCACAGACAGTCTTATTGATAAACTATGGCGAACAAGTTAATGGTGTCAAATCTAGTTTCAGTGAATGTTTGTCTCTTGTGCATCTGCCAGTGAGTACCTAGATTTGTTTTAAAATCTTGCCTTCTTCACAGCTGAGTGAGCCCATTCGATGAATAGGACCTAGCTCACTAGGTTTTCCGCCAGAATTTATTGCCCTCCGCCAGAATAAAAGGCCTGCCTATTCACTGGCTTGCATCCTAGTACCCATCTACTTGGTGATACGATACATTTTACTAAGCAAGCTGGCAGTCTAGCGTTGCCATTACCCATCCTCTGCCCATTGTAATCACCCTCCATCCTCCTGTGCAGTGGTCATTTGACTAAAAGCCATGGGAACCCTGAAATGCTCTTTAACCCACATATCCTCAGCACTCATGGCAAGCACCACTCACTGTATACCACATGGAGAATCCCGGTAGTAGAAAGGGTGTGACAATGTCTTGCTAGAGTGGACACAACATGCGATATACATTTGTGACCGACCTCACCAAGCTGCATGCCTGCCCAGCTTCTGGTGCTTATGAACGAGTGGCTTTAAGGGATGCATGTCTGAATAATTCAATGCTCCCGTTAGTAGAAATGGTGTGGACCTATCTTGATAGAGTGGCCACAACAGGCTGTTATATGTTTGTGACCATCCTCACCAAGCTACGTGCCTCCCCAGCTTCTGGTGCTTGTAAACGAGTGGCCTGAGAAATGCCTGCCTGTATGATTCAATCTGTCCCATAATCCCCAAAAGGAATTTTCCACGTGCAGTTGAAACCTGAGCTGTTCAGCTGATCTTCCTCAACGGCCGTTTAACTGTTAACAATATGGGTGGTGTGGCGACATTATGTCGTAAACACAAGGAGATGATGGACGGAGCGCTGAAACTTTTCAGACACTCACCCCCAGTCACAGATCTGGGTTGAATCCATCATCGTTCTTTAGCTCACTTCGCCACCCCAGTTCAGACACAGCTATATGTAAATCAGTCTTGACCCTGTGCCTCATGGGAACAGTCGAGCCCGAACTGCCAAGCCATGTCTTCCCTGGACCGGAAACAAGCATCCTGGGACCGGTTTCGGGCTAACAGCCCTCATCAGCCAGGCTAGCTTGAATCCAGTGGCAAAGTGAGCAAGGGACCCACGTCTGGGCATACCCTGCCAACTTAGGGCGAACAAAGCAAACACAAGGAGATGATGGACGGAGCGCTGAAACTTTTCAGACACTCACCCACTCATTTGATTCAAGCTAGCCTGGCTGATGAGGGCTGTTAGCCCGAAACCGGTCCCAGGATGCGGGACTGTTCCCATGAGGCACAGGGTCAAGACTGATTTGCATATAGCTGTGTCTGAACTGGGGTGGCGAAGTGAGCTAAAGAACGATGATGGATTCAACCCAGATCTGTGACTGGGGGTGAGTGTCTGAAAAGTTTCAGCGCTCCGTCCATCATCTCCTTGTGTTTGCTTTGACATTATGTCGTAGTCTAACTGTTGCCGTTTCATGTTCTGGTGCAGTCCCCATTCATGTGGATCCTACTGGAACCCCTCTGCCTAATGTGCGTGGCCTAGGTACATGGTCCTGTTCTCTTGACACACTTGCATGTGACTCAAGTCAAACTAGCCCCCAACCGGGCGTGCTGCTGCTGGCTGAATCTTATCCATGACGGCACAACTTCTAATGGGATGGCCTTAAGTAATGGAAGCTCCTATACCCTGCTTGACTACATTGTGTGATCCTAGGCAATTGTCTGAAATTCTTACTTGGACCTTCCTTTGACTTAAGGGCACCTCGCAATACATGTGGTCAGGGTGTCCACTGTATGAAGCTTTCTCCTGTGTTTGCATTATTGAGCTATGTTGTTCATCTATCATAACAACCCAAAAGGGTTCCAACTTGATGCCCTCAAAAGAGGCCAGTAATGCCCTCACCAGGTGCCTTCCTGGGAACCTGACAAGAGCAGCAAATGGGGGACCATTGTGCACCACTACGCTGCCTATACGTACTTGGCACTGTGATTTTGTTGTTCCTTATGAGGAAGTGACATTCTGAATCTTCACTATCCTAATAAAAAAATTGGGATAACTTTAATACCAGTGATGAGAGCAAACTGGTGGGGTGCCCTGGGACTACTGCGCACTAATTTACTCATGTTCCATCTGGGTTTCTAAGGCACCAGCTTCCCAAACCTCGTAATACCCCTCTAGCTTTCACCGACTTGCACCCCAACAGATGGGTTCGCTCCACTTTTACTATCAAACTCTGCCGTCCTTTTGCTTCACGAGAATAGGAGTTATTCATTTCGGCGCTCTTTAATATCACTCAACAATGATGTTACCTGAGCTTAAAATAAAGGTCTGAAACCAGTCCTTCCCCATCTCCTGATCTCAACTCATAATCCAAACTGTGAGAAAGATTTCAGCCCTTCACGCTGTGCCTACCTGGCCACAGCGCTGGTGCTCTGTGAACTGTCGCTGATACATATTGGCTGTTAGGCAACTTGCCCCACCCAGCTTAGACCAGCTGGATATGACCCAGTTTCAAGTCAAAGACTAGTAGTCGAGGGCATGTCAGAAATAGGCCAATCATCCCTTCTAACTGAGACAAAGTATTGATTAAAACAAGCATGTTCATCTATGTACAAGTCGTCCCCATTTGACTGGCATAGGTGAACCTTAAGGAGTGATTATCCTGCACCATTATCAACTGTGCCATCTGCACGCTTCAAAGTATTTAGTAAAGCCACCCGATGTCCTAATGATTCTGGCCCGATCCTCGAGGCTCTCTCTTGGCCTTGTATTAAAACAATTAAGCTGACATCTTTGCTTGGCATAGCGTGCCGCATACTTCTGCCTCTTCTGCCATTATATCCATCTATTTACTCATCCTGTAACATTAGACCTATAGCCAGCCAGGACTATTGACTTTGTCACTGTTTGGTAGTTGCAAAAGGTAATTAAGCAACAACTATGGCTACCTTGTAAGAATATTGAAAATGCTTCCGTTCTAAACTGATGAGACTGTGCAAACTCTATCATGAGTTTCTTTGAAGTTACATCACAGTCTCAAAACTCCACCAAACTACCACTTTATCGCAGTGTTACTTCCGTGCGTGCATGCTGCCCAAGGTATCAGAGCGCTTCGCATGAGCGCCAGTTGCGTTACAGATGCACCCATTCATTTTGTTAGGCACAGGTGGATCGCGTGATTTGCCCAGACTCACAGGATGTTGGGCGCTCCTGCCGAGACTCGAACCTGGTTCCCCAGCAACGAGGTCGACCGCTCTAGCCGTAAGGCCACATCCTCTCACCTAGTAGGCTCCAGCATGCCCACTTGTTGACAAGCCATCGCCCGAATGTACAACAAAACAATGGGGCAGTGCCACCCGGTGGCCTAAACACCCCTTGAGGATAGACCAATAGCATCTGCTTGGTATACTTACTGCCAGCATATTGCCGCCAGAAGATGAACTTAACCATTCCTGCCAACTGTGTACACTGACCCCTGCCACCAGATGCCGAGCTGCCATGTCTGGCGCTCAAACTACCAATTAAGGGCGAGCCGCCCGCCCCTCTAGCCGGCTCGCACCAAGTGCTCATCTCTTTGCCTTGGAGCCCCTGCCAAACCCGAGACACACAACTTGCTTTCCCACCAACTCAGGATTCGGCAGCGCTGGCCGTTACTCCACAACTTCGCCCTCAGAATATACTGCCGACATCGTGACTCACACCCGATCCCCCATTTGGCTACCAGCACCCCCGCGCATGATACACTAGGGGCAAATTGCCCCGGAGTCGATTCACATGGGGGCGGGGTGGAACAGATGCCACAAAGCCCAGCAGGCGCCCAACCATGAGGAAATCGTCCCCTCAGTCAACATAGGCTCCCCGGGCAAGAAGGTCGCCCGCCGAACAACAACACGAGCATGCAGGCGGGATACTTTGCCAACCGTGGTGTGTAGGGAGAGAGTATAAAAGAGGAAGCTTTACCCCGCACACTGCAAAGTGACTCATGTGAGAAGGGGATGCCACTCAGACCATGGCAATGCATCCTCTGTGCGTGCGCCAGGTTCAGAGCAGCACGATTGCGCTGTGCCATGCTCTCTCTCCATTCCCCACTACTGCAGGAGTATAACAACTGACGCCATTTCCCAAACTCACACCCACCTCGCACAAATTGGAGAATACCTGTTAGTAAAACGATCTGTGAACCCTCCCTCCTTACACTTGGAGGAGGTCAGAGCATGCCATAACTTCTGGCGCATTGTGTATTTTAACTCGACCCAGAGGTATTAGTGTGCTTCCCCGAGGCAAAAGAAATGCACTGTCTTGGGATTCACTGTCCCAAATGAACAACCGACTGCCCACGCCATGTCAAGGGACCACAGAACTCACAACACTTTCCCTCACGGGACAGGAGCTGGACTGTCGACGCCAGTCCACCCAGCCCCTTGGAGCAAACCCTCTTTCGCCATGACTTCGCTGGTAAGAGACGCTACAGGGCACGCAACAGATCCAAAACCCAGCGACTGCCGAGAACAAGGAACTGAAGGAAGGTGATGAGGAAACGCGCCTTGACCTTTCGCAAACTATGTATAAAAGTCATATTGAGGGTTATTCACCACTGACCCCCGTTAATGCTTATCTCATGAGGACGTGTGACCGTTTATCTTTCAAACGTGGTTCACCATGATCGCACCAACAAGCTCCTGCCGCGCCGGTACTCGTCCGCAAAACCTTCCATGAGTTGGTCCAACAGGCACTCCTGTGTGCCTCCAACTTCCAACACTTCTCACCCTTGGGGGTGGGGAGCACTGAGAACCCAGGGCTACCTCTCCTACACCATGACCGCAAACCGCCCAGAGGGGCCCAGACTCACCGCCTGAAATCCCGGCTCTCACAGGTCAGCCCGCGACCGCACCGTGCCCGAAACCGACCACAAAGGACCCGAACCCTCCATTGTGATCCGAAGCAAAATGCCCTATCAATTAGGCCACGCGGCCACCCAAACACCAGTGGGAACCCGTGCACCCGGTGGGGCTATGAGCCACCCATTCGCAAAAGCCGACACCAGATGAGAACCAGTGACGTCCAATAGTCAACCAGCATCTCTTATCTGCCCCCCGATCATAGCAGACTGTGTACAGTACACACAACGACACCACAAACAATAGTTTCTGCAGCCAGTGCCTCCGCGCGGCTGCCAGTGCCCTGCGCCAAGCACCTCCCATTCAGGTGCAGTCACTGGCCCCCGGGAGCTGAGGGCACCAGCCATCACACCAGATGCGCTCCGAACAATGGCGGCCGCATGAGTAAAGTGCGTGGACGCCCCATTGGCTGCGTGGCTTTGCCTCTGCCTCACAAAGGCCAGGTGGGACCACAAAACCCGCTAACAGGGCCTCGGGCCACCCACCACGCGCTCAATTGTTCCTCCTGCTCACAACGCCCGCTGCTCCCCCACAACACACCACCAGACTGGAGAGGGGAAACTTAAGGGGGAGGGGGCTGAAATGCCCCTGCACTCACTAGACAAAACCGACGCCAGGCCAGGGACACAACAGCGTGTCCAGCGGGGGACAAAGAGGGTGGCCAGTGGGTGGGGGCAGGTATAAAGACCTGTCCCCAGCCCACCGCTCACCCCTCACCGCCCACCGCGCACCGGAAATGACGCCAGACATGAGGGGAGACCCCCAGAGGAGGGGGTCCCAGTGACAAGGTGCAGGGAGGTGCTTGAAGCGGCACTAAGGGGGCCGCCCTCTTACTGGGCCCACTGTGTGCGCCACGGGCAGCTGCATTCTTGAACAAGAAATTTCAATTTTATGTCAGGAAACGGAGGCTTCTGATTATGCTTCTCATTCTTGCATGAAACCAAACAGCAGCCAATAAAATTTTAAACTACGTAACCCATGATGCCTAGTCTGAGATCACTCCAACAATCAGTGTACACTCCTCTGGGTATATGACATTAGAGCGCCAAAGTTCATCCTCTTTCTTTGCTGCTGCACCAGCGAGATAAGTAAAATTTCATTATATATAGTTGGTGAATGAGCGTATTGTACATGGATTTACAGTAAAGCGCTGCGCTTAAGTGAGCGGAATAAGCAATCGCACATCAGGGTAGGTTTTACAGCTTACTTGTTTTGTTGTGGAAACAGTGGAGCGGGACAGATGTGTGACTCGAGCTGTGTGAGGAGGCAGTCCTGTTTCACTGCCGATAGCTGCAGGCATGCACGGGCAGCCAATCAGAGATACTTATTCTCCGATCGACTCTTCGTGCCAGTTCAGTCAGCTTCCACCGATCCTCAGTCCCTGGAACGCCCGACGGGGAGAAAAAACGTGGTAGGGCACTGCCCTAGGAAAGTGAAAAGGGGTGGCTCCCTCCACATTTGAACGATAATTGAATGAGTAGTGCAGGCAAGTTTAGACACTTTAAAAAGGTTCTATTTCACTTTAGACCTGCTGACTTGAGGCTCTAGGCCTGGGATAGTCGGGGATTGTTTTTAAAAAATACCACCCCTGGGTTACTCTCCCCCTGAAGCTCCTCCACACCTCCATTAGTTAAAAATGGCGTACTTCGCCGAGGAGGTTGATGAATATGCTGATTACAATGACTATGCTGAGTTTGAAGAGGTGCCTTATGAGCAACAAATGGAGGAGCAGCTTGTAGAGGCCCTGGATTACCATGTGCAACATTCGGTTCACAGGGCGTTGATCAGGGCGTTACAGCCCTTCATTAAACCCTTAAAAAACTATGGAAAGAGAGCATTAAGGACCTCTTTAGGAGAGTCTTCAACAAAAACTGCACTATTGGGTAAACAGGACTTTGCCCAGTGGAGACCCTCATTTAATTCCTCTGCTGAGGTGTTGTCCCAGGTGGTATCGTCGGTCATTAAAGACCATGGGTATGGCAGCCCCGTTATTTCTAGTTCCCTTGGTAATTACTCCCTTTCTAATCCAGGGGAGGCAGAGAAGTCATCTCCTTCTGCGCACAATACATCAGATTCTGACGGACAAGGAGAAACCGTGCAAGGCGGCAAAACGCAAGCATAAGTCACATTATGGGGAAGCAGAGCCCTTAAATAAAAATCTCTTATTTGACCCAAAAAAATAATTTAATCGAGGTCGACGGAATGGGTGCCCTGCGCAGAAGTGGCACACTATGTCCAGGAGAACATGAGGCAGGGGTTTGAGCGCGAAGTACGCAGTACTTTAAGGTCAGAGTGTCCAAGACCTTCCTTGCTAGGTAAAGTGACAGACACCCCAGAGCTAGACCCCAACATGACGACCTTCTTTAAAAAGTTTGCTAAGGACCCAAAGAAAGGGTTAGATAGGGCATGGAAGAGATGCCAGGATAAATTACTAGATATATCAGGACTCCTCACCAAGATTCTAGACTTAGCAGTCAGGGCTAAGTATTCAAACACAACTCTTGACCCGACAGAGATACTGCAGTGGGCTCAGAGAGCTTTGCACTTTCTCGGAAACGCCAATTGTGCGCTGTCAACCGAGTGCAGAAAATCGTTCCTTATGAGAATTGATCCACAACTGGCGGACATGGCCAATAAGGAAGCGGGCTCGTTGGCTAATAGCCTTTTGTTTGGCGACAAGTTTGTCAGAGAGTTAGGGAAATACCTGGCCCCCTTTACGGCCCTGGACAAGGCCCAGTTTTTGATTAAAAAGTCTTTCACAGTGGCCTTTTTACCACGGCCGGGCGCTTCAGGGGTCGAGCGACCGGCCGAGGAAACTTCCAGGCCTCCAGAGGTTTCGACAACAGAGGTCATGGCGGCGCCACCCAATCAAACTTCTATCCCACCCGCAATAGAGGCGGGAGAGGCAGACAAAATCGAGGTGGCTACAGAGGAGGCACCAACAACAATGCCGGTGACACCTCCTATGCAGGTAAGCATTGTACAGACCTGGGAGGTGCTGGTGGGAGGAAGAATTGGATTGTTCCTTCAAAATTGAGAGGCATTAACTCAGGACCCTTGGGTACTTCAGACAGTACAGGGTTTTCAGCTAGAGTTCTACTCCTCCTCAGAACAAAATCGGAGCCCTCAACTTCTTCATTTTTCCCTAACAGAAATAGTATCATTATTGAAAAAAGGGGCGGATATAGAGTCAGCACCTCACCCACACGGTTTTGTCAGCACCATTTTTCTAGTGCCAAAGAAAGATCAGGTATTCCGCCTTGTGTTAAATCTCAAGGAATTCAATTCCTGGATTGTGTATCACCACTTCAAAATGGAGGGCATACACCTACTGAGGGACTTGTTGTTAGGAAAGGACTGGATGGTGCGTCTAGACCTGAAAGACACATTTTTGGCGGTACAGATCTTTCCACCTCATCGGAGGTTCCTCCAGTTTCAATGGGGGCATTGACGGTTCGAATTTATCGCCATGCCCTTCAGCCTCTCTTCCTCCCCTTGGTGCTTCACCAAGCTGCTCAAACCGGTAGTACAATATCTGCGAGAGAGAGAGGGGTGAGGTTGATCATTTATCTGGATGATGTCCTGATCATGGCTCAGAACACAGAAACAATCCTACTCCATTTATCTTGGACGATCCAGCTCCTTCAGGACTTTGGCATCGTCATCAACTCGGAGAAGTCGATCCTGACTCCCTCCCAGTCGACGGAGTTCTTGGGGTTCCAGGTGGACTCGGTGTTGACACAACTGCTACTGCCACTAAAAAAGAGGATTTCGGTCAAGAAGGAATTGAGGAGAGCGCTTGCTTCTCCGACTATATCCTTGAGGATTCTGGCTAGCCTAGTAGGTCTGTTAGCCTCGTCTATTCAGGCGATTTTCTCAGGCCCTCTACATTACCGGGCTTTACAACGTCTGAAGATCATGCACTTGCGCTAGGGTTTGAGTTATTCAGAGCAAATCCTCATATCCTCGGAAGCCCGGACGGAAATTTCCTGGTGGTTGGAACACATGGAGGCTTGGAATGGCACAGTGATTTTTGCATCGATTCCAGAGGTAGTCATAGAATCGAACGCCAGTCGGTGGGGCTGGAGAGCCCGATCAGGGTAGTGGAGATGGGGGGCAGGTGGTCCCCGGGGGAACTGAAATTGCACATAAACTGTCTGGAACTACTGGCGGGATCATTCGCGATCCGGACTCTTTCCCCACAGAAAACGTGCTGTTGTATCCTTCTGCAGATGGACAATGTCTCAGCAGTACGATACATCAAACTTTTGGGGTGGAGGGGGGGGGGGGCACAAGGTCTCGTCTATTGGCGGAAATAGCCAAGGATTTCTGGCACTACTGCCTACAACACCAAATCTCGGTCACAGCGGAATATATTCCAGGCAGCTCCAATGTGGTAGCAGATTGGAACTCCCGATTTCTTCAGAGTGTTTCAACAGCTGAATCCGAAGTGGGGCCCATGCATTATAGATCTCTTTGCATCCGGATTAAACACTCAGTTGCCTCAGTTTTACAGTTGGAGGCCGGATCCTCAGGCACTCAGCTCCGACACATTCTTTCAATCTTGGACGACGGGTACGCTTTATGCCTTTCCCCCGTGCGTCATGATCCAGAGAGTGCTAGCACAAGTCAGCAGACAGGCAGCGGAGTTAATCTTGATTACTCCTTATTGGAAGGCTCAGTCATGGTTCCCGGTGACGTTAGCCTTGGTTTGTGCTCCCCCAGTACGTCTGCTCTCATTCTCAGGTATACTGCAAGATCCGATGTGTCATCCGCATCCGTTGGTGATGCAGGGTCAATTGTCCCTCATGGCATGGAGACTTTCCGGAGACGCTGGCAAGTGGCAGGAGTTTCGCAGTACGCAATGTTTTTTCTGTCGCAATCTTGGGCTCCCACTACGCACAAGCGCTACGAGTCAGCTTGGCATAGATGGGTTTGTTGGTGTACTGAACGACAGGTGGATCCTGTGGGATCCGGTATACATATAATTGTTAATTTCCTTTCAGATGTAGCCAGTCAGGGAATGGCATATAGAATGGTTAACAATTTCCGTTCCGTAATTTCAGTAGGTCACCTCCATGTGGAGGGGAAACCGGTGGGGGAACATCCTTTAGTTTGTAAATTACTGAGGGGCATCAGACTGGGGAAATCGCCAAAACCCAGATATTCCACTCTGTGGGACGTAGATGTGGTACTTCATTTTATCAGAAATTGGCTGGCGAACGAAGGGCTGTTACGTAAACAGTTGTCATCGAAGTTTACTCTATTGTTGTGCCTCATTTCCTGGAGGCGAATGTCGGATGTACGGGCCTTGTATTTGGCAGGTAGAGTATTTACCTCTTCGGGGGTCTCTTTCACAGTTTCTAAACGAACTAAGACAAATTCCAGATGTGTGAGTTACCCTGCCTTTCCGCACCACAGAAAACTATGTGTGGTTCAGTGTTTGAAATGTTATGAGGATTGTACTGGGGAGTTTAGAGATGATGTGTCAGGTCAATTGTTGATTTCGTTGCAGAAACCTTTCCGCCCAGTCTCTTCAGCGACTTTAGCCAGATGAGTTACATGGTTGCTAAGTCAAGCGGGTATTGATGTCTCAGTTTTTGGGGCTCATTCCGTGAGGGGAGCAATGGCTACTAAGGCCTTTGTAACTGGTTCTCGATTGGAGGACATTATGACTGCGGCGGATTGGTCTTCTGATTCGACATTCAAAAGGTTTTATCACAAACCAATTGTGGATGTAGCATCTGATGTGATTGCAAAACTTTAAACTAGCATAATTAGAAGCCTCCGTTTCCTGACATAGAATTAAAAAAATTCGAGCTAGGGCGTCAAGAATTTTTTATTCTATTAAGGACACGGAGGCGAGGCTTATCCCACCCGGAATATTCATATGTTGAATTGCAACACTTATTATTATATGCTACTGTGAAGTGTTATAAGATGCCCACCCTTTTGATGAAGACGTCTGGTTAGACATGAGATATTATGGCTTTTCTTTTTTTTTCAGGTACCGAGAACAAGACGACTTGAAGGGTCTTGAGGAATAAGACATCTGAGTTCGAGGAAGATGGGAAGTTCCTTCATTTGGAGGGTCTGTGATGGAGATCGGTTGGAAGATCGGAAGTTATGAAGTTTACAGTTGTGGTTCTGAACGGTTTAGCAAAGAAAGAGGACAAACTTTGGTGCTCTAATGTTATATACCCAGAGGAGTGTACACTGGTTGGTGGAGTGATGTCAGACTAGGCATCATGGGTTATGTAGTTTAAAGTTTTATTGGCTGCTGTTTGGCTTCAGTAAAGAAAGAAAAGCATAATTCTCACCTCCGTGTCCTTAATAGAATTGAAAATTCTTGATGCACTAGCTAGAAATACTTTTATTCTATTAAGGACAGGGAGGTAAGAATTATGCACTCCATTTTGTTGCATTTAGTAAACAGCAGCCATATCAAAACTATAGTGTCTTGTAATCAAAGAAATGAAGACATCCGTGGTTCTTTGAGAAAAAACTGCAACTCCTGTGCAACATGCAGACCTGCCAACTTATAGCAAGCATTGACAAAGCCAATAGGTCTCGTCTACGAGACAAGAGCTATTGGCTTTGTCAATGTTTAGTCATGTTGTACAGCAGCGCTGCTGCCTTACAGCATGGTTTAAAAAACACTGAGAAAGCCAATAGGTCTCATCTATGAGAGCTGTTGCTTTTGTAAATGATTTTAGCCATGTTATGCAGCAGCGCAGCTGCTGTGCGCATGGTTTATTCATTTTATTTATTTATTTTCAGTCTTACATATTGCAAACCAGACCCGGAGAGGTATCAGAGCGCTTTACAAAGCTCTTTGGAAAACTGCATTAGCAGAGTTAAAATTGAATTCCAAACAACAATGCGAACTTAGGGGGTCATTATGCCGCCGGTCGTGCGGTGGCGATCCGCCCGACATCTTTTCCCGCCCGCCCTCCATTTACCCCCCGCCATATTACAATGGCGGGGGGGACAGCGGCGGACGGAAAGACCGTCAGCCGCATTTCCGCTGGCAGACAATCGTTCCGATTGCCTGCCGTGCTGAACTCGGGCCTAATATGGTTGCGGTGTCTGGAAGACACCGCCATCCATATTGGGATGCCTAGAGGTGAAGGCCTTTCCATGGCGGCATCGCCGCCATGGAAAGCGATGCGGGAATTGCTTCGGGGGCCCGTTGCGGGCCCCCAGGGGGGTGGGGGGGTGGGTGGCTGCACTTGGGGGGTACCTATGGTTCCCCCCTACATTGGCATTCACAAGGTGGCAGGCACCGCGCTGTGCCTGTCACGTTGTGCATGCCAATGCACAACATGCATATATTGCATTGTGGCGGGTGCTGCTTACAGCACCGCCAGCCGCAATGCAATATATGCGGGATGCCACCGTGGCGGTGGCATCCTAATAGGCACAGCGGGACCGCCGCACCTCTGGCGGTCGGTCCCGTTTACCGATACGGTGGCGGGCGGCCACCACCGTAACGGAAAATGGGACCGACCGCCAGAGGTGCGGCGGTCCCACGAGGCCAATTAGGATGCGCCCGCCACACAGGCGGGCGCATTCTGAACTTTAACATTGCGGACGGTGCTGCTGGGTGCAGCTCCATCCGCAATGTTAAAAGTGCATGCTTTGCATTGCCATGCACAACGTGACAGACACCGCGCGGTGCCTGCCACATTGTGTATGGCAATGAGTGCAGCCCCCCACCCCGCCAGGGGCCCGTAATGGGCCCCCAAAGCAATCTCCGCCGGCCTTTCCATGGCGGCATCGCCGCCGTGGAAAGGCCTTTGAATTGGCACATCATAATATGGATGGCGGTGCCTGCTCGGCACCGCCGCCATATTATGCCCCAGGTCCACACGGCAGGCAATCGTAACGATTGCCTGCCGGCGGAAATGCGGCGGATGGTCTTTCCGTCCGCCGCTGTCCCCCCGCCATTGTAATATGGTGGGGGGTAAATGGAGGGCGAGCGGGGAAAGATGTCGGGCGGATCGCCACCGCCGGTCGGGCGGTGGCGATCCGCCCGACATCATAATGACCCCCTAAGTGTTTGGTAGATTGAAGTCAATAAGCATGCTTTTGTAGTTAGCAGTTTATAAACAGAACGTTAGGTTGGTAGATGTTGTAGGAGTTGGATTTTCAGTTTCTTTTTGAAGGAAATATGGGAGGGGATTGTCCTGATGGCCGTGGACATTTTGGGGGCGTTGCCTGCATAGGATTGCTTTAGAGTTCTCAATTTATTGAAGGTAAGGGTTGTCAGGCGCAGTGAGTTGGAGCCTCTGAGGGAACAGGAGCCACCTTGAATGGTTAGTTTATTTGTGAGATAGTTTGGTGAGCCTTTATTTTTTTGTTTAAATCTGTTTTTATTTTACATTTAACAAACAATAACAATTTTTGAGGATCGACATGGCAACACAAGTTACATTATCTGATGTGAATTGAGATCGTACATTGAATTCTGAATTTCATAGGACTCGTTTTTACACATAAAATATTTTGCTTGCCGTATTAGTTCCAGCAATAATCTGCATGTGTGTGTCAACTGCGTTCTGCTGTTCCCTTTAACGGAAGTACATATTAGTTGCTTCTACAGACGAAAAGTGTTGGGTAAAGCTCACATGCACAGTATACTTTTAGGTACTTCAACCTGTTATGCTGACATTACATGTCAATCTCTCAAACCTCATGATATTGGGGTGGGGGGGAGGGCAAATGAAAAAGAGGATTACAGGGCTAACATGGGCCAACTTTTAGATCTACCCAACCCCCCATCTCCGTCTCAGTCCCTCCCGTTGTGTAGATAACATGCACATTTGCAAGCGATTGCTTCATCAAAGCCTGTTTGTACTGCGAGGCAGACATTTTGTTTTTAACAAGTTTCACCCATGTGTAGTGTTGTGTGGTGTGCTGGGTCTCCTTGTCCACCCCTGCCCTTGGTGCTGTGGTGTCTAAGTTGCATGTTTCCAGTTCTACCTCGTTTTAAATGTCGTGTAGGATTCAATCAATCAATCAATCAGTGTTTTTGTAGATCGCACTATTTACCCGTAAGGGTCTCAAGGCGCTGGGTGGGGGGGAGGGGGGAGTGTAGCTCCGTTGGGTCATTTGAAGAGCCAGGTCTTGAGGTTTTCCTGAATTGGTCCAGTGTCGGGCTTCACCGGAGATGGAGGGGAAGCTTGTTCCATGTCTTGGCTGCAAGGTAGGAGAAGGACCTTCCTCCCGCTCTGTTCCTGTAGAAGCGTGGGTAGGTGGCTAGGGAGAGGTCGGCTGATCGTAGGTTTCTCTTGGGTGCGAGGAAGGAGAGGCTGTTGTTGAGGTATTGAGGACCGATGTTGTGGAGTGCCTTGTATGCGTGTGTGAGCAGCTTGAAGGTTATCCTTCTTTCGACGGGGAGCCAGTGGAGGTCGCGAAGGTGTTGGGTGATGTGGTTGTGACTTGGGATATCGAGGATTAGTCTGGCTTCAGCATTCTGGACGGTCTGGAGTTTGCGGAGGAGCTTCTTGTTGATTCCGGTGTAGAGGGCGTTACTGTAGTCCAGTCTGCTGGTGATGAGGACGTGAGTGACCGTTTTCCTGGAGTAGGCGTGTATCCATTTGAATGTTTTACGTAGTATGCGGAGGGTGTTGAAGCATGCGGAGGAGACGGCGTTGATCTGGCGATTCATTGTAAGTGATGAGTCCAGTATGATGCCGAGGTTACGTGCATGGTCTGTCGGGGTGGATGTGTTTCTGAGGGCGGGTGGCCACCAGGTGTCGTCCCATGCTGAGGTGGTGGAGCCGAGGATGAGGACTTCTGTTTTCTCTTAGTTGAGTTTCAGGCAGCTGTTCTTCATCCAGGTTGCGACGGCTTTCATCCCTTCTTGGAAGTTATGCCTGGGGATGTCGGGTTCCTTGGTGAGGGAGAGGATGAGTTGGGTATCATCGGCGTAGGAGACGATGTTGAGCTCATGGTTTCTGGTGATGGTTGTGAGGAGGGCCATGTAGACGTTGAAGAGGGTGGGGCTGAGGGAGGATCCTTGGGGTACTCCGCATCTGGTCTCTGTTGGTTCCGAGAGGAAGGGCGGGAGTCTGATTCTCTGTGTTCTGCTGGTGAGAAATGAGCGTATCCAGTCTAGGGTCTTTCCTTGGATGTCGGTGTCGTGGAGTCTGGTGGCTAGTGTGGAGTGGAAGACGGTGTTGAAGGCTGCTGAGAGGTCCAGGAGGATGAGGGCTGCTGTTTGGCTTGGTCAAGGAGAGCGCTTATGTTGTCTGTGGCAGCAAGGAGGGAGGTCTTGGTGCTGTGGTTGGTGCGGAATCCGAATTGGGAGGTGTCTAGGGTGTTGTTGGCTTCGATGAAGTGTGTTAGCTGGTTGTTGACGGTCTTCTCGATGATCTTGGCTGCGAAGGGAAGCAGTGAGATGGGCCTGAAATTCTTGAGGTCCGTTGGGTCTGCGGAGGGTTTCTTCAGGAGGGGGTTGACTTCGGCATGTTTCCAGTCATCTGGGAAAGTGGCAGGCTCGAGGGAGCAGTTGATTGTCCGTCGTTGCTCGGGTGCGATGGCTGTGGCAGCCCTGTGGAAGATGTGAGGCGGGCAGGGGTCAGAAGGTGCTCCAGAGTGGATGCTCTTCATGGTGTTTATGGTGCCTTCTGTCGTGAGTGGGGTCCACGTAAGTAGGGTCTGTTGGGTGGCGTCGCTGAGGGCGGGGGCTGGGGTGGTGCAGTGGTCTTGGTCGTTGAAGTTGTCGTAGAGCGTCTTGATCTTGAGGTGAAAGAAGGCGCTGAGTCTGTTGCAGAGGTCTTGGGAGGGAGGGACGTCGGTTCTTTCGTTGTTGGGTTTGGCAAACTCCTGTAAGATGGAGAAGAGTTCCTTGGTGTTGTGGGCGTTGGAGAGGATTCTGTCCCAATGGTTAGCGATTGGTATCTTCTGGAGCCCCAGAGTGTCCTTCCTATGTAACAATGCTTTCGGATTTGGCCCAGACTAACATCCATTGCCTCCAAGCTACCAATGGAGGGGGTTTATTTATTTAATTTATTTATTGATTTGAGTTTTATATAGCACTGGCTAGACCCGGAGGTATCAGAGCACTTTACATAAGGAACAACATAGCGAGTTACAAGGTACAATAATTTAAACATTTGTTGCACAGTCATTACAAAGTAAGTGGCAAATCAAAGGGGCAGGGAAGGCAAAGGGGGACAAGAATAGGATACTGAGAATAGGTGAGAGGAGAGAAGGGAACCTGAGGGGGGGATGGAATTAAGGCAGTCCAGCAAGAAAGAGAAAAACGTTCGAGGGTCGTCAGGGGGAGTCCGGAGGGAAGGGGGAACGGACAAAGGTCAAACAAGATGGCGGGTCCGGGTCGTGGGTATCGACGGAGACCAACACCAAAATGGCGGGATGCACAAAAGTCAAAATTCCTGAAAGAAAAACCCAGAGAGCAGGTTTCATTGAGTAGAGTCAGAGGGGGGACGCAGCCACAAAACCAAAGGCGGGCGGAAGGCTGCAGCATGCGTGCACAGGCTCTGGACCACGGGGACATCGGTGTCGACGATCCGCAAGGTGTAGATCCAGGGAAGTCAGCCTGGGAGTTAGGGAGCAGTCTAGGAGAAAAGGGAGGCAGCAGCGAAGTCCGGGGGGGCGCGCCTCCCAGGCACAGAAAGGTACGGAAAAGCCCGGGAGCGTCGCACCGCAGCACCGAGTAGATTCATCACCCCTGCACCCCCGTAACTGGAGAGGACTCAGGGGTTCCAGATGTCAGATCTGAGGCGAGGCACACCCAAGAAGACGGCCAGGATGGGGGGAGGCAACAAGGCAGCAGCGGGGACCGGGAGAGCGAGCCTCCCCTTGATCGGAAGATTGCAGGCAAGAATTCGGGTGCACCGTACCAGCAGCGCCGTGGCACTCACCGCCGATACAGCCCCATCACGGCAGGAGATCAAGCGTCAGGGCGGACAGCTACTCCCCACCCCGGAGGGCAAGGGGGACGGTCCGGAAGGGTGAAATCTTGCCCCAGATCACTCAGCCGCCATCCGGAGTTTCCGATCATGCCTTAGCCACGCCAAGGCTGGTCCAGTGATCAACGATCCGCGGTGATTCATTCCGAGGGAGGCAGAAGGAGGAAAACAGCAGCGGAGGGACGAGGAATATCATGCCCCAATGTCCGGCTGGGTAGGTGACGGCCGCGGGAGAAACCCGAGCCAGACTCCTATAGCCGAACCAAGCGGCTCCACCGGGCATCCGCCATGTCGTCTCGAGGTCCGCAGTCAGAACACAAGATACAGTTCCAAATCCAGAAATGGGAGATTGGGGAAACGCAGTCACGGGTGAACCCAGGTGAGTAAAAAGGGGTCCAAGGTGGGGAAGAATTCCGGGGAATTAGGGGGATTTAGGCCGAAACGGCAATCCCTGGCCGGGAGCTCCCGGCCGGAGCTCCTCACCTGACGGCCATCTGATTTCCACCTCTTAATGATTAGGCTCTTCACTACTAGCATGCACAGGTCTAAGAACCGATTGGGAACTCTAAGTTGCTTATTTCTACAGAACAGGTCCAAGATGCATACTTGTGAGTGTCACTGTACACCCCGTGCCACTGGATAGCTGATTCGTGACTCCTTGCCAGTAGGCAATGGGGAGTGGACAGGTCCATTTCATGTGTAGGAGATCAGCATCTGGCGTATTGCATCTGGGGTAGGCTGCGTCCGTACGGTGAAAGTATTGATTTATTTTGGCTGGGGTGAGGTAGGCTCTTTGAGTGATGTAATATTGAATGAGGCGAAAGCGGGGATTGCGAGGATTTGGGCTGGGCTTTCTAGTATGACCGCCCATTCCTTGTCGGTGCAGGGACGGACCAGATCTGTATCCCAACGTTGTCTCAAGGGCAAAAGCGATGTTGCTGTGTGCAGGCGCAGCGATGCTGCGAACCATTTTGTGAAGTGCCTACCTGATCCTAGCACATGCAGGTATTGGACTGTTAAGTGCGTCTGTTTCTCCTCTGACATTTCTCCTCACCTATCACCTAGTGCGGCTATTAGTGAAGCATGGAACAGGAATTGGCCTGAGGGAAGACCCTTTTCTTCTATCAGCGTGTCATAAGGCATTAGGGCACTGTCTTGATAGAGGTCGCCTAGGCTTTGGATGGTTGCTTCCTGCCAAGCAATGAGTTCCGCAGATGTTGTGATGGTACAGCCTCTAGGCGTGCCGAGATGGGGCAGCGCTGACGCTTATGACATAGTAGCCCACGTGATGTATAGGCTTCTGAAGTAACAACAGAATGCTACTTCTGAGACCACTAGTTCCGGCGGTCTCTCATGAGTGCAAGGATGAAATAGTTGCAGTAGTGTCAAGGGCGTCCAGGCTGGTAACAGCATGGCCGTGTCAGAGTGGTGCTCCCTGGCCAGCCATTTGGCCGCCAATTGAAGCTGGGAGGCAAGATAGTATTATTCCATGTTGGGACCTGCCAGCCTGCCTTGATTGGTGGGTAGGTATAGCTTAGAGAGTGCCACTCGGCAACAGGAGTTATTCCAAATGAATTCTCTCATGGCACTCTCAAGTCTGCGGAAGAGGGGGAGTGCAATGCAGATAGGCAAATTTGTGAAATAGTATAGTAGCCGTGGTAATACCACCATCTTGATAAGTGCCACTCGGCCCATGATCGACAGTGGGAGTGTGCACCAGAATATCATCTGTGACCTGATGGCCATTATAGCTCTTCCGAGGTTGCCTGATAACAGGTCTGCTGGTTGGTGATAGTTTCTAATCCCCAGATATCTGAACATGTTAGGATGCCATATAATAGGACACGTCCTTAAGCGTAAAAGCGGGATCAGGACATTCTGCTGCAAATGGGATTAAACATGACTTTCCCCAGTTGATCCGCAGGCACACTCGTCAAAAGACTAGGCCAGTTCAGTGGGATCCGAACGCATGTCTCGAATATACAGGAGAAGGTCATGAGCATACAGTGAATTTATTTTCGTCCCGCCTCCCAGTGGGATACTCCAGTCCACACCCCGTGCTCGGATCGTATCAGCTAGCAGCTCTATGGCCAGTAAAAAGAGCAGCGGGGACCGTGGACAACCTTGTCGGGTACCCCTGCCTATTGTGATTGGGTCAGATATGTAGGAGCCCATCTTCACTCTGGCCGTCGGTGCAGTATAGAGCAAGCAAATCAGCTGGTTGAAACGACACCCAATACCGTTTCAAGGTAAGGCATCAAAAAGAAATTCCCACTCTAGAGAACCAAAAGCCTTCTCTAGGTCCAGTACCAGGCAACCAGAATGCAGCCACTGAAAGGCTGAATATTTAGAGACCGCAAGTTTAGCGAAATTTTGGTCTGGGTGAACCATAGATGAGATTAAGGGAGCTAGACGGTCAGCCAAGACCATGGCAAATATTTTGTATTCAGTATTAGTAACACCAAGGGGCGATAGGAACCCAGGGCAGTATGATATCTGTCTGGCTTTGGTAGGGAGATGAGTAGGGACTTGCGCATCGACGCAGGAAGACTGGATGCAGCAAGTGCCTCGTTATACAAGGCGTTTAAGTGGGGAGCTAGTGTATGAGCATAGGCTTTGTAATATTCAGCTAGCAGGCCGTCAGGTCCCGGGGTCTTTCCCGTCGCTAGGGCCCTGATGGCTTCCCGGATTTCAAACGGTGTTATCGGCTCATCGAGTTCCTCCTGTTGCTCAGGCGAGATAACAGGTAATCTAATTGTGGAAAAGAATGCGGCTAATCGGTCAGCCCCGATCCTCATGGTCGATTGGTAAAGGGAGGTATAGTGGCGTGAATTTCATGCCGAGTGTGAAGATGTTGCACTCCAAGGGCCCGCAGCGAGAGAATAGGGTGATGGGGTTGCTCCTTACTTATCAGCCTCAACAGCAACCGGCCTGCACGGTCTGAGGACGCTTGTGTGCAAGATGAGTGTGCGGTGTAATTGAGGCACCTCTAGCGCTCTAGCTACAAGGTATGTTCGCAGCGTGCTTCCACTAAGTGGTGGGCATAGTCCAGGTTTGCCACCAATTGTGTCTCAAGGTTCAGCAGCGTGTTTTTGATCTGCGTGATATTACGATCTAACTGTTTGCAGGTGTTCCAAATCAGCTCCAAGCAATGTCCTCTGATTGTCACTTTAAAGGCATCCCATATGATCAACCCATCATTTGCTGAGTTGCTATTGAGCTAAAAATATGCTGCTGTTGCCTCACCCAATGATTCCCGGAATGGTGGATCCTCTAGTACTGTGGGTTGAAGGCGCCACATGGGCAAGGGTATGTGCCTCTCAGGTGTACAAATGGAGGGTTGTGGTCCGAATGCGTGTGACCTAGATAGTCAGTTAATCAAACAATAGGGAAGAGGTTGGCCGATCCCACAAATCTTAGTTTGGTGAGCCTTCATGTAGAGTTTATGGATGATACAGGCCAATTTGAAGGAACTTCTTGCTTCAGTGGGGAGCCAGTTGAGTGTGGTCAGGACAGAAGTGATGTGGTCAGAACATCTTGTGCCAGATACTGGGCAAGCAGCAGAGTTTAGGGCTGCCTTCTGGGGGGCAAGGTGGATTCTAAAAATGCCTGGAAGTAGAGAGTTACTCTAGTCCAGTTCCGAGAGAACTGTCGATTGAACTACTGTTTTAAAGTCATCAGCTGGGATTAGTGATTTGCTCCCTTTGAGAAGCTTGATTTGGAATTGGGCACTCTTTGCTATAGCATTGATATGTGCGTGCAGATTCAGATTGGTGTCAAGTGTAAAGCATACAGATTTAGCCTTGTCTATAAGTAGAGGGGTAGAGCCAAGAATATTGGTGGAGGCTATCTAGAACTTTGTGGGTTGGTTGCAGTTGAGAGAACAGGATGAACTGCATCTTCTGGGGATTGAGTTTGAAGTGTCGGAGCGACATCCATGACTGAAGGTCCGCAAGACTTTATCACAGGTAAGCAAGATCCGTGGGAAAAGAGACTCTTAGATATAGTTGGGTGTCATCTTCTTAGAGATGAAAAGAGTTTGCTGCATTCTCCAGTAGGAAGCAAAGGGATTCTGATGCTGCTGATAAGCTGCTAGATCCTTTATTTGACACATAAACCAATTATTAGACATTTTGAGTAATCTATAAATAAACGTGCACCAATTACACGTTACATAAACATGGAAAACAAATGTGAAAGAACTTAGTTACTGCATCGTAAAAGCATGTAGATGAAAGTAGAATAGGTGAAATTATATTCTTTAAATAATATAGGTTCTAATATTATTAACCAGCCATAGTATATTATATTAATCAGGCCTTGAAAAATCCACTCGCCCACTCACAATTGCAAGTGATATTTTATCAGGTCGAGCAATTTTTAGCACTTATTCATCCATGCTGGTGAGTAAACTTAAGGTGGAAAACCGACGGTTCTGTTCATTCAGGAAGTGAATGAGCAATTAAGAAGCCTTTACATCTTGTTTTTATCTTGACACATTTGCCACTGCTCAAGGACAGAGGTCAAATGTCAGTTTGTCTTTTGACTAATTGTTGCTTATCTGTTCCTGGAAAATGGTTTTTACTTTTCTTTCTCTTATAACAGTTAATGCTTTTTGTCAAGTGAGCTGACAAGAATTGGGAAACAAAAGGATGTAAAATGTCAGGTTTTTTTCATTAACACAACATTTAAACCGCATGTAAATGAATAGTACAAAAATATTTAAAAATATATCAGGAATTATGAAAGAATTAGTTTTTTGTAATTTAGAAGTGTGATGCAAACAAAGATTTAAATAGGAGCAAAACAAATCAGAACACTTTACTTGGTGATGTGCAAATGACTAATATTTGCAGAAACTTTATTTCCAAACATTGTACATTATATAGTTTTAAAACCTCCTGTCAGTAACAAATTCTGTGGCCATTTCGATGTAAAATCTGCTGATTGCAAACGACAGTGTGCTGCTACTTCATGCTTTAGTTATGTATTTATTAAAAGTGATAGTTTTTAAACATGAGTTGAGAAACATTCCTGCCCCCACCCTGATGACAATGCAGTTAATGAACTAAGAGGCAAGTCATCGGTCATGTGTATCCTATATGTGGCTAGATTTGTAATCTATATGGAGCTAATGTTTAGTTTATTAAATCAAACAAAAGAGTTCAGCAGACGTGCTGAACTCGTGTATTTGAAGGTGCTGTCATATGTGATAAAGAAGAAAATGGCATCTCAGTGAATTAAAATACTTGCCCAGGATCACATAATTTGAAACCAGTTTATGGGTCAAGAGCATTATAATTAGGTCGAGTAGATTATTTATTTTTTTGATAATCAATTTTATTGGTTTTCTTAAACAAGGGAATACCAGCAGTAATCAAATACAGCATACTACAGCAGTTATAGGACGTCATTACATTGCATTTATGGATAGTGTGCACTTTGCAATCCATGATCTCACAAGTCCACATACAATACATATGGTCCATGAAATGGAGCACTTTTATTCTATCTGACCCAACCATTTGCCCCAAACCTTGCGGTATTTAGCCAGGCAACCTCTGGTTTCGTATAGAGGTTTTTCTTGTCCCGCACACCAGTCCACTCCACTGCGCCACTTCGTTACCTTAGGTGGGACAGGGTTTTTTCCAGTTGGCAGCAATGTCCCTTTTAGCCACTACCATGGCTGTTTTAAAAATAGTTTGTCAGCTCTGGACCCGTCTAGCCCATCCGTAATTCCCAGGAGCGTATGCATTGGATTGTGTGGGACCTCCCATCCCAGAACCTCTGTGAGTTCCTTTTCTATGGAATCCCAATATCGTGCAATGGGGGGGCAGGCCCATACCATATGAAAGAAGTCTGCCTGATCTTGTTCACAGCGCGTACATACTGCGGTTGGTTTCAGGCCCACACTATGAAGGCGTTTTGGGGTTAGGTAGGCAGCATGCAGATAGCATAGTTGGACCTGGCCGTGCCTGGCCGAAGTGGTAACTGTTTTGGGGGCCATCAGTGCGTCTCTCCAATCTTCCTCTTCAAGGGCCCCCCCATCCCTCCCATTGGCTCCTAAGCCGGTCCAGTGTATTTGGAGTGTTGTTAGTTAAGGAACGGTAGATACGCGCGATTCCCCCTTTCCCAGGTTTCCGGTCATGGTTTGTGCCTCTGGGGGCTGTATTCAGGCAATGACGTGCCATTTGATATGTGCATGTGGAGGTCGTGGTGCAGTTGCAGATATCTATAGAATTGGGAGGAATGTAGGGAGTGTCGGGTTTGCAAGTCCTGAAAGATACGCATATGGTCACCAGTCCATACATCTCCAAGCTGTGAGATACCAATGAGGTCCCACGCCCGGAACCCCTCCAGTTCACTAACCTCTCTCAGCCAAGTGCCTTGCTAGAGTGGTGTATATTGGGTCAATTTGTTCGTCCACTGGGTGTGGCGCAGGGAAGCGCGCCTGGCCAGGAGAACTGCAAGAGTCACTACAGGCAGAGTTTTGGATATAGGTCCCCCGTACATCATCGCCTGGATCTTGGGTAGGCCCAGGTCACTCAGCTCGACTCTGTACGCCGGGTCAGACCAACCTCCGTTAAACCAGTCGTGCAATGTGAGTAGGCGAGTTGCCAAGTAGTACAGGTATAGATCGGTCATGTCCATACCGTCGTCGAAGGGTGGGACCCGACACTGGGATAGTGCCATAAAAGGTCGCTGCCCACCCCAGAGAAATTTAGTGGCCAGGCTGTCTAGTTCCTTAAACCAAGCCCATGGGAATTGGAATGGGGTATTTTGGATCATATAGAGGAATTTGGGAAGGATCTTCATTTTGAAGAGGGTAACCCTCCCTAGGGGGTTAAGCGGCAATGTCTGCCACTAACGGAGGTCGTCTCTGGCTTTCTTCACTAGCGGGGTAACGTTGAGTGACCAGGTGAGGTCAGGAAGCAAGGCCACCCAGATTCCCAGGTATTTAAATGATTGCCGCCTGATAGGTATCGTGGATTGCCAGTCGAAGCAATCTCTGGATATGTGTAGAGGGACCAGGACGGACTTGCTGGGATTTAGTTGCAAGCCGGAAACCTGTCCAAAGGAGTGCAATGCCCGGAGGCAATGGGGGCCAGATTGAGCCGGTTCCGCGAGAAAGAGTAAGACATCGTCCGCGTATAGAGCGATTTTATCTTCTTCTGAGTTTGGCCATTTCCATGCCTGAATTCGGTCATCAGACCTTATAAGGCATGCCGAGGGCTCCATCGCCAGGGCGAAGAGGAGAGGTGAGAGGGGGCAACCCTGTCTCGTTCCTCTCCTAATGGGGAACATTTCCGATAGTGCCCCGTTGACGAGCACGCGTGCTTGCGGCCGGGAATATAAGACCTTAACCAGGTTGCGGAAGTGTTGGCCCAGTCCTAACTCAACCAATACATCATCCAGATACTGCCACTCTACGGAGTCGAAGGCTTTCTCGAAGTCAATTAGGAGAAGTGCTAAATAAGGGGTTAAGGAGTGGCGACTGGCGAGGGCCAGATGAAGGCACCGAAGACAGTGCCTGGTCCCCCGAGAAGGCATGAATCCGCATTGGTCAAGGTGGACCAATTTGGTAATTAGGGTCTCAATCGGTGGGCTAGGACCGAGGCAAATATTTTGACCTCCGTGTTTATGAGAGAGATTGGGGAATATTCAGTACAGTTTGGTGAGGGAGGTTGTGTTTTAGGGATTACAACAATGGTAGCGGCGTCCGTCTCTGGAGGAAACGAGCCTTTCTCGACGGCCTCAGCAAATAAGTCAGCGAGATGCGGAAGAAGTATCTCACGGTAGGCTGCATAGTTCTCTTGAGGGAGACCGTTGGGGCCTGGGGTTTTACCCGGCGTGGAGCGTGATATGGCGTCATTGATTTCCTCATGTGTGATAGGAAGGTCCAGTTCAGCTGTTTCAGCCGTGGTGAGGAGTGGAAGGCGGAGGCGTTCCAGGCTGATTAGCTCTGAGAGGGAGATTACGGGGCGCTGTGCTGAGTAGAGTTTACAGTAATAAGTGGCAAAAACCTGGGCCATTGCTGGGGGCGAGCAGTGGATGAGGCCATTCGGATCTTTGATCTCTGAGATTATACGGTCTGCCATATGGTATGTGGCTAGTCTATGCAGAATTTTCCCATTTTTGTCCCCCCAGGCCATACACCCTAGCTATCGAGGATCTCCATAATAATTTGGCGGCCTCCATGGAGATTTGCTTGATTTCTTCTCTCAAGTGTGCGAGATGCCTCTCCTGAGCATCATCTCGTTCTCTAGGTGCACGTTGCTCAAGGAGAGTCGCCTGGGCCTCCAAGAGGGTAATTTGGGCATCGTGGGCTATGCGTTTGAGTTTGAGGTGGCCTTTGGCAAAGCTACGGATGGTGGCTTTGCCCGCTTCCCATAGGGGACCAGGGGAGGAAACCGAGCCATGATTAGTGAGAAAGTATTGTTGAAGTTCAGTCTTCACAGTTCCCTTAAAGTCTTTGTCTTGGAGGAACCATGCGTTCATCCTCCACGTCGGGCGAAGTATATCAGGGGGGTCTCCCACTTTCAAAAGCATGGGTGAGTGATCTGATATGCCCCTGGGAAGGATGGTGACATCTCTGATCCTCTGACAGTCAAGTGCGGGCATGAAAATATTATCAATTCGGGCATGGGTGTGGTGTGCTGCAGAGATGTGGGTGAATTGTCTGCTATGGGGTTGCCATATTCTCCAGGTGTCACAGATACCCAGGGTACTTCCCAGTTTGCCAGGTGTTTGGCATGCGTGGTTCTTGTCGTGGAGGGAGTACCTGTAGTATTAAGGTCTGGGTGCATGACCGTGTTAAAGTCGCCTCCTTTTATTGTCATCCCTGGGGGTAGGGAGGCAACAAGATCTGTGGTGCGTTTCAAGGTCAATGGGAGCATTGATGGAGGAGAATATATGGAGACTAAGTTAAGAGTGTTTCCTCCCATAGTTCCTCTTAGGGCCACGAAACACCCTTGAGGGTTGCTAGTGGCCAGTGTAAGTACAAAGGGGAGATTGCGCCGCAGAAGGATTGCCACACCCCGTGATCCCCGGGCGAACCCTGAGTGCAAAACTCTGTCATAGCCGTACCTTGCAAGAAAGGGGCAGCTGTTGCCCATGAGATGGGTTTCTTGAAGTAGGAGTATGTCGGACGCCAGGCACTGGCCATATCGCAGGACTGCCGACCGTTTGACCCTATCAAGCAGTCCATTGACATTCCATGATAATATGCAGAGGGGCTCTCCGCTGTTACGTGTAGTTGTCACAGTGGATGTGGGTGTGTTTGGAGGCCTGCTGGGCTTGGGCTGGGTGCGGAATTGGTTGTGGTGTATGCCAACTGTAAGGCAATAATTATAATCCCGTATTGTGGGTGGTATGTGCGACTGTCCTGTTGCTGAGTAGGAATGCTGGTGTGCTGAGCGAAATACAAAAACAAAAACTCGGGACAACGGTTAAAGTTAAGGATCCTGGCGATTATGGGCCTATGTGGTGCTCCAGGTGGGGGTCTTGGAGCCAGAGAGCGGTGGGCCCGCTCGACCGCGAACCATGTGGAGAGGGAGTCCTTAGGCATCCAGGCTCTGATCCATTGTTCAATGAAGTTGCCCATTTGTCCCTGCTCCGTTCCCTCTGAGAACCCCACTAGGCGAAGGTTATTATGCCTCGATCTATTTTCGGCATCTTCTGCCCTTTTATGCAGCTCCTTAGTATGGATTTGCAGGCGAGCAACTTGTTCTTTGAGGTGGGTGACATCGTCCTCGACTGTGGAGATGCAGGACTCAGTTTCTGTGATCCGGGCCGCTGCGTTTCGGAGTTCCTGCCGGAGAAGAGCCATATCCACCTGGACCTCACCAATCTTACTTTCAACCGAGGCTTGTGAGACGCTAATTGCTTGCAGGATTGTGTTGAGGTCGGCCGCGGCAGGGATGGGTTTCTCAGTGGGCCCGGTTGCTGTCCCCGGTTCGGTGGTTGTATATTGGTCCATTTTGGTCTGCTTTGGGGGAGGCTTAGGCCCTCGATCTTTCCCCAAGGTGGTAGTTGGGCGTCGGCCTCACCCGTCCGGTCACTCTAGGGTGCGGATTGTTAAGCTTATGGAAGAGAAATGTTCACTTACTGGCTTATCTGGTTCAGTACACTCTGAGGAGTGGTGCCGGTCCGCTACGGTGCCGGGCCAAGGCCCCGGTTGGGGTCTGGATGTGTATCTCAAGCGAAAGGGGGGGCCTGCTTCGTTGTCACTAGTTAAGCGGCTGACGAGTGGCCGAGGTCCTTTAAGAGTCACCCATGTCGCAGCCAGTTCGGGCTCTGGACATTACAGTTGCACAATAAGTTTGGAGGGGAATTAAGGCTTAGTTTGATTCCTGCACAAATTTTTGACTGGGTGGAGTGTTTGTCTCCCAGTCAGTGTCTCACAATCCCAAGCTCCGGGAGCCCCAATAGGCCACCTCTGTAGACCGCCAGTCACCCCACACGGGGGGGGCAGTGGGCCGTTGCAGGCAGAAGATCGCCCCAGTGTGCACGGCACTCTCTCGGGCCCCTGGAATTGGCTTGGGCCGATCAGATAGTCTGTGTGTGGGGAGAGGCTGCACGCTGTCGTCGTCTCAAACTCCCAGCCCCTGCTGCTTACCGGATTGTTCTATGAGACGGGGGTGGGTGGGGCCTCCCGTCCAGCCACCCCGCACCGGTCCACTGGGTTGAGGTCTCCGGTGCAGCTCCACAGTCTAGGTTCAGGCAGCGGGCCGCTGGGCTCTCTGCTCCTCCTGGCCCCTATGCGCCGCCTGGGCGCCCCAGCACACAACGGCATCAATGGGTGTGCCAGCGCCAAGACGAATCGCCACTCGGCCCTTCCAGGAGAGGGACCCTGGGCGTCAGCCACCACAGGGTAAGGCACAGGGTCACCCGTGTCGCCGCAGGTCTGCCGGGTCCAGCCGTTTCACTGGAGATGAGGTCTCGAGGACCGGGCCTCCAGGGTTCGTTCCCGCCTCACCATCCCCGGTCAGGCCTCTCCGGTTGCCGTGTGGTCCACCTCAGGTCGTTCCCAACGGTCCGGAGAAATCCCCCGAGCCACCTGCAGGCGTCTGGACTCAGGCCACCCCTCCTCGGGGTCGCTTATTCAGCTGGGGTCCTGGCGTGGCGTGTATGTATATCAGGTGTTGCGGGCGTAGGGAGCCGCACCGGGCTGGTCGCTCCAGCCCAACCGCCATGCAGTCTGTGTCTCCAGGTAGGGAAAGTCTCTTGGCTGCGTCGCCGGCAAGAGTCTGGGGCGCAGTCGCTTCAGCGCACTCGGCCTCGCCCACATCCGGAGTACAGTCTCGGGGGCACAACTCTCCCTCAAGGCCACATGCTCTGCAGCAGCCGCAGGCGGGCTCCACGCTCACCCCGCCGGCCGCGGCGTTATTTCTTCTGCAGAAGTGCCCGGTACAGTTTTGGGCCCTACCTCCGCATCTTGGCAGCTCAGCAGTGCGGCGGTGGGGTCCTCTGCTGGTTCAGGAGAGTCCGCGGCAGGGCGTCCGCGTTGGATTCTGCGGTTCAAGGGGCTGAAATGTTTCCGGTGGGCCACGGCCGCTGCCGATCACCGAGATCCTGCGATTTCAGGTTGCAGGCTGCACCACCATCTTGTGCAGGCAGCGGGGTCCGGCTTTTCAATAACTACCGTGCCTGGCCGATCAGCGGTTCTACAGCTCGCTGGGTCACTCTGTGTCGCATCAGCGGGTTGTTGCCAGGCGCTGTGGAACGGTAGCCGCGCCGATGGTTTAGGATGCTTGGGCGGATGACGGAAGGGTCCGGAGCACTCTTAGAGTGCGACCGCCATCTTGACGCTCCAAGCCACGCCCCCCTCGAGTAGATTATTTAAGTCACTAGACCTCAGGTCTAGTAACAGTTTTAGGATTTTTCGAGGCCTGCTACTGTGTACTAAAGTGCTAAAATAATGTATTCACGTGTTATGAAATCCCTACTCATCCTCATCAAAATAGTAATGTATGTAAAGAACGTATGAAATCCAATGTAACTTAGTTATTTTTACGTGTAATATTGAAGGATTTCATTCTGAATTTCATCATTGCATATGGGAGATTGTGCACTAAATGAGAAATGAGAAAGTGATGCTGCATAGTCATAATGAATGCAAACAAAACAAAACCTTCAAATTATAATCTTCATATATGTACTAATGTAAATCATTTGAAACGTTATTAATATTTTATGATTAGAAATAATTTTACACGTTGGTACTTTGAAAATGCAGTAATATGTCATAGTTACATGTGAGTTTTGCAACGCAACTAATGATATTTTCTGAGTGCTTATAAGTTGAAAGAATATTAGAATCTTATTTTCCCCAACAAAATGTATGTTTCCATTTCTTTATATACGGCATAATTTTAAATCAAATTTAATATAGACCTGCATTTTCTTACTCGGTCTTGCCTTACACTCGTGAGAAAGTTTAATAAACTTCCAATGCGAAGCGAAACTATGTCTTACTAGAAGAGCATTCACTCGCTTACAAGGACTGAATTGCAACAAAGTCGTAACTTTGGGACCATTTGCTATGGAAAACTGTTTATTTGAACTCACTCATGTGCTTATTGCTAAAGGATCATTGTTTGAAAGTTTACGTATACCAGATCTGACAACTTACGTGACCAGCACCACCTCTTTCTATAATATGTGTCTTCTTTATGTCTTATGACAACCATCTCACATGAACTGAGTAATGGACTGAGTGGTCTGACACGATGAGGTGACCAAAGAGGTGTCACCACCGGAACTAGAAGATTATAATATACACTGATTTGAAGGAGAAGGGTGTGTGAGACTTTTCCAAGCCAAACCAAACCTGATCCAAGAGACTGCCTTTTGGGAACTTTTGCAGAATTCACGTGCTTTCTTTTCAGACTGACGCATAAGCGGTGTGCGCCATTCGTGGACTTTTTATCTCATGGGTCACTGCCTTTGAGCTGTCGTGGCTCATGTCCTTGCTGAACTTTCCAAAGCTTCTTGTCACCTTGTGGCAAGCCCACATTAATTAGACTGTCCTGCTCTCTTTAGATCTTAAATGCTTAATAATTATATACTTGTCCTCTTGAATACTTTGATATAATCTAACCTAAACTAAATTATAAATTCTGTCTCGTCCTGATTTGTTTCCTGAAGTTTATTGTGCATTCTAATTGATTTCTTTATGACAGGGAGAGATCGGCATAGAGAAACCTTCGAACACCAGTTTTGCATTGCCTTAACAGAATTATTGGTTTGTATGATTCTTGTTCGACTACATTTCTTCAGAAGATTCGGAATAGCAGTGATAATTCTTTACTTGTAGAGCTTGGTTTTACGTGTCATATATATACATTTTATTACTAGTTTGTAAGTCGGTTGTCCTTGGATAGCCTGAGACTGGATCCTCTGTATCCAACCCCTCATCAGTACAAACAAAGGTCCATCGGAGGACCAAATGAATGACAGTAAGGAATAAAAAAAAAGAAACAAATTTTAAGCAAAGAAGGGCCTAGTAATGCTGGAACAATTCCATATAATGATCAAATAGTGTTTGAGATAGGATTAAGCCTTGTGGTGCTCATTGGCGCAGAGGCAGGGGATGGGAGAGAGAGCTTAAGATTTTGACCTGTTCTGAGCGATTAGCTTGAGCAGGATTCAAACCAGTTCAGTACAGTACCTTTGATACCATTCGACTCTAGGATTATGTGAAGAGATGCGTGATTGACTGGGTTAAATGCTGAGGATAAATCTAATAGAACTAGAAGACAGTCGTCTCCATTGTCCCTTATAGGGAGCGCGTCATTGATTATTTTTAGCATATCGGTCTCAGTGCAGCAGCCAGATCTGAAGCCCGACTGGTGGTCATCAAAGAGGTTGTTTTTCTTGATGTAGTTGTTAGGGCGGATGAGAAAGCACAGCTTTTGGGATAAATAGCTCAATTTTGTCAATCTTGTTGGAAACGAAGTTGGAGAGATTGTCGCAAGTTTCTATGTTGCCAGCATGATTTCTCTTCTGAAGAATTTTGCTTTGAGGATGTAGTGTATGTAATCTCTACACTTACTACGAAAAGCGTCTAGGGATTCCTTTGAGGGGTTTTGTCGCCATAAATGTTCAGAGAATGTGAGTATTCTTCTCTCCTATAAGTGTTGTTTAGAGAACCATTTTACTGAGAAGGAGTTGTGTAGTTTTTTTGAGTTTGAGCAGGGCAAGTTCGTTAGCTACTTCAGACAAGGACGCGTTGTAGTTCTCCACTAGTTTTGTGGTGTTAGTGTCAGATTGTATTTTGAGGTAATTTTGTAGGTTAACATGGATTTGTTGATGCTCTTAAAGTCTCTGATCCAAGCTCTCAGTTTCTTGGGTTGGCCACAATAGGAGGTTTTTGTGCAGAGGATAAAGAAGGGGTTCAGGTAGGGGTCAGACCAGTTCACTGGTATTGGAGGGAGGCAATTAATGAGATCTTTACTGCTCATGATGAGGTCTAAGATGAAGCCTTTTACATGTGTAGGCGAGGAGCAAAATTGTTTGATGTTGTTGTTGAGGAAATGACTTGGGAAACTTCTGGGTCATATAGGTCCCTCCAGTCTAAGTTTAAAACTCAGAGAAACTTGTTATTTGAGTTGCTAGTCAAACTTTCAGCAATGAATTACCTTAGGAATTCAACAAGTATAAAGTTGTTCCCGGGGAGGTGATAAATTGTGTGGGGAATCATGGACTTCTGGTGTGATGTCTTCAGTTCAACCGATAGGCACTCAAAACTCAGAGTTCGTGCTTGTTTTAGGTTCGTACATTGAAGGGAGGATCTGTGGAGAAGTGCTACACCTCCACCTATTTTACCATTTCAGTCTTGGCAAATGATGTTGAAGCCAGTGGGGATCAGGGAGTCGAGTAAATGCTGGGAGGTGTCAGATAGCCAGGTTTCAGTTTGACATATAACGTTGAGGTTGTGGGAAAGAATCAGTTCAGCAGTTTCAATACAGTGGTTGGCTGCTGACCTGCAGTCATGTAGCAGGCATTTAAAGAAGGAAGGATGTGATTTGTGGATGGGTGAGAAGGTGAATGGTATATGTGCAAGATTTTGAGGGTCTCGAGTGGGACGTTCTCAGTCATGTAGTGGGGAGTCGGTACTAATTCAGATTGGGAATGGCAGAGGGAGAGTGGCTGTCAGCAGAATGTGATATGGTGTTGAGGGGATAACTGAGGGGGTTAAGAGGTGATTGTCATCCAATGAAATGGGGGGAGGTGGCACTGGTTGGGAGTAAGGTATTCCTCGAGGTGGTGGTGGAGTAAGACTTTGTAGGGTTGGGGCACTCTGAATCTACGTTAGGGTGAGAAAAGGAATTAACTGTCTAAGAGGTCGCGATCAGGACTGTTTTGTTGATCGTAGACAGGTCATCATGGGGTCTGTCGGAGGAGTTAATGGGTTCATGGGGAGGAGGTAGGAGCTGAGAGAGATATCCAGGGAATTCAGAGCATTGTGCAGTTGAAGATTGGAGGAAGATAAGAATTTTATCTCAGAGAGTATGGAGTACAGCTTTTCCGTGAGGACATTGTGATCAAAGGTAGAGGAATGTGTATGTGGCAGACCAGGGGTTTTTAAGTGGCCAGTCTTGTTGGAGATTGTTGCATAGTTGTTCTGGATGGCAATGGGGGGTCAGAGGGGTGGACGGAAGAGTATAATGGGAAGTGGGTATTGGAGCCTAGGGAGAGTCTGCCTTCATGATAGACTTTTCAGTGGGTGGAGTAGAAATCTGAGATCTGTGTGAGAGTGAATATGAGTCCAGGACATAAGGGAAAAGTCTTACGGGGATGAGGTTGTTCTATTGAGGGGTTGACATAGGAATAGATGTTTCCCCTGGGAGAGAGAGGAAGATGGAAGGTGAAATTAGGCGAAGTGAAGGGCCTGAGGTGGAGGGAGTGATTTTCAGAGGCGAGTGTGGGGCTTTTAGGGGCCCATGCAGGGGAGGAAGTGTGGAGGTGGAAATGAGATGTGTTATGGAAGCGGTGGGGGAATGGGAGATGAGGGGGGTTACTAGAGGAGGGGGTATGGATGGAGCAAGAGGTAATGGAGTGAAGGAGCAAGCTAAACTTGTAATCGAAGAGTGCCAGTATGCCGTCTGTAGACTGGCTCATTATCTTGCTATTGGTGTAGATTGAGATAGATAGTTTTACAGTTAGTAAGTGATGACAAGTTTTTTCTCGTGTGGAATCTTCTTGTCCTCGGCTACTGGTAGTTCTTTGGAGGAATGAAATGAAATGAAAGTAAAACCCAAGGGTATCAAGGCGCTGTGTCCAGAAATTCCAAATGCACCTCAGGGGAAGCCCAGCCCAGAGTAAAATTGAAAAAACACAAAAGAAACAGAATTCCAGCTAGAAAAAGGAGAAGAAGAGAGGAAGATCCTGTGATCTGAAAGACCAGGGAGGTCTAAACTAGGAAGAAAAGAGCCAAGTTTTTAAGTATTTTGGAAAAAAAACAATGGATTCGGTCTCAGTGATGTTGCTTGGCTGGGTGTGCCATAATTTGGCAGCTGCCACAGAGAAAAAGCGTGCATCCCATCTAGCCTTTTGAAATTTAGGAACAATAACTTTCCTGCTTGAAGCTGATCTTAAGTCCCTGGTCAGTTTGTACATATGAAAGGATGACCTACTGGCCAGTTAGCCCTTGTCATGTAGAGCTAGGTAGACTGTGCTAAGTGCCTTAAAAATCACTCGCTCCCTGACTGGAAGCCTGCGCAGATTTTGAAGGCCTTCTCTCACTGAAACACATTTCGGAGTGTTGAGAATGAGACGCATGGTCGCATTTTTCACCATCTGAAGCTTGTTCAGGGAGTAGCTATTGATTTTGAGATAAAGAGTGTTACAGTATATTCGCGAGGTGATCAGCGTGATAGCCACTGATTCGCGAAGTTCCTCAGGAATAAAAGTAAAGATCTTCCAGAGGGACTGAATAATGAAATAGCAGCTGCTTGTGGTTCCGTTTACCTTGAGATTGAAATTGACTGAAGTGTCAAACATAACTCCAAGGTTCCTTACTGACTCTGCAGGGGCAGTGAGGGTTCCACAGTATTGCGGCCACCATAGCTCTGACCAGATAGATGACTGGGCTCCAAAGACCATAACTTCGGTCACAGAGTTTAAATTTCTCGGCCGTCTCAGGTAGGTTGCTGTTTAGGGACACAATAATTTGTGTGTCAACGGCATATGATAGTACCTCAAATCCAAAAGATCTCACTAAGGCTGCCAGAGGAGAGATGTACAGTTTAAAAAGTGTGGGACTGAGAGAGGAACCCTGCGGTACTCCACATGGAAGACTGAAGGTCTTGGCCCTAAACTGACCACAAATTACAATATGACGCCTCCCCACCAGAATAGAATGAAGCAGTTCCAGCGTCTTTCGGCCCACCCCTACTTACTGCAGCGTTTGACCATGCAAAAGACCGAGACAGTATTGAATGCTGCAGACAAGTCCAATAGGACTAGGGCAGCAGTCCCGCCCTGATCCACCTGTATTCTCATCGAGTCGGTGGCATCAATGAGTACCGACTCCGTATTGTGACCACTTCTGAAGACATTTTGTGAGGGGTCAACAAGGTCATGATCGGTAATGACCTTAACTGACTCTTTTTTAAGATGTTTTTAGAGAATTTTCGCATGGGTAGGAAATAGGGAGATCAGACACTAGTTCTTCAACTCGTCAGGATCTACATTGGGCTCTTTAGGAAGTGGGATGATGATAGCTTCCTTCCAGCTCTCAGGGAAGACTCCAGATTTCAAGATGTGGTTGAAACTTTTCCCCAAGAACTCAGCCAGTGGGTCAGGGATCAGCTGCAGAATTTTTGGAGGACATGGGTCAGTGGGAGAGCCCGATTTAACACTCATGAAGATCTCTTTGACCTGGTATGCTGTGATTGACTGGTAAGTCAACAAAAATGAGGCTGCTGCGGAGATATCCTTAGCAAGGTACTCCTCCTTGTATATCTCAATGGAATTAAACTCTGGGTAAATATAGAGAATTTTATCCTTAAAAAACTTTGCCAAGTTATCCCATAAGGCATCGGCCTGTTGCTTACTGGGGGATTCGATAAGCTCTTGACCACTTTAAAAAGCTCATTGGTGGAGTTCTTGGCTAGCCTAATTTTCGATGTGTAGTAAGTGGATTTAGCCTCAAAAGTCACCAACTTATATTTGGCAAATAAGGATTTGTGCTTATCCTTCTCAATAGTGTCTTAATTAGTGCACCACTTCCTCTCCTGCCTACGGCAGTACTGCCTCAATCCTCTTAAGTTAATTGGACAACCATCGGCTGACTCTTTCCTCCTCTTGGGGCACTTGACCCTCATAGGTGCCGTCTTATGTAGGGGCGCCTGAAGCCAGTCGGTGACAACATCTGCCGGATGTTTCAAGTGAAATTTTACATCTGTTGCTGAGGAGCTGAGAGCTAATTGAAACTCTTCTGGACTGATCTTATTCCAGTTTCTGTAGGCTTGAGGCCCATTTTGTGGCTGTTTCATATTAATAGTCAGCTGGGGAAAAGAAGATGTGAAGCATACCGCCAGATGGTCGGACCAGCTAAGGGGGAGAGTGTCATTCACATGAAAGTCTGTTGAGCTGGTAAAGATGCCGTCTAAGGTGTGGTCTGCACTATGGGTGGGAGTGTCAACCAATTGAGTGAAACCAAAATTGGCCGTAAGCTCCAATGACACTGTGGATTCTTTATTGGAGGAATGCTCCAGAGGAAAGTTGAAGTCGCCTAAAATGGTAAAGTGGGGGTGTGAGATGAATGGGTCCAGAACCTGTCCCCACGCTGTGAGGAACTTCATCTGTGAGCCTGGAGGGCGATATAATCAGGAGGCCTGCAAAAGAGGCCTTAGCGTCCGTTTTGAGTCTGAAATGCGCTGCTTCATAAATCTCATTAGGCAAATTTGCCATTTGCTCAAATGTGCAGTTTAGGGATTCTTTACTAATTATAGCTAAGCCTCCGCCTGCCCGGCCAGGTCGGTCTAGTCGCGAGATGGTATAACCTCTCGGTACTGCATCCACTAGATCCGGCCCTGAGTCTTCTTTTGCCCAAGTTTCTGAAATAAAAAGACAGTTTAAATCTAGATTAAGGATCCGATCCATAACTTCATGTCTGTGTTTAATCAGTTAGCTTGCATTGATAAGTGCACACACTATGACTCCCACCCTCTTAATGGCCGCATTACAGAGTTTGTCGCTCAGGTTAAATGTGATGCAGTTAGAACATGCAGAGTCTGCCACGCTGTCTGTGGGCTTACCTGTAGGACATGCGCTACTAGCTGATCTCGACAGTAGATGGTTCTACAGAAGGCATGTAGTTCTGACTTGGAACGGACATCATCGCTGGTGATGTCCGGGCCCGGACAGGGACAGACAGGCTTGCCTTTGGAACACCCGTGTTGCAGCCATGTTTTTAAGGGCAGGGCTCATTGACATGTCTGCACCTGTTTCCTGGTTTAACCGCTAGAGCGCTACCGCCCCAAAATGGCATCTCTAGTCGTGCAACCAGGAAGTAAAAAGCACCCGAGATCGTTTCTCAATTCAACTAATATATACGGTATAAACAGATTTAAAACGAGCTAAAATTCTATATAAGTGCAACAGATTCAGCAGAAAAATAGAATTAGCAGTCTCCAAATATTTAACTAAAGGACATCGTGTTATTAAGATTGCCCCCCTCAAATTGAAATTTTACAGGACATCTTTCCAGATTGCAGGTTCGGGGTGAAGAAAAGAAGATCCGTTTCTAGGCATTCTTTACGACCATAGTAGTAATGGTCCACAAGTAATGTCTCAGGTAATTCTCTAATGAGCTTGTGCTTGAAGTTCTTTGAAGCACATTTAGAGTGGTTCGGGGAAGGATTATTCAGAAGAGTTGGGGCTAGCTTTGGAGATTGCGTACGAGTTAGGAAAGATGGCGGGTTGAGCCATGTTGAAGTGTCTTAGAAAGGGGGGGGTGGGTTAGAAGAAGTAGATAATTAGTTATAGTGCTGGATGGTAAAAGGTGGTGCAAGCTGGCTTCCAGTAGCAGCGGTAGAGTGGGAATGTGGAATTGAGCTGAAAGCGTCTATTGATTGTGATAGAAAAATGTATGGATAATATCCTCGATAGGTGGATTGAGGAGGAATGTCAGTAATGCTTAGGAGGGGTTAGCAGTAAGATTCGACTGGGCCTGGGAGGGTTCAGTCCTTTTTTATATTTCTTTAACCTTGAGATATTGAGTTCTCTTTACATGCGTTCGGTGGGGTTCATGTTAAAATAGGCTGGCTAGTGAAATCTTTCAATTTTTTGTAATCAGGGATAGGCTGAGTCTTTGATCATTACTTATGGGTAGGACTGGGTGGATACGGTTAGGAGTCCTATCTCTAATTTAGTAGCTGGAGGGCTGGAGCTGTGTGTTTCTTGCATGGCCCATTGTCGTTTTTCCTCTGTTAGCCTGATTGTGCACGTAATAGGCCACTTCTATTTTGCACATGTTATTACATAGTGCACTTGTTATTGTGCTTCATTGTATTTTCACACAGAACCTGCACATGTTTTCGTATTTTGTTCCTTTCCTGGGATTTAGTCTGAACACACTAGACAAGGTCAAACAACAATGCCCCTTGTTATTCTCTCTGGTCAGACACTAGCACCTAGATATAACAAGAGGATGCAACTGCTGTTTGTGAGCCGCATCAGCTGAGATGTAGAACACCCGCCTATGTATGCTAAAGTATGGGGTCCGCCACTAATCCCAGAGATCTATAATATAAAATCCTTTAGCTTCAGTAGAAAAGGGAGGGGGGTTTAGGCTAAGATGTCTTATAATTAGACAGTGCTTTTTATGGTATTTGGTTTGTTAACCATGCTAATGATATTTTTGGTATGCATTTGTTGACTAATTGTGGCGCAAATACTGCATCTTAGAGCACAATAGTTTAAATAAATATTGTAAACTTCCTTCGTGCCTCTTGTTTATCTTATTGTGGACAAGTACGAGTGAGAGAACGAAAGGGTTCGCCTGTTACTGCGATCCTTGAGAGGGTCGAGAGTGTTGTGTTCTGGGGTGCCAACTCACTTGTTTCTCTGGAAAGGTTTGGAGGGCACGTGAGGCACTATAGCTAGCCGGACTCGGGCTCATAGATACTGAGGTGGCATAGAGACTCAGTCCCTACATGCTGATGTTCTATGGTCCTAAGCATAGTTCTGTTTCTGAGCAGAATCCCTGCAACAGAGCAAGTCCTCCTTCTATTTCTATGCTCCCACCTGGGGATTGACTGAGACTATTTTTATTCCTGGTGTGTAGGTCTTGGTGGATTGGTGAACAGTCCTTTCTTTATATTAGAAGCTGGAGGGAAGGAGCAAGTCCTCTTTAAGTTTCTATGCTTCTAGGTCCTTTGGAAACTGTTCGAATGAGGCTCAAATTATCAAAATGGCTGGGGGGGCAAACAAGCGATTGGTAGGTTGCAGGAGAGTGATGGGGGGTCCGCCTTGTTTTGGACCTGGCAGAGAGACCATGCTGGGGACACACCCGCCAGACTCACCGAAGCACCATTTGTGCTGAAAGAGGGAGAGGGAGAGCCACACGCCGAGGAAGTTGTGCGGTTTCAGACCACCAGGGGCACCTGTGTGCCACAAAAGCCACTGGAAGAGGAGGCCACCAGCACATAGCCAGCACAGGTCCGCCTCCAGTCTTGTGAGAAGAGAAAGAATCGAGGCTTGTGTGGAGCCAACTCACCCTTTGTGAAGAGATCCCGAGTGAGGCTGTGCTGGGGACAGCTCGTCGGTCCTGGGTATCGCAGCAGAATTTATCCTCTGGCTCGGCACATCGTCAATGTGAACCACTATGTCTTGTGGAAATTGGTCCTGACACCACCAAGGAGAGTTATTTGGGGTAGAGGGGGCAGGAGAGTGTTAGGATTTCGGCAGCAGATGACCTTGTAGGAGAAATGTCGGTACCTTGATGCATGTGTACTTCCCTCGTTAGTTCACAGAGTGAGTTCTTTTGAGACGACCCCTAACTGCTATAAGAGGCCGTCTCACCCAGTTGCCAATGCTTGACTTACTATCCCTAACTAGTGACCACGCCCCCTCCGAGCTCCGATTTGAGTACTTGCTCTCTGGATTGATTCCTGGTATCCGGCTTGAACTCTTCTATCCCGAGTTACCTTATCTACTTCTGCTACCCCCTAGAAGTTCTATTCCTTTCCTGACAAGCGTGTGCCCCGCTGATCCGCTCCTCTCCCCACGGAGCCGGCCAGCGCGCCACGCCTTCCATTGCTGACCTGCCTTCGTGAAAGCGTGTGCGCCGCTGATCCGCTCCTCTCCCCACGGAGCCGGCCAGCGCGCCACGCCATCTATTGCTGACCCGCCTTCGGGAAAGCGTGTGCGCCGCTGATCCGCTCCTCTCCCTACGGAGCCGGCCAGCGCGCCACGCCATCTTTTCCTGTCCCGCTTTCGTGAAAGCGTGCGTTGCTGATCCGCTCCTCTCCCTACGGAGTCGGCCAGTACGCCACGCCATCTTTTCCTGTCCCGTTTTTGTGAAAGCGTGTGCGCCGCTGATCCGCTCCTCTCCCTACGGAGCCAGCCAGCGCGCCACGCCATCTTTTCCTGTCCCGCTTTCGTGAAAGCGTGAGCGCCGCTGATCCGCTCCTCTCCCTACGGAGCCGGTCAGTATTTCTTTGAAATCCCGCTCCCCTTAACAAACTAGTGGACTCTCCCTCTTTTGAATAAACCCAACGTGACCTTGAATGATTGTGGAAGTGAGTGGTTGTGTTTGACGTCCCTTAGTAGTTCCTTTTCTCAGTATTCCCTTACCTGCACTTCCTGGTCTTTCATCAGTTGAGCCTGGGTTATGCGCTCATATGACGCTGGGAAATTTCAGAATATCCTGGGACTCCCTCACTGGTAAGTGAACTGCATATGTTGGGAAGTGACATGCATTAATGTTCTTGACTGCTGTTTAGTTCATGAGGAGTAAAGCCAGTCTTATTTGTTATCTCTTTATTGTTTAGCTTCTCTGTGGAACCAGCTCCCCACTACCACGCTACCTGGTGTCATCTTTGGGGAAAGAGTGGTGGTCACTCTATGCGTTATTCCCCTTACTTTTGGTTAGCAGCGTCTTGTGAGTGAGTCACTATACCTCCTCCAGGAGTTGTTGTCTAAAGTTGGGGGGGAACTAATTTCTTTGCTCCTGTGGAATCTCACGTGGATTGGACTTCAGACCCGACAGAAAGTCAAGCCCAAGAGTTATTTCCACCTGAGCAAAGATGAACACTGACTGGGGCTAGCGCCCCTCTAGATCCCTCTCTCCACACATCCTTATTAGGGCCCTCAGTAGAGGAACTTGCGGCAGTTCTAGTAGAATTGCAATCTGAGGTAGGGAGGTTAAGGTCTGAAAATCAGAGATTACAGACAGAGTTACTACAATCAAAGTCACAGAATTCACTAGACCCTAGGAACCCTGGTACCCTTCCAAAGACCCGGAAAAGTTACATTCAGCCTGCGCATTTTTCAGTTCCGTCCCATAGTCCCAATTCCTCCACAAGGGTAGATAGCAACATACCTCCTGTTCACTTTACTGTTCATACTCCCAGCCCAGTTCCACTAGCTATGCCAGAGAGGTTCAACGGAGACAGTGCTAGATTTAGCGTCTTCATGAACCAATGTCAGTTACAGTTCCTGTGTAAGGCGGCATCGTTTCCAGATGACGCTGCTAAAGTAGCCTTTGTTATATCTTATTTAGCAGGCAATGCTGCAGATTGGGCTGTTCCATTGGTAGAAAACAACGATCCATTATTATATGACTTTATGCTATTTCAGGATAAGATGAAGAGTCTTTTTCGAAACATACCTTTATGCAGGCCAGCGATAATGCTCTTCTCAATCTTAGGCAGGGATCCAAGGACCTACTTACGTATATAACTAACTTTAATAGGCTGGTAGCGGAGACGCATTGGCCTGAGGAAAAAAGAACATCTCTGTTTTATCGAGGGTTAAACGATGAACTTAAAGATTTGTTGTCTCAAATAGTAGATCCTCCCGATGACTGCTCTGCCTTCATAGATATGACGGTCAAGTTGGATCATAGACTCCATGAAAGGAAAGGGGAAAAATCACGTCTTACTCCTTCTAGATATATGATGTTAAGACCTGAAAAGAAAGAATCAAAAGACATTAAAGACGTTGCTGAGCCTATGCAGATTGGAGGACTGAGGAGTCCGCTGTCTGCGGAAGAAAAAGACAAGAGGAGAAAGAACAATCTCTGTTTATATTGCGGGAAAGGAGGACATTATGCTCGTGAGTGTCCAATCAGACCTCGTTCAGTTGCAAAGAAAATCGCAAGTAGTCATCTTCCTACTTATATGGAGGAAAACTAGAAGACTTGAAGAAAGCAGAGACCAATTCTTCAAGTGTTGTCTTTTCTAAGGTCTCTACCACAAAGAAAATCTTTCCCCTAGTACCAAGACATTTTACCTTGTCCATTACTTTGGTGATATCTCCTCAATGTCGAAAGAACATGTCTATATTATTGGACTCAGGGGCCACAGGGAATTTTCTTGATATTCAGTTGGCCCGAGATGTCGGAATCCCTTTCTTATTGAAACCTCATCCTGAACCGGTGAGAGCGGTAGATGGGTCAGAGTTATCATCTGGATTGATTACCTATCAGACTCCCCCGGTTGTAATGGTGTGTAATAACGGACATTCAGAATCTATAGTCTTTGATCTAATAGACACCCCCAATTTCGGGCGCTATCCTGGGGTTCCCTGGCTACAAGTCCACAATCCCCAAATAGACTGGGTGACTCGAACAGTGACACTAAAATCTCATCATTGCATGATAAACTGTTACCAAGAAGCAAGTGAATGGAACAGTTCGCTTTGCTGTGCTGTACATATAATGTCCACAGTTCCTGACCTTCCGGCGCACTATGAGGAATACCTAACTGTCTTTGACGAAGTTAAAGCCTCTGCCTTACCTCCGCACAGAAGCTATGATTGTCGCATTGATTTGGTACCCGGAGCAACCTTGCCAGTTAGTCGTATTTATGCCCTAACAGCACCTGAAACTGAATATTTGCAGAAATACATCGAAGAAATGCTGGAAAAAGGGTTCATACGTCACTCCACATCTCCAGTGTCCTCACCCATCTTTTTTATTCCAAAGCGAGAAGGGGGTCTTCGAGCGTGTTTGGATTATCGCGCCCTTAACAAAGTCACCATAAAGAATAAATATCCCCTACCACTTATTTCAGTTCTTTTGGATCAGGTACGAGGAGCTAAGATCTTTACCAAAATAGATCTTAGAGGAGCCTACCATCTCATTCGTATTAAACATGGAGATGAATGGAAAACAGCATTCCGTACCAAATTTGGGTTATTTGAGTACTGCGTGATGCCGTTTGGTCTTTGTAATGCTCCAGCGGCATTTCAATTTTTTGTTAACGAAATACTAAGAGAATACCTTGATGTCTTCGTGATCGTCTATATCGACGATATCCTGATTTATTCACAAACAGAACAAGATCATATTATCCACGTCACGAAAATCTTGAAAACATTGAAGGAAAACCAATTATTCGCCAAACTTGACAAGAGCACCTTCCATACCACCAGAGTGGAGTTTCTAGGATTTGTGATCTCTCCTGAAGGCGTACATATGGACCCCAAAAAGATAGAAGCCTTGGTTAACTGGTCTAGTCCCTGTACAGTAAAAGAGGTGCAATCTTTTATAGGCTTTGCCAATTTTTACCGCAGATTTATAGATCACTTTTCTGAATTATTAACACCCATTACTCGACTTCTGCGGAAAGGAGTACAGTTTGAATGGAATAAAGAAGCAGAACGAGCCTTCTGCATTTTAAAGGAACGATTCACTACTGCTCCTGTCATCAAACATGCTGATAATACGCAACCTTATTACGTTGAAGCAGACGCTTCTCAGTATGCGGTGGGAGGAGTTCTCTCGCAGAGAGATACTAACACAGGACGCTTGCATCCTGTTGCTTACTATTCTAAAACCCTATTGCCTGCTGAACAGAACTACACAATTGGAGAACGAGAACTATTGGCCATCAAGCTTGCCTTCCAGGAGTGGAGACACTATTTGTTAGGATCCCCACATATAGTTACCATCTACTCTGATCATAGAAACCTCCAATATTTTCGGTCACCACGAGCACTCACTCCCCGTCAAATGAGATGGGTTTCATTCTTTAGTGAGTATGATTTCGTTATCACCTATCGCCCTGGATCTCAACATGGCAAAGCAGATGCACTCTCTCGACTTGGTCCAGAGAAAGTTGCCTCTCCTGAATGTTATCCCCCTTTTTTTTCTGACAAAAAGATTATAGGGGTAGAATGCCATGGGGACGTCACTCCCTTGGGGTTTATAGACAAACTAAAAGAATACTACCGTACCATCCCGTCAGAAGAATGGGAAAACGATCCCCTGAATCAGATCAGAGACCAGCTGTATTATCACGAAAACAGATTATACATACCAACTGTTGCATTGCAAAAACAACTATTGCTCTGGTGCCACAATAGCTCACTGGCCGGACATCCAGGGAGTAGCAAAACCCTCAAGATCTGTCAGAGATGGTTTTGGTGGGAAGAAATGGCCAAAGATGTTATAGCCTTTGTCAATTCGTGTTCCACCTGTGCTCGACAAAAAGCCTCACATTGTGCTCCGGCAGGGTTATTGAGAACCACTGCCGTTCCCCCTTCCCCTGGCATTCCATTAGCATGGATTTCATTACAGATCTCCCGAGAAGTCAGGGATACAACACCATCTTTGTAGTGGTAGATATGTTAACCAAGATGGCACATTTTGTCCCTCTAAAAAACTTACCCTCATCCAAAGAATTAGTGCATATTTTTCTAGAACATGTAATCAGATTACATGGTCTTCCTTCGATAATCATTTCAGACAGGGGGCCCAATTCGTGTCCAAATTTTGGCAAGGCATGTGTAAGACACTGGGTATAGATCACAGACTCTCCACAGCTTATCATCCCCAAACCGATGGTCAAACCGAAAGAACGAACCAGACTTTGGAACAGTATTTACGTTGTCTGTTAGCCACAATCACAAGTGACTGGTCCCGAGCTCTCCCTATGGCTGAATTTGCCTATAACAATTCCACACATTCTTCTACTGGTGTGTCTCCTTTCTTTTTTACACTAGCACAACACCCTAAATTCTTGCCTATTTCTCTTCCCTCAGAATTAGAGAGTATCCCTGCTCTTAAAGATCATCACGAAGTTCTTTTGTCCAACTGGGACAACGCAAAAAAAGAATTACAACGAGCCAAGGAAGCCATGAAACTACAGGCTGATAAACACAGACGTCCTGAACCTGCTTATCAAGTAGGAGACAAGGTGTGGTTATCAACTAGAAATCTGAGATTGAGAGGCTCTAAAAAATTACAACCTAGATACATAGGTCCTTATCTGATAAAGAGAGTAATAACACCTGTTACTGTACACCTGCAGTTGCCAAACGACATGCAAATACACCCTGTATTTCATTGCTCCTTAGTCAAAAGATACATACCCCCTCTAGTCCCTGAGAAACCACCTCCCCCAATAATCATAGAGGGTGAAGAGGAATATGAAGTAAACATGATTTTAGATTCCCGCAAACACAGAGGTAAAATACAGTATCTCATTGATTGGGTAGGCTATGCCCCAGAGGATAGGTCCTGGGAACCAGCTGAAAATATTCATGCCCCTGTTTTGATTCGCAGATTCCATGCACTCCATCCTTCTAAACCTCGCCCCGGGAATAGGCCTTTGGGTGGGAGAACTGTTAGGATTTCGGCAGCAGATGACCTTGTAGGAGAAATGTCGGTACCTTGATGCATGTGTACTTCCCTCGTTAGTTCACAGAGTGAGTTCTTTTGAGACGACCCCTAACTGCTATAAGAGGCCGTCTCACCCAGTTGCCAATGCTTGACTTACTATCCCTAACTAGTGACCACGCCCCTCCGAGCTCCGATTTGAGTACTTGCTCTCTGGATTGATTCCTGGTATCCGGCTTGAACTCTTCTATCCCGAGTTACCTTATCTACTTCTGCTACCCCCTAGAAGTTCTGTTCCTTCCCTGACGAGCGTGTGCCCCGCTGATCCGCTCCTCTCCCCACGGAGCCGGCCAGCGCGCCACGCCTTCCATTGCTGACCTGCCTTCGTGAAAGCGTGTGTGCCGCTGATCCGCTCCTCTCCCCACGGAGCCGGCCAGCGCGCCACGCCATCTATTGCTGACCCGCCTTCGGGAAAGCGTGTGTGCCGCTGATCCGCTCCTCTCCCTACGGAGCCGGCCAGCGCGCCACGCCATCTTTTCCTGTCCCGCTTTCGTGAAAGCGTGCGTTGCTGATCCGCTCCTCTCCCTACGGAGCCGGCCAGTACGCCACGCCATCTTTTCCTGTCCCGTTTTTGTGAAAGCGTGTGCGCCGCTGATCCGCTCCTCTCCCTACGGAGCCGGCCAGCGCGCCACGCCATCTTTCCTGTCCCGCTTTCGTGAAAGCGTGAGCGCCGCTGATCCGCTCCTCTCCCTACGGAGCCGGTCAGTATTTCTTTGAATTCCCGCTCCCCTTAACAAACTAGTGGACTCTCCCTCTTTTGAATAAACCCAACGTGACCTTGAATGATTGTGGAAGTGAGTGGTTGTGTTTGACGTCCCTTAGTAGTTCCTTTTCTCAGTATTCCCTTACCTGCACTTCCTGGTCTTTCATCAGTTGAGCCTGGGTTATGCGCTCATATGACGCTGGGAAATTTCAGAATATCCTGGGACTCCCTCACTGGTAAGTGAACTGCATATGTTGGGAAGTGACATGCATTAATGTTCTTGACTGCTGTTTAGTTCATGAGGAGTAAAGCCAGTCTTATTTGTTATCTCTTTATTGTTTAGCTTCTCTGTGGAACCAGCTCCCCACTACCACGCTACCTGGTGTCATCTTTGGGGAAAGAGTGGTGGTCACTCTATGCGTTATTCCCCTTACTTTTGGTTAGCAGCGTCTTGTGAGTGAGTCACTATACCTCCTCCAGGAGTTGTTGTCTAAAGGTGGGGGGGAACTAATTTCTTTGCTCCTGTGGAATCTCACGTGGATTGGACTTCAGACCCGACAGAGAGCAGTTGTGGGTGGGGAGGGAGGCAGACCAACAACACCAACAGTGGATGGGGTGGGATGAGGTTGAAGGGAGAGCAACAACGATAGTGGGTGGGGCAAGCAGCAACACAGCCAGCGGGAGGGGCCAAGCAACGACATGGACAGCAGGTGGGGCCAAATAACAACAAAGATAGCAGGAGGGGGCAAGCAACATTACAGACAGCAGGAGGGGCAAGCAACAACAAGGATAGCAGGTGGGGGCAAGAACCATAATGGACAGCAGAAGGGGGCAAGCTGCAACACGGACTGCAGGAGGGGGCAAGAGACAAAAAAGATAGCTGGGGGCATGTGGCACAGAGGGTGAAGAAACATGGAGGGCGGTGGGGAGGGGGGCTTAAAGCCACACGAAGGACGAGTACAGGAGAGAGACTGCTGGAAAAGGCATGCACTCTAGTCTAGTGCTTAGACAAAAAGAAAAAAGTAGCACTCAATTAAGGGAGCAGTGGAAGAACACACATACTTGGGTCATGCTCCAGGGAGGAACAAACACAAGAGTAGATGTGAATACTGCGCAAGTTAAGTTATGAAAAGCAACCAAATGAGAGTGAAAATAAAGCCAACCAATGGTAAGCCCTGTGTGGCCTCTAAGCCCCCTGTAAGTAAATAAATTGTCTCACAAGCAACAGCGCATGTGCTGTCTCAGGGAGACCTAAAAAAATTCACTGTTTGGAGTTTAGTGCCAAGCACCTCCTAATGCACAAACCCCAACTCTTCCACTGAAATAGAATAAAATAAAGGAAAAACAAAAGCTTCTAAGCCTCCCTCAGATGTCCAGGGGAGGCTTCACACCCCATAATGAACATCAGCTTTGCAGGGATTCCAAACATAGCTGGAAACTCACTCTGTGAAGGGTTTCCAGCTCATCTTTTGTGCCACAGTGCGATATCGGCTCTTCACGGTGAGACAGTGTGAAGAGAGCCTGCATCGCATGTCACACAGTGGCGCCATCCGGGTTAGCAGGTCTGAACTTGCTTATCCACAAATGACAGTCCATATAACTATATGAACACTCCTGCTTTTGTAATACCACCTCTTCTGGTTGTGAAGAATCCTTCCAGAAATACCAATGTCTCTTGGGACTTCCTCTTGTTTGTGATCTGCAACTGATCTGAAAAGAGTAATCACTCAACTTGATCTAGCACCCTTTTGCAACTAGTAGTGGGTGTGTCTACTGTACAACTCAAACAAGCATATAACAGATTCATAATATATCATCAAATGTCACCGTCATCACAGTACATTGACCCTGGGTGGGATAATTCTGGCCTCTGTGTTTTTAATAGCATTGACCATTGTAATTCACCATTGATAGAACATTTTCAATTCTATAACAAGACCAGAGACTCTGATTATGCAAATTCAAAGCTCCTCAAGTATAAATGAAAATAGTTTACTTATAGGTTTATGGTAGAATTGTTTGAAGAATGATTCTGAGGACCGAACAGCCATGCACTTTATGTTTTTCAATCTTGTTCCTAACAGGTAGTACTTATAAGTCATTGCATCTTTAATGGAACGTGCTCCGAAAATGGAAGAGACAATGCCCGATTCGGTCATTCAAAAGGGGGGAAATACATAGTTCTGCCCTATCCTCTCATGGAGGAAGGTATCCGATGCCCAATCTTACAAATCCAGTCTCCAACTGTAAAATAATGGTATCTAAAAAGTCGATCTGGAGGCAAAAAGGTCCATCTTGCAGGGTCCTTCTCTCTTTAACAGACTCATTAACCCGTTAAGTGCTTCTGTCGGCCAACGGCCGTCGCGAGCACTACCTCGGTAGTGCTGCGCACGCCCGTTGGCCGACGCGGCCCCGCCCGCTTAATAGAACGTTCCGCACTGGCGCGGAACGTTCGAAGCAGTTAACCGGTTAACAACGAAGAGTGGAGTTTCCACTTAATGGACTCCTGAAGAAATTTGGTGTTTCGGTCAACTATCAGATTATCCTTGCTGGTAGGAGGAACTGTAAACCCTGATATGTTGTGCGACAAAGCTGACAAAACTCATTGGCAATATGAACTAGAATGTGAGATCTCATCCCCTCCAAGGGGGTTGATGTACTGCACTGCTGGCACATTGTCCATACTTATGAGAATACAACAATGAGATTTCTGCAGACTAGAAAACAGATTACAAACAAGGCTGCCAGGAGCTCAAGATAGTTGACGTGTATCTGAAGTTCCTCCTAGGATCATCTGCTCCTCTTTAATACCTCTCCGCATTTTGCTGGGCAGCCAAGTCGACTGGCACCTGACTCGATCACTATATTGGGTACGAGTCAAAATATTGCCCGGCCATTCCAAGCTTGCAGGAGGGTTAATCACTACTGAAGCGCTTGTCTTACCTGCTGAGATAGTGAAATCGCCTGAGAATATGAAAGGCCTTTGCATAAATGCAGTTTCTTCAGCCTAAACTGAACTTGTCTTTTGCTAGAACTCTGCAAATTTCCTTTTTGATGGCTTTGATCTTCTACTCTGGCAGGGAAAGGGACACAGTTAGCAAGTCTATCATAAAGCCCGGCAACTCGAACTGGGTGACGACGGAAAGATGAGACATGCTCGGCTTGATTAAAAAAACCTATCCATTGAAGGATAGAGATCATCAACTGAAGATGTTGAAGCAAAAGAGCCTGGTCTTGATCTACGATGAAGATATTGTCAAGATAAAGGATTAGACAAATTCATTATGCTGATTTAGACAAATTCATTATGCTCTCAGAAACTCTACTACAGGTTTCATTAGCTTGGTAAAACACCAAGGGGCTAATGGCAGCCCAAATGAAAGAACAAAGAGTTCTAACTTCTCCAATAAAACTGGGGTAAGGGACAATGAGGCGGAAATATTGGAAATGAAAGGTAAGCATCTTAGAGGTCTGCTTGCACCATGAAGTCCCCTTGACTCGAGACTGGAGGCAGAGACTTCTCTGTCGGTCTCGCTGGTACAGATAAACTGCCTTGAATTTGTTTCGCTGTGAATTTTTTAAATGTGGCATTGGAAACCGAGTAGTTTTTAAATACTGTTTTTACATGCACTTATAATCTTCTGCCAGGATTTTAAAGGAAAGGAACTTCTTCAACTGTTTTTAAAAAAAGAAAGTGTCCTCTTTTTAATCATCTGAGCATTTGTGGGGGTAAACTGTGAGGGTGTTCACGGCACGGGGATAGGCGTTTATCCACTTCCGCCTTCCCCACCGGGTCAGCAGTCTAGTTGCTGGTCTCGGCGCCACCTTAGCCGGATAAAGGCGCGTGATGACGCGACCGCGCCCGGATTGACTCGAGACTGGAGGCAGAGACTTCTCTGTCGGTCTCGCTGGTACAGATAAACTGCCTTGAATTTGTTTCGCTGTGAATTTTTTAAATGTGGCATTGGAAACCGAGTAGTTTTTAAATACTGTTTTTACATGCACTTATAATCTTCTGCCAGGATTTTAAAGGAAAGGAACTTCTTCAACTGTTTTTAAAAAAAGAAAGTGTCCTCTTTTTAATCATCTGAGCATTTGTGGGGGTAAACTGTGAGGGTGTTCACGGCACGGGGATAGGCGTTTATCCACTTCCGCCTTCCCCACCGGGTCAGCAGTCTAGTTGCTGGTCTCGGCGCCACCTTAGCCGGATAAAGGTGCGTGATGACGCGACCGCGCAGCGGACGCACGCAGCGGGCGCGCCTAAGGCAAGCCCGTCTGCGCCCGTCCGCGTCCGAATGGGTCCAGGGGCCAGAACCCCTTCCCTTTCATCGCGTTTGTCTTATACTAGTGCCCGGTTGAAACAGATTAATAGGTCCTCGGGCACGCTTTGTACTCACGCCTACCAGCCAGAACTGCTACCTGCATTATGCCCAGATTGCAGGTGTTCTTTTAACATTAGTTTCCCAGTAGCCACCATCGCAAAGACCCAGTATAAAATTCTCTTACTGAACTGCAGATCCCTTCCTAAACATACGGCAGAGATCTGGATGCTTCTTAAAGATACCGACCCGGATGTTCTGTTTCTAACAGAAACCTGGCTTAACGCCAGCTCGGAACCCGATATCGTGCAATCACTTCCACCAGGCTTCCTGATGCAGAGGGTGGACAGACCTTCCGGTAAAGGTTGGGGGATCGCTATTATTTATAAGGAACAATATACCTGTCGCCTGCTTGGGAATCCCCTTCTAGATTGTGAGAACACTCACTTTTCTCTAGAACTTACACCCTTGGCTTCCCTCACAGGCATTCTTATTTACCGCCCACCGGGAGCGCTTGGTGCCTTCAGCAAATCACTGCTGGAAGCAGCGGTCAATTTGGCAAGCTCAGCGGCAAATTTAACCCTGCTTGGAGACCTCAATCTTCATTTTGATGACCCTCAAGCCTTAAATGCATCTGAACTGGCCCATGACCTCGCGTCATTTCAGTTGCGACAAAAAATTTCTCTCCCTACTCACGTTAAAGGTCACCTTCTGGACCCGGTGTTTTCTAACTTAGATGATCTCAAAGGGGAGGGGCCCTTACCCCTCCCATGGACGGATCATTTTTTAGTCTCCCTCGCCTGGTCACCAAACGCCCCCAAACCCTTAATACAACCTAAATGGACTCGAGGTCGTCTCTGGTCCAAACTTCCTCTAGAGAATTGGACCCAAGAACTGGAACGGACCTGCCCCACAGCCGATCCATGCCCAGTTAAAGCTAATGATAACTTCGTGAGCTGGATTTCGGATACTCTGGATGTGGTCCTCCCAAAGACTAGGATAAAAAAGACCAATGGTCCCCACAACTCTCCTTGGTTCTCAGCAGAGTTGCGCATCTTAAAACAGCACTGTAAGGTCAAAGAAAGGCTTTGGAGGAAGGATTTTTTGCCCAGTAAGAAGCTGGAGTATAAGGCGGCTATCAGCGCCTACAAAGTAGAGATAAAAAAGCCCAAGCAATCTTTTACGAATCTAAAATTTTGTCAGCCTCTAACTCACCCAGAGAAACTTTCAATGTTATTAAAAAGTTACTCAAAGCCCCGGATCCGTACATAGCTCCAGACCTTTCCGGGATACGCTGTAATAAACTGGCAGAATACTTCTCCACTAAGGTCATAAACATCCTTAAATCACTGCCGCATATGGCAGATATAGATGATATCTCTAATAAACACTTGACCCCCGACCCTCATTCTTTGCAACCTACACTTGAGGCTTTTCCCCCCTCTCGTCTGAAGTCTGCTGTTCCCTGCTATCCAAGATGAAAAGTGGATCACCCAATGACCCTGCACCAATTAATATACTAAAACAGGTGGGACCCACAATTGCCCCCATCCTGACCGATCTAATCAATGTATCTCTGTCCTCTGGAATAGTGCCCCCTGCCTGGAAAGCAGCTATGGTGAAAGCTCTGTTAAAAAAACCTAATCTTGACACGGCAGATTTAGCTAACTACCGTCCCATATCTCTCTTACCAGGCATAGGAAAGATGACAGAGAAATATGTAAATCAACATTTGTCAGGCTTTCTCGAAATGCATAATTTATTGCACTCTTCGCAAACAGGTTTCCGCCCGCGTCAGAGCACTGAGACGGCCCTGTTAGCAGTGGTGGAGGAAAGCAGGAAAATACTAGATTCAGGAGGATCCTCGGCCATCATACTCCTTGACTTGAGCGCAGCATTTGATACGGTGAACCATAGGATTTTGGTTCACCGTCTCAGGACTCTCGGAGTTACTGGCCTAGCACTGAAGTGGCTGGATTCTTTCCTAGAGGAAAGATCCTTTCAGGTATTCGAGGAGAATACAGTATCCAATTCAACCCCTCTAAAGAACGGGGTGCCTCAGGGTTCCTCGCTCAGTCCTACCCTTTTTAATGTATATATGGCTCCATTGGCTGCAATTATTGCCCCATCCGGAATTCGTATGGTAACCTATGCCGACGATACCCAATTGGTGGTTGCACTCAATCAAATGGACCAAGAAACTAACACCCTCCGCTCCTGCTTGGAAGACATTTCAAACTGGATGGACACATCTCAGCTCAAGCTCAACGGGGGAAGACTGAGCTTATGATCTTAGGTAACCCTCTCTGCTTTAAATCTAGCTCCATGTGGCCAGCGTGTATGGGACCACCCCCTATCCCCAAGCCAGAAATCAAGAGCCTGGGTATCTGGTTGGACCAGGATCTGAGGTTTAGAGCTCAAGCAAGGAAGACGTCAGGCATCTGTTATGGCCTACTTAGAATGGCTCGCAAAGTGCTACCTCTGCTCCCCTCCCTAGCAAAAAAAGTACTTGTGCAAGCACTTATACTTTCTAGGCTAGACTACGGTAATGCGCTGTATCTGGGCTCTCCTTCTACTGTAGTCTCTAAATTACAGTCTGTGCAAAATAGTGCTGCCAGACTTTTAACCGGAACTAACAACCGACACTCGGCTAAACCGGCACTTGCGTCCCTTCACTGGCTCCCCATACAGGAACGCATTAGATTTAAGACACTTTGCCTAGTACATAAATCTATGCAGGGGACGGGCCCCTCCATCAACTCAGCCATGATTCGTCCCTATAAAGCCAAACGCAACCTCCGATCTGATATTCTCTACCTGGCCGAAGTACCTAAGATCAGGAGGGCCAGGAAGGGCGGACGGTTGTTTTCATATAATGCCTCCAAACTCTGGAACTTGCTCCCACTCCAGCTACGCCTAGTCCAAAACCACGGATCCTTCCGCAAACAACTTAAGACCCTCCTGTTCCCTCAGCCCGCATAATTTCCCTGTCTCCGGCAGTAGTCAGTTCCAGCGCTGGGATGCTCCCGGGTAGCCATGCGCTTTATAAATGTGTCTTTCATCTTTCATCTTAATAGGTCCCCGAGTAGGTGAATGCCCTTGTTGGACCAAACCTTTTGTCTTAACCATTATGTTTTCTGAACCTGCTTTTGTTGGTTTTTAAGACTCTGTGCCCTTTACCACTGCTAATCAGTGCTAATGTGCTTGTGCTCTCTCCTTTAAACATGGTAAAATTGGCTTACACCCAATTGCCACATTTAATTTACTTATAAATCCATAGTAAAGTGGTAATACATGTACCCAGGATCTGTAAATTAAATGCTACTAGTGGGCCTGCAGCACTTATTGTGCCACCCACTTAAGTAGCCTTTTTAAACATGTTTCAGGCCTGCCATTGCAGCCAGTGTGTGCAGTTTTAAACTGCCATTTCCACCTGGAAAAACACACCTTTTTGCCAGGCCTAAACCTTCCTTTTAGTACATATAGGTCACCCCTAGGGTAGGCCCTAAAGAGCCCATAGGGGAGGGTGCATTGTATTTAAAAGGTTAGACATATACTTTTAAGTTTTACATGTCCTGATAGTGAAAAACTCCTACATTATTTTTTCACTATTTCAAGGCCTACCTCTCCCATAGGATAACATTGGATTACATGTAATACATGATATCTAGGTAGGAAAGTAATGTTTGCTATCTGAGGAACTGTAATTTGCAACCCTCTTTAATGGTAGGGTCGGATTTTAAGTCACAATTCTTAAAATGCCACATTTAGAAAGTTGACATTTTCTTGTCCTAACCATTTGGTGCCTGCAGCCTGTTCTTGGGTCACATGACTAGGTGTAGTTGACAGTTGGCCTTTGTGTATTCTTCCCAGACAGCATCACAATAGAGGGTCTGGGTGTTGGCAGGATGGGCCATCCTGGCTTAATGAGGGGGCGGAGCTGTCACCCTCCACACTTGCTCTTCAAAGGCACTGGCCCAGCTCACACACAAAGGACTTGACACTAGCCTATTGTGCCCCCGGACAGACTAGGACCAGGGCAGGGAGGCAAAAAATTCCAGACACCCCTCTTGGGTGAGACTCAGAAGCTTTTCCCACTTCAAAGTGGGCACCAGGTATAAAAAGACACTCCTGGACCTGTGGATACTACAGAAGTAGGACGCACTGCTGCCCTGCTGTTTGGAGCCTGCCCTGCTTGCTGAGAAGGAAGACTGGACCTGCATGCTTCATACCAGGCTGAAGTGACTCTAAAGGTCAGCTGACTGGCCTCCTTTTTTGAGCTACAGGGACACATCAAGCTCCAGAGGACTCCCTGCAACTGGCCAGCTGACCTACTGCACTAGACCTGCAACTGAACCTGCCTGAGCCCCGTTGGCCTCTGCTGAAGTGAGTTCCTGATCCCCAAGAGGTGCCTCCCAGGCCCTGGAACCTTGGCGTGGCATCAGTTGAACTCCTTCTTGAAGACAAGGAGAAAACCGGAAATTTTGAGCTCTGCGCGACTGTGAATGGGCCCGTTCGCACCAAGATCTTGCCGACTGCCAACACGAAGCTCAAGTGAACCTGACTCTTTGCGCTACAGAGACCACCAGCACCAACCAGCAACACGAGATCTGCACCTCGCGCTACAGCAATGACAGCCCCCAGTGACCGCCAACCCCAATCTCCAGCAACAACCGTCCGTGACGCCCGACAGGATCTTCGCAGTACCGCGAAAACGGTCCACAACTCCCGGCCTGCTCTTCGCGTTACAGTAACGAACATCCGTGATGCTCTCCCTACTCTTTGTGGCCTCCTCCACCGCTAATGCAACTCTTTGCGCCAGACTTTAGAGGTAACTTTTTCAGCAGGACTAACCTGGTCCCTGTATCCGGCCTGCGCTCCATCGCAGTCGATCCGAACTTGTGACTTTCACCTGGTCTCATATGACCGGATAACCACGAGTGGCGCTTTGAAATTGCATATCTCCAGTTCTACTGATTGAATTTTTTTCATTTTGGTGTCAAATAGTTTAATACATTTTACTCTATTTTTCTAAATTGGTGGGGGAGTTTTCTTGTGTTGTGTTTTCTTTTTATTACTGGTTAAGTGCTGCATAAATACTGTACACATTGCCTCTAAGTTACGCCTGCCTGCCTTTGTTCCAAGCTACCACAGGGCTAAGCACAGGTTAATTTAGTGACTTTTTGTGTTTCACCCTGACAAGGTTTGTGGCTGTTGCTTGAGTAGGGTTTCACCCCCTCAACCAACAACCCAATTTCACACATTGGTGTTCAGTGGTGGGATTCAGTACTTGTATTTGTCCAGTGCCATTCAGTGATTTTGTGTTGTGCTAAAAATCCCATAGAAATAATTTGATACCAATTTGAAGTTTTTTTTTTTATTCTCCTTGACTGGATCTTTTGCTTTCTCCAAATTTACTTTCAAGCTACCTGACTGTCTGTGCCTATGACCATACCTGCAAGAATGGAATTTGAGCTCATCAGTCTGGAGAGCTACACTGTGACTGAGCTCTAGGAGTTCTATAAGGAAAAGGGGCTTCCAAACAAGAAGAGCACCGAGAAGCTGGAGCTCCAGAAGTATCTAAGGGCCTGAGCAGAGGCTCACCAGTTGCTGGCAACAACCGAGGACCAGGATGAGGAGGAGGGTATGGAGGAGCAAGAAGAGTCCCTGGGCATAGGACGTGAGCTGCAGCACTTGGAGGCGAAGGACAAATCAATCCAAGAAGTGGAGCCGCTTAGGGCAGAGACCAGTGTGTCTTCCCGTGGTCTGTCCAAAGAGAAGCTGGAGGACTAAAAGGCTGAGAGTGAGCTCAAACTGCAGCTGGCCAGATTAAAATTGGAAGCAGAGGCGAGAAAGGCTGAGGCTGAGAAGGCTTTGACTGAAAAGAAACTGGCCATGGAGGAAAAACTGGCCTGAGAGCAGCTGGCTCATAAAAGGAGATGCAGAGAGCTGGATATCAGGGCCAAGCAGACTGTTATATTCCATATAGGTGCAGGTAACATTGCAACCTTTCACCTACATCCGTCCCTACATTACATACATAACGGTTCTTAGGCACTGACCTTTTACCTAGATATGACACTGCATTCAGAACGCAGGTTTTTCCCTGGTTCGATTCTCATACATTATGCATGAGGCTTCTTGGAAGCACAGCAGGACTAACAGTAGGATTACCATCTCCTGTATAATATCTCTGTATAAAGTTCAGGCCCAACGTCATCCTTTAGGCCGACACAGCAAGGTAGGACCCCTGGGGATACCTATGGGTATATATACAGCACATCTTGCTTAGGAAGATAGAGGAGACCGTGACTTCCCGGCTGACACACTGACCAGAGACGCTGAGGTTCCTGCATGCAGACGCTCCAGCTAGCAGTGGTCTAACATCCACCGCGGGGTGTCCAACTCGAGACTAGGACGGGGTCCCATATTCTCTAAATCTCAGGTAATGGGCTGGACTAGATCCTAGAGGGAATCTTGGCATAACACCTACACAGATGCTAGGTACATTTAGGTACATCTAGTTAGGGAGACATCGTAGGAGTATGCACTTTTTATCATGTGTTTTATGTACATGTATATCTTCATGATTTCTGCAAGATGGTAGAACTTTACCATCCTTTTACTTTCATAGTACTGCTAATCATATATCTCTGCTACTGTCTAATGGTTGTTGCAGCTCATCTATTATACACTGGAATAACAACTGTTCAATAAATACTTATTGAAACGCCCAGACTGTTTATTCTGTGTAACTCTCTGAGACAAACTAAGTGAGCACGAGTGACTGAGTGAAAGGTAGTATATTGTTTCCACGATCCTGAGGGATCAGGGTTGTCATGTTCTGAGGTTGCCAGAATCTATTCCCTCCGTGATAAGAGGAGATTATAGTGGCACTGTGAGCTAGCTAATACAGACAGGCTAACGTATCCGGTGGGGGTGCACGGAATCCGTCCGCCACCAATCCCACAGTTTATGTTATCCAAACGCGCAGATCCTGTACAGGTAATATAGGAACTGCACGACATGGCGCCGCCAACGTTCGCTGGGTACTTATTTAACAGTAGAATCTGAGTAGTTCAGTCGTGCTATTCTCAGAGACCCCTACTCACAAAACACCAGAGACGTCTGGAGTGGGTAGGCACAAACTCCGCCACAGCTGAGTAGGCTAAAAAATCCTATTTATTGGCTGTTGGTTAATCAAGCTTGAAGGACACATTGTTCCTAAATTGTGCAAAAACACCTTATCTTAGTTCCCTTGAAAAACTTCTTCTGTACAAAATGACTGAGGACATGGCATAGTAGTTTTCGTGATTGAGGCACGCGAATCAAACAAAACAGAGGTATTTTATTTGTACGTTACATTCCCAGCAGCTAATGCAAGAACAAAAACATTTCACTCCTACACGGAAGGAGATGCACCAGTGGAATATTATCCGTTCGAGGATATAGAGGTTCCGCTCACGTACCAAGAACACTTATACTGGTTTAAAGGCGCCCTACCCCACATAAGAAGAAGAGTGAGACTCGGCCTGCTCGGAAGAGAAGGGGCAACATGGCCAATATTAGCGGCCTACACACCACATCCTGACATTGACACAATGCCACCAGGAGACTTACTCATACAACATAAAGATTTAATCAAAACCTATAGGAACTTGACGCAATTCGTCATGAGGACACTTACAGTCCAACCAGCAATAGTTGCAACAAATGGAACTCAAGTTCAGGGTACAGCAACTAAAATTACACCACAAACATTACACGCAGTGATGGGTAAAATGCCCACAAAACGTGAACAAATACCATTCTGGGTAGCTCAGAAAATAACGCAGCTAGAGGCAGTATTCCAGAATACTACTCTGTATGAAAAACACAGAATGCTAACAATCTGCTTGCCCATGGGGATAACACCACAATTAGAGGATTGTACCACTTGGGGTACAGTCTTTGCTGCCATTTATACCAGAACTCATGGTATCCCGTCATTAGCAGTAGTACCTGATGTATTGAGACAGATACAAAATGAGTACGGAGCAGAACCTGCCCTAAACTTAGGAATGAAGTTACAAGGTAACTATGCCCAGGTATCAGCCATAATACTAGCTAACAATAAGGGGGAAGCAGCTTCAGTGGCCCTCCGCCAACGCGTGAGGGAGTTCGATCCTTTTAAACAGGAACACGAACTACCCAAAATAATTGAAACTGCGTATGCAGAGTTAGGCAGAGACAGTTTGGGTGGGAAAGCTTTAAAACCACAACTGATGGGCAGTCCTGAAAAGGACACTTCTAAGCAGACACCTGCTTCCACTAAGAAAAAGTGGGACAATAAAAAACAACAAGACTTTAAAGGAAACAGATCTCAATCCAGAGGTAGATCTCCTCCACAGGAGCCCTCCGAAAAGAGGTATAACCTCAAGAATAGGGATAATATTAGGAAACCTGACAGGTATCGGGATACTCATACACGTTCCTCTCGTTCCTTTCAGGGTTCATCGAAAAACTCTGAGAGGGAAGGACGGTCAGACAGACAAGACGAGCGTACAAAGTCCAGAGACCAGCAGCACGCTCAAGATTACACTTCTAAAAAAGAAGAGAAACCAAAGCAAAAGCCGAAGAAGGTTGTAGGTCTAAAGATCGGACATGCCCAGAATTCTGAGGACTCGACTACTGAACAGGGAATGGGCTCTGACGATGCTAGACAGTGCGGCAGAAGTAACAATAGCTCGCCAGAACCTGAAGTAATTTCTGGTGACAGCGGACTTGAATGATTATATCACGGTGGAAGCACCCGATACTAGGGTAAGTGTCCCACATAAAGTATATGAAATAACGCTCCAAATGGAGGGGGACAAATGTAGAACAGTGAGAGGTCTCTTTTGGGAGAGACTGACGTTTGGCTAGGATATTTTATTAGCTGAACAAGATTGGCCGCCAGCATTCGTCATGGATTGCCCTAAAGGAGAAACAGTAATTCTTCCGGCCTTCTCAGACCATATTCCCAGGCACTTGCAACACACATATGCGCAGGAGTGGGCGGTAGCCCAGGCTCCGGCATTATACAAAAACCATGTTGGATGGGATGAGGAGTCCACCCACCACATATTTCCTATAAAAAATACTCCAACTGCACAGAGGCAGTATCCAATAAAGCAAGAAGCTAAAAAACTGGTCAGGGAGATCTTAGATCAACTTGAGTGCCACGGGGTGATCGAAAATTGCACCTCACCAATGAACAATCCTTTGTTTCCTGTCATGAAACCTGACAATTCATATCGTCTAGTTTTAGATTACAGACATTTAAACACTTGCACTAAGACATTTGCAGTCCAAAATGCACACAGTGCCGCATTAATGAATAACATTGTGCGGAAAAAATATAAAACAACACTTGATATCTCAAATGGATTTTTCTGCCAGAATATAGTGCTTGAAAGCAGGCATCTAACAGCCTTCTCAGCGCTAGGGACTCAGCATCAATTTTGTCGACTCCCCCAGGGGTATAAGAACAGCCCGGGGTTGTTTTCGGCCAGAGTAACTGAGTTACTTCAAAATTTGGACGAAGAGGCATTGTCCTATGTGGATGATATTTATCTAGCGGACGATGACCTAGAGGAACTCTTGAACAGAGTGAATACCATAATTTTGGGATTTGCATCTGAGGGCTACAAATTCAACTTTAAAAAATCAAAAATTGCCCACCTCACTGTCCTGTTTTTAGGATATGAGCTTTCAAGTGAAGGGAAAAGCCTCGCAGCCAATTTTTTAGAAAAACGCGCTGCTCCAACCTCCAAAATCATTGAAAAATTTACAGTCAATTCTGGGATTCCTAAATTTTGGTAGAACTTACATTTTGGATTACGCAGAAAGAGTAAAACCTTTCTACGATTTAATAAAACCTGATTTTTCAGTAAAACAATGGACACAGGAACATACAGATACACTTCGTTCCTTCCAAGCTGACATGATAGCTTCCAAACACTTACAGACACGCATAAACTTACACAACCTGGTGATCCGTATAGTTGCGGGTCAATCTGGGTACACCTATCTAACATATAATGAAGGTGAGACAGTACCAATTGCATACAAATCACATTTGTACACAAATGCTGAGATGCGCTTCGCATCTACAGAAAAAATTCTAACAGCAGTCCAGACTGCTGTAGTGAGAGAAAGAGCACTGGCTCAGGGGAAACGAATAATAGTAGTAACTCCAGTTCCAGCCTTAGAGGCTGCGACAAAGGCGAGCGTTCCTAATGCTAAAGCTTTACATCCGAGATGGATACAATGGGCTAATTCTCTTACTGCAACAGATGTAGAATACAGGTACGACCCAAATTTAAGACACAAGCATTCCTGCAATATGAACAAGAATGTCCTCTACTAAACGAAATAATGCCTCTAGATCAGTATGAATATATAATTTACACTGACGGATCTGCTCAACCGGCCATAGGAAGTAAGCAACAATATAGCGCAGCATGTGCAATCGTTAAAGGTCGCATGCGGGATGGAAAGTTCCACCCAAGTTGCACAAAAACGCAGTCTCTAGGAGACTGCACGGCACAGTTGGCAGAGTTAAAAGCGCTGATACTGGCACTGGTAAAACAGATCGGGAATTCCCCACACTAATTGTGTGTGATTCCTTTTACTGTGTGCAGTCATACAATGAATATTTGCAGTACTGGGTTCAAAACGGGTTCAAAGATGCAAAAGGTGGCACAATTAAGCATAAAATGCTATGGGAACAGGTAGTGGAGTTGAACACCGAACTACCGAGGGCTCACGTGATACATACACTGAGTCATCAGCGTGATGGCATTCACGTTGAAGGGAATTCATTGGCTGATGAAGCTGCGAAGGGGGCTGTATGCACGGCTTCCGTAACTGCAATCACTCGTTCTAAAACAAGAATAGACGGTGAGATTATGGTAGCTATTAATGCAACCCGCAAAAACAGCGGAGCAATACCAAAAAGGTTTCCACTCAAGTACTCCTACAAGTTAGATGCCAATAACATTCCATTTGCTCAAATTCCTAGAGTGGGGGATAGAGTAATTCCAAACATGGATCGTAGGTTAGGTTTAATTCTAGCAGCACACGAAGGGATGGGTTCTGTACATGCAGGAGCTGCGGCAACAGTTTCTTTTCTGAAACAAAGCTATTGGTGGCCAGGTTTAACAAAACAGACCAAAGACTTCGTCTCAAACTGCGATATCTGTCAACAGATAAATGGAGCCGCCGTAGCTCGCCCAGCACAGGTCCCATTATTAGACAGCATCAGACTGACCATTCGCGTGCACTTACCTGGACCACTACGGCCCCTTAAAATGTGAAGGGGCTTACAAGTATATCATGGTTGCAGTGGATTCCTGCTCGAGATTCCTATGGGTGTGGCCCCAGCGCTCGGCTGACGCTCGAACTGTTATAAAAGATTTGCGAGTCTTTATAGGGACATACGCAATTGGCACATTACATTCTGACCAGGGCCCTGCGTTTAGCTCTAGGGCTTACAAGGAGGCCATGCGAGGATTGGGTGTAGCATTGCGGTACTCATCTCCGTACCATCCCGAGGGAAATTCGGTAGTGGAGAGAAAAAAACCGAGACTTAAAGCAATCTTTAACAGCTAGAGTATTAGGCACGGGTGAAAGTTGGGTAAAACATCTGTATGGAGTTCAACGTGCACTTAACAACATGCCAAGAAGTTCTCTAGGGGGTGTCACTCCATATGAGGTCCTATTTGGGACAAGAATGTGGGTACCTGATCTGGATTGTGACGGCACAGGGGCGGATGAAAAGCCTTTTGACATCCATGATCGTTTGGCTGTTTTACAGAATCTAAATGAATCCAGGACACAACAAAGTAATATCCATCTGAAGCAGACCGCCACTGGGGAAGTCAAATTAGTCACGGCAAGACCTGTCTGGATCCCAAAAGTCGGGGATCTGGTCAGAGAGAAAATAGCGGACAAGAAAGAATTTGGGCCATCATACAGAAAGCCTGTACCAGTCCTAGCAATTGAAGGAACAAGAACTGTACTTCTGTCGCCTCTTGCCGGAAAAAAGGAGAAAAGATTTGTCTCAATCGACCTAATCAAACCACATTATGTGGCCGATACTGAGTAGTAGGCCACGTGGACTCCAAAGTAGCAGGCGCCCTCCTCTCGCTACAATCCAAGAAGTTCAAACGGAAAGACTCATCACGTTCGAAGAGCCTCCAACACGGAATGAAGGACTAAGCAACACTGCTATGGAACTCATTCCTCTTGAACCTGAAGTTCAAAATCAAACTCAAAATCAAAAACAACTCGCTATTCGACCAAATACAGATGTCTACGTCAACATGCCTCAAAGAGAGCAAACAACGATTTCTACAAATCCTGATGCAAAACCAACAATTGATCGAACTGCTTCTGGCTACTTCACAAACTTTGATACGTTTTCTTTGGATCCAAGCGAACCTGAAACGATGCCAGCCAAAAAGTCACGCAAACAGCAAATAAAAGACTTTCTGAACTTTCTTAAAAAGACTTACCTGGTGTCACCCTGGGTAGAACTATGGATAATCACCGGGATACTTTTCTTTCTTTTCTGGGTAGGCTTGGTAATAGTTTTTAGTATGCTTATTAATGGGAAATACATTCGACAAATCTCTGCAGCCAAAAAGGTGAACTTACTTTTAAAACCACACCAATCATCTCATCGAGAACAAAGAGCCTTGTCATCAGTGAACATTACAGCAGTTCCTATACCTGATGGTATAGTGTGGGACAAGGTGGATTTCGATATATTTGGTCCGACTGAAATTTTAAGAATTCCTCATTTATTTAAAATATCATTGAGTGATATCATTACCTCAAGTACATTTTCCAATGATTGGGATTTTGAAACTGTTAATAACATGTTATCTGATTTGGAAAAATCTGCAGCGTTTTCTAATAGTGAAACATTGGAAGACACGTCAGATTTTGAATCCATGTATTGTTATCAACATTATGGTCATCATTGTCTGCATAAATCTGCAAATCCTAGAAATGTGTCCACATACCACCGGTAGGAACATTGTCCAACACCACCGAAAGGTAGTTCAAAAACATTTACACAGAAATTTCCATATTTTTCAGGGTTTAATATGTCTGACCCTGCCTCGTACTATTATAAGGTTGCACCAACATCAGCACAGAAAAATATGTTGACAAACACCAAACAGATTTACTCTGCTTCCTTTATTGCCCAGTTGTCCGAACAAGGTTTTGACTTGTGGAAAGACACCATAGACCTGAAATCAGTCTGGGGTACTAGGGAATGGCAGGTACAGGGGACAGAAGCTTTGTTTAGAGCATGCCTCATCCCTCAACAAATCATGTTTTTGAACGAGACTAGCCAAGAACAAAGACTTGAACACGCCTCGGTTGCCGACTCCATCACACACAGAGGGCAGCAAAACATCACAGGAAGAAATTACAGTAGATGACATTATACAATACAACAGATCAGACCCCGATTGGAAAAAATGGTTGATTTGGCCCACAGACACTAATAGTTGTCAAGCAAGATTCATGGGTAAAACCGAAGGGTTGAGTATCCATAGGCCAGATCCACGTTATGTACAAAGACAACATCCAGGGGTAGTGACATCCTACAGTGTTGGGAAGTTGTGCCTCGATTGGCTAAAAACCTCAACACTCACACAGGTGAAACAACACTTATCCGTACTATCACAGGATGTGGATCTTAGGGATTTTTTTTTGGGTCCCAGGAAGCCACGTCAGAAAAGTTTCTATTATGCTGTCTACAATGAAATTTGGAAAATATCACAACAAGAGGCCGCAGAGAGACTACGGGAAATAGACCGTATAAATCTAGAAAAATCTCTAGCAGTGGTAGACAATGGGTTAACTACATTGACCTCCAGGATATATTCCTTAGGCAACATTGTATCTTCTGCGATAGACATACTAGAACAAGATTTGGCCATATTACAACACGGGCAATCACAGTTACGTTCTATTATGTTGTTAAGCTGGATGCTGCAATCTTTGCGTGCAGGCTACGTGCCATGGCGTTTTATCAACAGTACGTCTCTGTTTTCTGAATACAGTCTAACAGATAGAAATGGCACAAAGGGGAGCAAAATATACAATGCTGCGTTTCGAAAAACTGGATAGATTACCATTCACAGTGAGAGAATCGCCGTCTACAGAATGACTAATCCATGGCCACATAACTCTACCGGTCACTACTTTTCAGTTTCAATATTGCCTTGAACAAAAGCAGGCAGGCAGATATGAAGAAATGGGTAAGGAATACATTAAGGAATCTTGGGAATTACCATACAGATTCCGATTCCGGAGTGGGGATCAAGAAGTGTTTCTGAGCGGTACAAACTGCGAGAATGCTTTAAGTGGATCACTCATGTGCCAGGATATAATGTTGCACGGAGCTTGTAATGGTTCTGTAGCAAACTTGTCCTGTCATTTGAAGGGTGCCCCAGCTGCAGTGATTACTCCAGCATCCAGGCTACTTTCAAATGGGAGTTACTTGCTGCTGAATGGTCAAGGCTGCTGTGGCACGCTCCCGGGCATCGCATATCTGGTAACCGAGAGCTCCAGGGTTACTTGTTGTATGCTAGTATTGTTTCCACCGACACATACAGTCAGGGAGGTGCCGTTATGGCCTTCACTGAATGTTTCCTTAATACGGTTTGATACTCTAAGCAGAATGAAAGCCATGCTTCTACAGATGTCTGTGCCCTTAACCTCCGCTCGAGAGACTTTTGATCTCCAGATCGCAAGGTCTTCGGCAGAGATACAAGAGCTCATTCATACTAACTGCCCTTTCCATTTCGCAGAAATGGTAAATCGTATCTTTAACCCTTTCGGTGCTCATGACGGAATGGTTCCGTCATGAGCACCGGTGCTTCCTGTGCTCATGACGGAACCATTCCGTCATGAGGACAGGGCAGGAAATCCCTCTGCTGTAAACAGCAGAGGGATTTCCATTTTTGTGCCTCGGGAGGTGGGGAAGAGCTTCCCCAACCTCCCGAGGCCCTCCCCTGGTTTTCAAAGTAATGACGATCGCGCGCATGGCGCGTTGTCGTCATTACATTGAAAACGAAACTGAAACTTAGTTTCAGTGTTTCAGTGCTCGTGGGGCTATCTCCCCTTTCCAATGGTACCCTTCCCTAGTGGATCCCTGCTTGGGGATCACCCCAGGAGGGCGACCCCCAAGCAGGGATCCACCCACTAGCACCAGGGAGGGGGAGCGGCCCTTTGGGCAAAGGCCTTTGCTCCCCCATTGCGTTTTGGGCACACCAGTCTTTCTGCTCTCCCTGGGGGGCAGATGGGGGCAGTAGCCCCCAATCTGCCCCCCCCGGGGGGCAGAAAGCCCACTAGATGCCAGGGTTTTTTTTGGGGCAATTTTACTTAGGGTGGGGGCTGCCCAAAATGGGCATGCCAATGCCCCCACCCCCCCACCAAAATTACAGCCTTTCTGCCCCCCGGGGGGGGGGCAAAAAGCCCACTGGACGCCAGGGATTTATTTTGGGCAATTGAAATTAGGGTGGGGGCTGCCCAAAACGGGCATTTCAATGCCCCCACCCCCCCAAAAAAATTACAGTTTTTCTGCCCCCCCCCCTCCGGGGGCAGAAAGCCCACTAGAAACCAGGGATTTTTTTTGTATTCATGTAGGGGTGGGGGCTGCCCAAAATGGGCATGACAATACCCCCACCCCCCCAGAGAAATTCCAGTCTTTCTGCCCCCCCGTGGGGGCAGATGGGGGCAGTGGCCCCTGATCTGCCCCCCGGGGGGGCAGAAAGCCCACTAGGCACCAGCGATTACGCTGGCTTTTTTATGCGTGGGGGTGGGGGCTGCCCAGAATGGGCATACCAATGCCCCCACCCCCCAAAAAAATAGCCACAGTCTTTCTGCCCCCTTTGGGGCCATATCGGGGCAAACTCCCCCCCCGATTTCCCCCCAGGGTGGCAGAAAGCCCACAAGGCACAGACTTATTTTTAGCAATTTGCCTACCTGTGGATTTTGGGCCCTAGCGCAGCCGGCACATAGGGAAACCTAGCAAACCTGTACATTTTTGAAAACTAGACACCCAGGGGAATACAGAATGGGGTGACTTGTCTGGCTCTCACCAGGTTCTGTTACCCAGAATCCCTTGCAAACCTTAAACTTTGTCAAAAAAACACATTTTCCTCACATTTTTGTGGTGGAAAGTTTTAGAATCTGCGTGGATCCGCAAAATTCCACCCACCCCGCATTCCCCAAAGTCCTCCGAGAAAAATGGTACCTCACTTGTGTGGGTAGGCCTCGTGCCCGCGACAGGAAACGGGCCAAAACGCAACGTGGACAACCACATTTTCACAGTGAAAACTGATCCTTTTTTTGCAAAGTGCCTAGCTGTAGATTTCGAACCCTAGCTCTGCCGGCACCTAGGGAAACCTAGCAAACCTATACATTTTTGAAAACTAGACACCCAGGGGAACCCAGGATGGGGTGACTTGTCTGGCTCTCACCAAGTTCTGTTACCCAGAATCCCTTGCAAACCTCAAAACTTGTAAAAAAAAAAAACATTTTCCTCACATTTCTGTGGTGAAAAGTTCTGAAATCTGTGTGGATCAACAAAATTCCACCAAGCCCGCATTCCCAAAGTCTTCCAAGAAAAATGGTACCTCACTTGTGTGGGTGGGTCAAGTACCCCGACAGGCAAGGGCCCAAAACCTATTGAGGCGACTTCAAAATTACCTATCACAAAACAACCTGGTTTTGCAAGGGGGATCACCTGGGTTTTTGGCCCCGTGCTCCACGGCCAGCTAGGGAAACTGACCAAACCCACACATTTCTGAAAATTAGACACCCGGGGGATTCCAGGGAGGTATGGCTTGCGTGGATCCCCCAACTTTCTCTTACCCAGAATCCCCTGCAAACCTCGAATTTAGCTGAAAAAAAATCACTTTTTCCACACATTTTTGTGTGGGAAAGTTGTGGCATCACTGGGCTGACACAAATTTCCTACCACCCAGAATTCCCCCAGGTCTCCTGATAAAAATGGTGCCTCACTCGTGTGGGAGGCCCAAGTACCCGCGACAGGCAAGGGCCCAAAACGTATTGAGGCGACATCAAAATTGCCTATCACAAAATGACCTGGTTTTGCAAGGGGGGGTCACCTGGGTTTTTGGCCCCGTGCTCGGTGGCCAGCTAGGGAAAGCTACCAAACCCACACATTTCTGAAAACTAGACACCCGGGAGATTCCAGGGAGGTATGGCTTGCGTGGATCCCCCTACTTTCTCTTACCCAGAATCCCCTGCAAACCTCGAATTTAGCTGAAAAAAATCACTTTTTCCACACATTTTTGTGTGGGAAAGTTGTGGGATTACCGGGCTGACACAAATTTCCTACCACCCAGCGTTCCCCCAGGTCTCCCGATAAAAATGGTGCCTCACTTGTGTGGGAGGCCCAAGTACCCGCGACAGGCAAGGGCCCAAAACGTATTGAGGCGACATCAAAATTGCCTATCACAAAACAACCTAGTTTTGCAAGGGGGGTCACCTGGGTTTTTGACCCTGTGCTCGGCGGCCACCTAGGGAAACCTACCAAACCCACACATTTCTGAAAACTAGACACCCGGGGGATTCCAGGGAGGTATGGCTTGTGTGGATCCCCCAACGTTTTCTTACCCAGAATCCCCTGCAAACCTCAAATTTAGCTGAAGAAATCACTTTTTCCACACATTTTTGAGTGGGAAAGTTGTAGCATCACCGGGCTGACACAAATTTCCTACCACCCAGCGTTCCCCCAGGTCTCCCGATAAAAATGGTGCCTCACTCGTGTGGGAGGCCCAAGTACCCGCGACAGGCAAGGGCCCAAAACTTATTGAGGCGACATCAAAATTGCCTATCACAAAACGACCCGGTTTTGCAAGGGGGGTCACCTGGGTTTTTGGCCCCGTGCTTGGTGGCCAGCTAGGCCAACCTACCAAACCCACACATTTCTGAAAACTAGACACCCGGGGAATTCCAGGGAGGTATGGTATCGAGTGGACTTTACTGATAAGGATTTAGAAAGCGTAAATGCTTCTGGAAAGAGACTACAGATAAAAGAATTAATGAACATTTTGCAAAAATGGGGAGACATTGATAAATGGAGAATTAGATGGATAAGAAAGAAAGAGGAAGTACAAGCAAGACAAGCAGCAGCTGCATTTCCAGTAAGAGAAACAAGCAAGGCGGAAAAATTGTGTCCAATGAGAGAGGTTCCTGGAGGTGGATATGTTCATGTTCCTTGGAGTAGACAAGACATTTTGTCATTTACAAATGATTTTCCAAAGCTGAGAGAAAAACCAGTTGAGTGGTACAAACAGGTAGAGAGATTTGTGAAGGTTTCAAAGGTTTTATTGAAAGACTTGGATGGTCTATTTGATATAGTGGTACCTGCTGATTTATGGACAGAATGTAAGATTACAATTGACTGGCCTAATGAAGAGTATGCTAGAGATGCAAAGACAGGAGCACCCTCGGAGGAGGTGATGAAAAAGTATCACCAAGTGATTACGTATTTGAAAGGGAAAATTCCTCCTAAAGAAACAGAATGGGTAAAAATAGATAGAACAACGCAAGAACCAAATGAATCTGTACATGCGTATTATGAGAGGTTGTTGCAGGTTTTTAAGCAGTATAGTAGTTTTGAAAATATTGGTGACAAGGATATGGGACATTTTGTGTACCAGTTTGTATATGGTTTGAAACCAGAAATCAGTCAGATTATACAGCAGCACATGTTGTGTTGGCAAAGCAAGACAGTGGATGAGATTTTAAAGTACGCGGAATATTGTGGAGATGACATTGAGGCCAGGCGTAGGAAGCTAAAAGAGAAAATGATGTGGGCACAAGTTAAATTGGCAGAACAGCAAGAAGAGAAAGCAAATGACCAAAATAATAATCAAGTGAAAGAACAGAGTAATCAAGGAGCGAATGGTAATAAATATAGGGGACTGAATGGACAGAGAAGAAGCGAAAAGAAGTTTCCTTGTCATGCGTACGGAAAGCTTGGACATTGGAAGAACGAGTGTAAGAGTACTCAGAATAATAAGAGTAATAATGGGCCAAATCAAAATTTAATCCCACAGATGCAGAATGAAGTACTTATGAATCAGCAGCAGCAGGTTGTTACACCACAATATCAGGTGCCACCAGCTCCTATGCCAAATTTTGTGAACCATCAAAGTTTCAGTGCAAACACCGGATTTCAAGGAGAAAGTGGTAAGAATAATAGAACAATTACACAATATTTTTTACAGAATGATGAAGAACATTCAGATGACACACAATGACGGTGCCTGAGGGGGGAGGAAGAGGAGTGCGTGCTTGGCGCATCTTTGCCGGTAGATCAGTCAGGTCCATTTGTTGATGGGAAAGTAGAAGGTAAAGACATTACTTTCCTATTGGATACTGGTGCTACTAGGTCTACTGTGAGAACAGCAGACATCCCAAACCTACCCCTCTCGGGAGAATCAATCCAAGTTGTAGGCGTGTCTAACCAACAGATTAGAAGCCCAATCACAAAACCAATGGAGGTGCACATTGGAAACTTCAAAGAAATGCATCGGTTTGTAGTTTGCGATTCCAGTCCAGTAAATCTGTTGGGAAGAGATCTTTTGTGCAAGATGAATTGCACGATCTATTGTACACCGGATGGTGTCGCTTTCCAAACCCCTGATGAAGACGTGGTATACAAGATGATGCTGGCCAAACAGGGAACAGAAGTAGATGAAATGTTTTCACTTATAACTGAGAATGAATTACCAGAAGAGTTGAGAACCACAGTTAATCCAGAAGTGTGGGATTTTACAGGAAAAGACATTGGGCTAATGACAAATATAGACCCAGTAAAAGTGACAGTGAAAGAAGGTGCAGTGTACCCAAATACCCGACAGTACAAAATGAGTCCAGAAGTAAAAGCAGGAATTATTCCAGAAATTGAACGAATGGTTAAACAAGGTATTTTAAAAGAAGTGATGGGTAGTCCCTGTAATTCGCCAATAATGGGACTGAAAAGCCTAGCGGAAAGTACAGAATAGTGCAGGATTTACGGAAAATAAATAAAATTGTAGTGCCATGTTGCCCAATAGTGCCAAATCCAGCAGTGATCCTTTATCAGATACCCTGGAATGCAGGTTGGTTTACAGTAATTGATTTATGACAAGCTTTCTTTTCTATTCCTTTGCACCCAGACAGCCAGTATCTTTTTACGTTTAAGTTTGAAGATCGTATTTACGCATGGTGTCGAGCTCCTCAGGGGTCACAGAGAGTCCTTCAATTTTTAATCAGATTTTGAAAAAGTGGCTAGAGTCATTGATTATGCCTGGAAAATCTGTTTTGGTCCAGTACATTGATGACCTACTGGTGGCATCAAAAACACGAGAAGATTGTGTCACAGACACAATTGCATTGCTGAATCATTTGGCTGAAGGAGGACACAAAAAGTCTCCAGAGAAGCTACAATTCTGTCAAGGAGAATGTGAGAAGTTGGCCTGGTATATGCTGTTCACTAATTAAAGTGGACACCTTGCACCAGTACAATTCGACTCTTATGGTAGATAGGTTTAAGACAACCTTTATAGAAAGCTATCCTAGTGGTAGCTGTGGAGAGCAGCCTTCAGGCTAAGTCTTGAAGGAATGTAAAGCAGCTTGTTTTACCACACAATCTCTTGAATCACTAAATGAAAAGACACCACACAGGTATATATATCAAATATATATGTATTTATTAATAAACACTCTCTACTAATCTCTTTATGAGATTAGAAGTCAGGAACATATGTACAAGTCAATTGTTATCAAAATAAGTTAGCACAGTAAATATCACAATCTTATCTTGGCTAGACCGGGGTCTAGGGTACATAGAATCGAGGGACCCCCAGAGAACCACCCAGGTAGTTGTAGGAGACCCACAGGGGACGGACGCGGTGTTCAGACACTAGTGCGAGTCCTGTACGAGTCTATGTAAGCGGACGCGATTGAGTTATCAATGTTACAGGCCCCTGGCGTGTTCGAGGCGAACACACCGATCGGTCAGTACGAGTCGAAGGACGCGGTTACTGGTAGATTTACTAGGGAGTTGGACGCGGTGTGTCTAACACAGCCGCGAACCCTGTACGAGTCAGTGCGAGAATCGCACGGGGAGAATAAGAGTTTTAGGATACTTCTGGTGAACCTACAAGCAAGTCACTTACAGGGTAAGTAGTTCTAGGGCCCACACCCACAGGAGCACCATAGTGCTGGAGTTACCTCACCCAGGGAAGCCGGGTGCACAGGTGTCCTTTGGTGTCGGGTCACGGCGTCGTTTTCAATGGCGAACAAAGAAGACTTGCTGCTTGTGATGGTTTGAAGAAGTGTCCGGTGGAATCCAAGCCTGGATTCGGTGGAAGGATGACCTGAAAGCAGAGGGGACAGTGTTCAAAGTCACTTGGCAGTGACTCGGGGCAAGGCAGATGAATGCCCACCGTTGTCGCAGGATTCAGGTCGTTCATGGTTGCCTTGACTCTTCAGCCACGAGGTCCAGGAGGCGTCGACGATGACCAGGAGCTGGATTCGGCGTGTCCCACGATGTCTGCAGCTTACTGTGGTGTCGGCAACTCGATTGGAGCCAACAGGCCTTGGTAACAGCAAATCTCGTGCAAAGTGTGAAAAGGCAATGGCGCAGACCAGCAAGGTCTGAGGGACTCACCCAGCAAGGGTAAGTCAGGGCAGGCCTGGAGCAACCAGGGGAGCCCTTTGGTTTCTTTAGAAAGTCTTCTGGGGACCAACGAGCCGGCTGGCAAGGGATCGCGAAGACGCCTCGGTCGGATTCGCTCCACAGGGGCCCACGGTCACTCGGGACGGTGTAGGCCGCTGATCTTCGGAGGGATTCCTGCTGGAGGCTGGGACCACATGTGGTCCAAAGCACAGGTTCTTAGAATGTTGTGAAGGGGTTGCACTCGACAATAGTGCACGGTACCCAGGGGTCGCGGTTCCTCGTCACTCGTGGGGTCCACTTGCCTCAGCTTCGCTGGGGACTCACGATGGCCTTGGAGAAGTCAGGAAATCCACTTCTTGGGCTGCAGGGACTTCGGACTCCGGCGGGAGCGGCATAGTTTGTGACCGTCGTTGTAGTTTTTGGTGCCTGCCAAGCAGGGGAGTCACTCCTTGACTCCAAGGGAGATTCTTCTGTCTTCCAAAGGTAGTGGAACGTCGAAGGGCCAGGATTCTTCTTCAGAGCGTCGTCCAGGGATATCTAGGGTGCAATGCACAGGTTCCCCCTCTTATACTAAAAGAAGGGGAGGGACTAGCTCTATGACCCTACCTATGGGAGGGTCAGGGAGTGGGTGGCTACACCCACTTCCCTTTGTCCAGTTTCACGCCAGAGCAGGGACAGGTAGCCCCTGAGCCGGTTTGAACTGGCATATGCACAGAGGAGCCTTCTGCTCCCCCAGTGCAGGACTTCAAAGCACTCTAAGAGTGCACCCACCCAGCCCCAATACACTAAACCCTGTCTGGGAGGTGGTCACACCTCCTTGGGACAGGATATCTATTGTTGGGCTTCCTCCACTGCGAGTGTTGGTCATCAGCAGGAGGGCAGCCCAGTGTCTGTGACTGGTGGCATCCATTTTGTGATGCCAGGGCTCTGCAGGATTCTACCGCGTTTCCACAGTAGGTACATGTCTATCCCTCTAGAAGGATGGAATGCTACCCCCGCCGCCAGGACTGGCGGGGGGGTAGTATTCCAAGATGTTTGACACCAAACACGACATGTTTCGATGCAGCCATCCCAAAGTTAGCATTTTACCGCGAGGATATAATGCACTTAAAAGTATATGGTTTAACTGCATCCACAAACAGCACCAGAGAATGGACTCTGAGAGCTGCAGAGGGGCCCTGCTCAGGCAGAGGCACCCCCTCACATAGAAGCCAAGCACCCTGCCCTCAGGATTGATAGGGCCTGCCTTAGGGGTGACTGATAGGGTTATATGTGTGTGTTGGAGAGATATAGGGAACCTATATCTCAGTGAGGAGTGCTAGCACCACCTCACCCAGGCTGCAGTAGCAGGCCTGTGGTGTCAGATTTAGTCTGCTTCCCAGGGGTGGCATAATACATGCTTCAGCCCCTGGTAGGCCTGTGAAGTACCTATGCCCTTGGTACCTAAGGTACCATATACTAGGGACTCATAAGGTACCACAGTATCCAATCACTAGTGCACCTAGAGTGCACTCCAAATCGTTTAAAGAGAAAGCAGATAGGCTGGGGACCTGAATAGCAGGTTCCCAGCCAAACTAAGTCAAAAACCAACAAAACACCAGGAAAAAAGTGGGGGCAACCATGTAGTCAGATTCCACCTTCCTACATAACCCCCCCCCCCAAACGAAAGGAGATGAGGCTAACCTTGTCCAGGTGAGCCTGTATTTACTGAGTGGCCATATAAGGAAGTACCTGCACTAGCATGGTTACCCCCTGTCTTATGGTCCACTAAGTTATCCCTCACCCTAAGGGTATGAGAGGGTCTCCACCATGGGGAATTACTACCTGTGGGGTGTTTTGGTAAAGGACAAGGCTGATGAGGTGTCTGAGCAGGGAAGTGAGACACTAGGGAAGTTGGTCTCAGTTTCCCCAGATCACTGGTCACCATGTATGCCTGTCTTTCCATGACTGAGCTGCACTTTGCTCTAAGGGTCAACCTTTGGCTGCCTACAGCTGGGGGTTGGGTCCCTTTGGGTGGAACACTGGAGGGACATGGCAGGTTTGGAACCTTTTGGTTCCAGGTTTGCCCTTGCCTAACAGAGTCCTTCTGGGGGAAGGTCCCTACACAAAGGTATGGGGGATCCCTCAGTGTGTGGAGGAATTTTCACCTGGCTAGGGCTACTAGACTGGGTGCCCCTAATCTGCTGATGGGGGGGTTCCTCTGGACAGGGGGCCCTGTGGGGTCCACTGATCTCCCTGACCTCTGCAGCCCTGGGCTGACTGAGGTAGGGTAGAGAGGGGCCGGTTACCTGCTCCAGACTGGGTACCACCTTGGAAGGGTCCTCTGCCATCAGGGGTGGGGCCAGGCCAGGCCTGACTACCTCTGGGGCAGTTCCTTCACTAGGGGTAGGATCAGTTCCCTGAGGAGGCTGACCCTTACCTGCTGTCTGGGGGAAGGAGACTTTTCTTCAACCCCTGTGCTCTCTTTTGGGGGAGAGTGGGCCATTCTTCCAGGCTCCATCTCTCCAGCATTTCCTGGGCTTGGGCTGTGGCCATCACAGCCCCACTAACCTTTACAGGGATGCCCAGCATTCTCAGATGGGTTTGGTGTTCAACTTCAGCCCAGGCTGACATTTCTAGATCATTGCCCATCAGGCAATCTACAGGCAAGTTGGGGGACACTGCCACTCTTTTTGGGCCTGTGACCCCTTCCCAGCTGAGATTGACTATGGCCATGGGGTGATCTGTCCTGACACCATCAATGTTGGTCACCTGGTATTTAAACTCAGGTAAAAGCTGGTGAGGGGGGACTAGTTTCCCTGCCACCATGGTGACACTAGCCCCTGTGTCCCTGAATGCCACAGCCTTCTGACCATTAATCATTGGCTCCAGTCTGTACCTGCCCAATGCAATGGGACCCATGGTAAAGGTGGCAAATCCTATACCACCATCAGAGTCTGAGGAGTCTGTTGAGGGGGACCTGTCTAAACTAGGGCCCACCTCTGTTCCCCTTGCAAAAGCACCTAACTTTTTGGGTGCACTACTCCCAACTGGAGGATTACTACTGGTAGTACCAGGAGGGGTGGTAGTAGTTGTTGGAGGAACACTTTCCTTATTGCCAATCCTGGGACAACTGGGATCAGATTTCCAGTGCCCAGGCTTTTTACAGACATGGCAATAGGGTTTCTTTTCAGGAGAGGAAGGAGTTTGGGACCCACCCCCAGAAGAGGACTTTTGGGGCCCTGTTGTGGATTTATCTTTAGATTTATCCCCACCTTTCTCTTGGGACTTGGTAGAATCTTTCTTCTGGTGACCGCCCTGGTTCCTAGGCCTTACCCTGGTTCTGACCCATTTGTCTGCCTTCTTTCCCAATTCTTGGGGAGAGGTCAGATCAGAGTCCACCAGGTACTGGTGTAAAAGCTGGTTTTGACAATTATTAAGGATCTGCTCCCTCATGATCAAATTGTACAATCCTTTGAGATCAGTAACCCTACTGCCAATCAGCCAACCCTCCAGAGCCTTGGTTGCACAATCTACAAAGTCAGTCAAGTCTTGAGTCTGTGCCTTCTGGGTGTCTCTGAACTTCAACCTGTACTGTTCAGTGGTTAAGCCAAACCCATCTATCAGTGCACTCTTCAGGACTTCATAGTTATCAGCATCCTCTTCTCTAACAGTGAGGAGCTTGTCTCTACCTTTATCTGAAAAGGAGAGCCACAAGATTGCTGCCCACTGCCTTTGGGGGACCTGTTGGACCCTACAGGCCCTTTCCATAGCAGTTATCCACTTGTGGATATCATCCCCACTCTGGTAGGGAGGAACAACCTTGCTCAGGTTCCTATGGTCTGGAATAGATTCTCTGCCTCTAGGGACACTGTTGCTGCCACCAAGGGGTTCTAACCCCTCTCGTCTAGAAGCTCTCTGGATCTCCAGGGCTTCTCTATCCAATGCCAACTGCTTGGTTCTGAGGGCAACTCTTGCTTCCTCATACTGCAGCAGTTTGCACATTCTTTCAGAGGAGGTCTCTCTTATGGGAAAGTATGAGTTCCTCTGGTGGACAGATTCTCTGCCAGAGTGATAAGAGTGCTCAGATTCCCTGGAAGGGGACCTATGCCTCTCATCCACTCTGTCAGTTCTCTTAGGGAGAATTCCTCTGTCCTTTTCAGGCCACTTGAGGCCTGGCCCTTCAATCACAGATTCCTGGTCATTCTGATGTTCATCATCTGACCCAGATACTGTAATTGACCAACCCCCTAATTCAGACCCATTAGCTCCTAGAGCCAATCTAAGATCATCTGCTGTCAGCAGATCTATCAGGTGTAGGGTTGAGGGACTCTGTCCTAGCCTCAGGTGTCTTTCAACACACATGGCTCTCAAGTCAGAGAAAGCCATGTCCTTATACTGAGGCTGAGTGGATCCACTGGTTCCACCCTTTAAGGACATTCTAGTGTTGTGCAGTGTTGTACTACCTACACTAGTTTGTGGCCTACTGATACTAGCTTGAGCTGTAGAAAGGGTGTGCTATCCCTTGGCACACAGCTCTAAGTTCAGTAGAACTTATCGATACTAAGCTTGACTTTATATGTACCTTAAGTACCTATAGTGGTTTTCAGTTAGTAATTCAAATAGAGATTTTCTGGTAAAACAATAGCAAGCTGGGATCCCACCGCTGCCCACCAATGTGAGAAGTTGGCCTGGTATATGCTGTTCACTAATTAAAGTGGACACCTTGCACCAGTACAATTCGACTCTTATGGTAGATAGGTTTAAGACAACCTTTATAGAAAGCTATCCTAGTGGTAGCTGTGGAGAGCAGCCTTCAGGCTAAGTCTTGAAGGAATGTAAAGCAGCTTGTTTTACCACACAATCTCTTGAATCACCAAATGAAAAGACACCACACAGGTATATATATCAAATATATATGTATTTATTAATAAACACTCTCTACTAATCTCTTTATGAGATTAGAAGTCAGGAACATATGTACAAGTCAATTGTTATCAAAATAAGTTAGCACAGTAAATATCACAATCTTATCTTGGCTAGACCGGGGTCTAGGGCACATAGAATCGAGGGACCCCCAGAGAACCACCCAGGTAGTTGTAGGAGACCCACAGGGGACGGACGCGGTGTTCAGACACTAGTGCGAGTCCTGTACGAGTCTATGTAAGCGGACGCGATTGAGTTATCAATGTTACAGGCCCCTGGCGTGTTCGAGGCGAACACACCGATCGGTCAGTACGAGTCGAAGGACACGGTTACTGGTAGATTTACTAGGGAGTTGGACGCGGTGTGTCTAACACAGCCGCGAACCCTGTACGAGTCAGTGCGAGAATCGCACGGGGAGAATAAGAGTTTTAGGATACTTCTGGTGAACCTACAAGCAAGTCACTTACAGGGTAAGTAGTTCTAGGGCCCACACCCACAGGAGCACCATAGTGCTGGAGTTACCTCACCCAGGGAAGCCGGGTGCACAGGTGTCCTTTGGTGTCGGGTCGCGGCGTCGTTTTCAATGGCGAACAAAGAAGACTTGCTGCTTGTGATGGTTTGAAGAAGTGTCCGGTGGAATCCAAGCCTGGATTCGGTGGAAGGATGACCTGAAAGCAGAGGGGACAGTGTTCAAAGTCACTTGGCAGTGACTCGGGGCAAGGAAGATGAATGCCCACCGTCGTCGCAGGATTCAGGTCGTTCACGGTTGCCTTGACTCTTCAGCCACGAGGTCCAGGAGGCGTCGACGACGACCAGGAGCTGGATTCGGCATGTCCCACGATGTCTGCAGCTTACTGTGGTGTCGGCAACTCGATTGGAGCCAACAGGCCTTGGTAACAGCAAGTCTCGTGCAAAGTGTGAAAAGGCAATGGCGCAGACCAGCAAGGTCTGAGGGACTCACCCAGCAAGGGTAAGTCAGGGCAGGCCTGGAGCAACCATGGGAGCCCTTTGGTTTCTTTAGAAAGTCTTCTGGGGACCCACGAGCCGGCTGGCAAGGGATCGCAAAGACGCCTTGGTCAGATTCGCTCCACAGGGGCCCACGGTCACTCGGGACGGTGTAGGCCGCTGATCTTCGGAGGGATTCCTGCTGGAGGCTGGGACCACACGTGGTCCAAAGCACAGGTTCTTAGAACGTTGTGAAGGGGTTGCACTTGACAATAGTGCACGGTACCCAGGGGTCGCGGTTCCTCGTCACTCGTGGGGTCCACTTGCCTCAGCTTCGCTGGGGACTCACGATGGCCTTGGAGAAGTCAGGAAATCTACTTCTTGGGCTGCAGGGACTTCGGACTCCGGCGGGAGCAGCGTAGTTTGCGACCGTCGTTGTAGTTTTTGGTGCCTGCCAAGCAGGGGAGTCACTCCTTGACTCCAAGGGAGATTCTTCTGTCTTCCAAAGGTAGTGGAAAGTCGAAGGGCCAGGATTCTTCTTCAGAGCGTCGTCCAGGGATATCTAGGGTGCAATGCACAGGGTTCCCCATCTTATACTGTAAAGAAGGGGAGGGACTAGCTCTATGACCCTACCTATGGGAGGGTCAGGGGAGTGGGTGGCTACACCCACTTCCCTTTGTCCAGTTTCGCGCCAGAGCAGGGACAGGTAGCCCCTGAGCCGGTTTGAACTGGCATATGCACAGAGGAGCCTTCTGCTCCCCCAGTGCAGGACTTCAAAGCACTCTAAGAGTGCACCCACCCAGCCCCAATACACTAAACCCTGTCTGGGAGGTGGTCACACCTCCTTGGGACAGGATATCTATTGTTGGGCTTCCTCCACTGCGAGTGTTGGTCATCAGCAGGAGGGCAGCCCAGTGTCTGTGACTGGTGGCATCCATTTTGTGATGCCAGGGCTCTGCAGGATTCTACCGCGTTTCCACAGTAGGTACATGTCTATCCCTCTAGAAGGGTGGAATGCTACCCCCGCCGCCAGGACTGGCGGGGGGTAGTATTCCAAGATGTTTGACACCAAACACGACATGTTTCGATGCAGCCATTCCAAAGTTAGCATTTTACCGCGAGGATATAATGCACTTAAAAGTATATGGTTTAACCGCATCCACAAACAGCACCAGAGAATGGACTCTGAGAGCTGCAGAGGGGCCCTGCTCAGGCAGAGGCACCCCCTCACATAGAAGCCAAGCACCCTGCCCTCAGGATTGATAGGGCCTGCCTTAGGGGTGACTGATAGGGTTATATGTGTGTGTAGGAGAGATATAGGGAACCTATATCTCAGTGAGGAGTGCTAGCACCACCTCACCCAGGCTGCAGTAGCAGGCCTGTGGTGTCAGATTTAGTCTGCTTCCCAGGGGTGGCATAATACATGCTTCAGCCCCTGGTAGGCCTGTGAAGTACCTATGCCCTTGGTACCTAAGGTACCATATACTAGGGACTCATAAGGTACCACAGTATCCAATCACTAGTGCACCTAGAGTGCACTCCAAATCGTTTAAAGAGAAAGCAGATAGGCTGGGGACCTGAATAGCAGGTTCCCAGCCAAACTAAGTCAAAAACCAACAAAACACCAGGAAAAAAGTGGGGGCAACCATGTAGTCAGATTCCACCTTCCTACATAACCCCCCCCAAACGAAAGGAGATGAGGCTAACCTTGTCCAGGTGAGCCTGTATTTACTGAGTGGCCATATAAGGAAGTACCTGCACTAGCATGGTTACCCCCTGTCTTATGGTCCACTAAGTTATCCCTCACCCTAAGGGTATGAGAGGGTCTCCACCATGGGGAATTACTACCTGTGGGGTGTTTTGGTAAAGGACAAGGCTGATGAGGTGTCTGAGCAGGGAAGTGAGACCCTAGGGAAGTTGGTCTCAGTTTCCTCAGATCACTGGTCACCATGTATGCCTGTCTTTCCATGACTGAGCTGCACTTTGCTCTAAGGGTCAACCTTTGGCTGCCTACAGCTGGGGGTTGGGTCCCTTTGGGTGGAACACTGGAGGGACATGGCAGGTTTGGAACCTTTTGGTTCCAGGTTTGCCCTTGCCTAACAGAGTCCTTCTGGGGAAGGTCCCTACACAAAGGTATGGGGGATCCTTCAGTGTGTGGAGGAATTTTCACCTGGCTAGGGCTACTAGACTGGGTGCCCCTAATCTGCTGATGGGGGGGTTCCTCTGGACAGGGGGCCCTGTGGGGTCCACTGACCTCCCTGACCTCTGCAGCCCTGGGCTGACTGCGGTAGGGTAGAGAGGGGCAGGTTACCTGCTCCAGACTGGGTACCACCTTGGAAGGGTCCTCTGCCATCAGGGGTGGGGCCAGGCCAGGCCTGACTACCTCTGGGGCAGTTCCTTCACTAGGGGTAGGATCAGTTCCCTGAGGAGGCTGACCCTTACCTGCTGTCTGGGGGGAAGGAGACTTTTCTTCAACCCCTGTGCTCTCTTTTGGGGGAGAGTGGGCCATTCTTCCAGGCTCCATCTCTCCAGCATTTCCTGGGCTTGGGCTGTGGCCATCACAGCCCCACTAGCTTTATCAGGGATGCCCAGCATCTCTCAGATGGGTTTGGTGTTCAACTTCAGCCCAGGCTGACATTTCTAGATCATTGCCCATCAGGCAATCTACAGGCAAGTTGGGGGACACTGCCACTCTTTTTGGGCCTGTGACCCCTTCCCAGCTGAGATTGACTATGGCCATGGGGTGATCTGTCCTGACACCATCAATGTTGGTCACCTGGTATTTAAACTCAGGTAAAAGCTGGTGAGGGGGACTAGTTTCCCTGCCACCATGGTGACACTAGCCCCTGTGTCCCTGAATGCCACAGCCTTCTGACCATTAATCATTGGCTCCAGTCTGTACCTGCCCAATGCAATGGGACCCATGGTAAAGGTGGCAAATCCTATACCACCATCAGAGTCTGAGGAGTCTGTTGAGGGGGACCTGTCTAAACTAGGGCCCACCTCTGTTCCCCTTGCAAAAGCACCTAACTTTTTGGGTGCACTACTCCCAACTGGAGGATTACTACTGGTAGTACCAGGAGGGGTGGTAGTAGTTGTTGGAGGAACACTTTCCTTATTGCCAATCCTGGGACAACTGGGATCAGATTTCCAGTGCCCAGGCTTTTTACAGACATGGCAATAGGGTTTCTTTTCAGGAGAGGAAGGAGTTTGGGACCCACCCCCAGAAGAGGACTTTTGGGGCCCTGTAGTGGACTTATCCTTAGATTTATCCCCACCTTTCTCTTGGGACTTGGTAGAATCTTTCTTCTGGTCACCACCCTGGTTCCTAGGCCTTACCCTGGTTCTGACCCATTTGTCTGCCTTCTTTCCCAATTCTTGGGGAGAGGTCAGATCAGAGTCCACCAGGTACTGGTGTAAAAGCTGGTTTTGACAATTATTAAGGTTCTGCTCCCTCATGATCAAATTGTACAATCCTTTGAGATCAGTAACCCTACTGCCCATCAGCCAACCCTCCAGAGCCTTGGTTGCACAATCTACAAAGTCAGTCCAGTCCTGAGTCTGTGCCTTCTGGGTGTCTCTGAACTTCAACCTGTACTGCTCAGTGGTTAAGCCAAACCCATCTATCAGTGCACTCTTCAGGACTTCATAGTTATCAGCATCCTCTTCTCTAACAGTGAGGAGCTTGTCTCTACCTTTATCTGAAAAGGAGAGCCACAAGATTGCTGCCCACTGCCTTTGGGGGACCTGTTGGACTCTACAGGCCCTCTCCATAGCAGTTATCCACTTGTGGATATCATCCCCACTCTGGTAGGGAGGAACAACCTTGCTCAGGTTCCTATGGTCTGGAATAGATTCTCTGCCTCTAGGGACACTGTTGCTGCCACCAAGGGGTTCTAACCCCTCTCGTCTAGAAGCTCTCTGGATCTCCAGGGCTTCTCTATCCAGTGCCAACTGCTTGGTTCTGAGGGCAACTCTTGCTTCCTCATACTGCAGCAGTTTGCACATTCTTTCAGAGGAGGTCTCTCTTATGGGAAAGTATGAGTTCCTCTGGTGGACAGATTCTCTGCCAGAGTGATAAGAGTGCTCAGATTCCCTGGAAGGGGACCTATGCCTCTCATCCACTCTGTCAGTTCTCTTAGGGAGAATTCCTCTGTCCTTTTCAGGCCCCTTGAGGCCTGGCCCTTCAATCACAGAGTCCTGGTCATTCTGATTTTCATCATCTGACCCAGATACTGTAATTGACCCACCCCCTGATTCAGACCCATTAGCTCCTAGAGCCAATCTAAGATCATCTGCTGTCAGCAGATCTATCAGGTGTAGGGTTGAGGGACTCTGTCCTAGCCTCAGGTGTCTTTCAACACACATGGCTCTCAAGTCAGAGAAAGCCATGTCCTTATACTGAGGCTGAGTGGATCCACTGGTTCCACCCTTTAAGGACATTCTAGTGTTGTGCAGTGTTGTACTACCTACACTAGTTTGTGGCCTACTGATACTAGCTTGAGCTGTAGAAAGGGTGTGCTATCCCTTGGCACACAGCTCTAAGTTCAGTAGAACTTATCGATACTAAGCTTGACTTTATATGTACCTTAAGTACCTATAGTGGTTTTCAGTTAGTAATTCAAATAGAGATTTTCTGGTAAAACAATAGCAAGCTGGAATCCCACACGCTGCCCACCAATGTGAGAAGTTGGCCTGGTATATGCTGTTCACTAATTAAAGTGGACACCTTGCACCAGTACAATTCGACTCTTATGGTAGATAGGTTTAAGACAACCTTTATAGAAAGCTATCCTAGTGGTAGCTGTGGAGAGCAGCCTTCAGGCTAAGTCTTGAAGGAATGTAAAGCAGCATGTTTTACCACACAATCTCTTGAATCACCAAATGAAAAGACACCACACAGGTATATATATCAAATATATATGTATTTATTAATAAACACTCTCTACTAATCTCTTTATGAGATTAGAAGTCAGGAACATATGTACAAGTCAATTGTTATCAAAATAAGTTAGCACAGTAAATATCACAATCTTATCTTGGCTATACCGGGGTCTGTGGTACATAGAATCGAGGGACCCCCAGAGAACCACCCAGGTAGTTGTAGGAGACCCACAGGGGACGGACGCGGTGTTCAGACACTAGTGCGAGTCCTGTACGAGTCTATGTAAGCGGACGCGATTGAGTTATCAATGTTACAGGCCCCTGGCGTGTTCGAGGCGAACACACCGATCGGTCAGTACGAGTCGAAGGACGCGGTTACTGGTAGATTTACTAGGGAGTTGGACGCGGTGTGTCTAACACAGCCGCGAACCCTGTACGAGTCAGTGCGAGAATCGCACGGGGAGAATAAGAGTTTTAGGATACTTCTGGTGAACCTACAAGCAAGTCACTTACAGGGTAAGTAGTTCTAGGGCCCACACCCACAGGAGCACCATAGTGCTGGAGTTACCTCACCCAGGGAAGCCGGGTGCACAGGTGTCCTTTGGTGTCGGGTCACGGCGTCGTTTTCAATGGCGAACAAAGAAGACTTGCTGCTTGTGATGGTTTGAAGAAGTGTCCGGTGGAATCCAAGCCTGGATTCGGTGGAAGGATGACCTGAAAGCAGAGGGGACAGTGTTCAAAGTCACTTGGCAGTGACTCGGGGCAAGGCAGATGAATGCCCACCGTTGTCGCAGGATTCAGGTCGTTCACGGTTGCCTTGACTCTTCAGCCACGAGGTCCAGGAGGCGTCGACGACGACCAGGAGCTGGATTCGGCGTGTCCCATGATGTCTGCAGCTTACTGTGGTGTCGGCAACTCGATTGGAGCCAACAGGCCTTGGTAACAGCAAGTCTCATGCAAAGTGTGAAAAGGCAATGGCGCAGACCAGCAAGGTCTGAGGGACTCACCGAGCAAGGGTAAGTCAGGGCAGGCCTGGAGCAACCAGGGGAGCCCTTTGGTTTCTTTAGAAAGTCTTCTGGGGACCCACGAGCCGGCTGGCAAGGGATCGCGAAGACTCCTCGGTCGGATTCGCTCCACAGGGGCCCACGGTCACTCGGGACGGTGTAGGCCGCTGATCTTCGGAGGGATTCCTGCTGGAGGCTGGGACCACACGTGGTCCAAAGCACAGGTTCTTAGAACGTTGTGAAGGGGTTGCACTCGACAATAGTGCACGGTACCCAGGGGTCGCGGTTCCTCGTCACTCGTGGGGTCCACTTGCCTCAGCTTCGCTGGGGACTCACGATGGCCTTGGAGAAGTCAGGAAATCCACTTCTTGGGCTGCAGGGACTTCGGACTCCGGCGGGAGCGGCATAGTTTGCGACCGTCGTTTGTAGTTTTTGGTGCCTGCCAAGCAGGGGAGTCACTCCTTGACTCCAAGGGAGATTCTTCTGTCTTCCAAAGGTAGTGGAACGTCGAAGGGCCAGGATTCTTCTTCAGAGCGTCATCCAGGGATATCTAGGGTGCAAGTGCACAGGGTTCCCCCTCTTATACTAAAAGAAGGAGAGGGACTAGCTCTATGACCCTACCTATGGGAGGGTCAGGGGAGTGGGTGGCTACACCCACTTCCCTTTGTCCAGTTTCGCGCCAGAGCAGGGACAGGTAGCCCCTGAGCCGGTTTGAACTGGCATATGCACAGAGGAGCCTTCTGCTCCCCCAGTGCAGGACTTCAAAGCACTCTAAGAGTGCACTCACCCAGCCCCAATACACTAAACCCTGTCTGGGAGGTGGTCACACCTCCCTGGGACAGGATATCTATTGTTGGGCTTCCTCCACTGCGAGTGTTGGTCATCAGCAGGAGGGCAGCCCAGTGTCTGTGACTGGTGGCATCCATTTTGTGATGCCAGGGCTCTGCAGGATTCTACCGCGTTTCCACAGTAGGTACATGTCTATCCCTCTAGAAGGGTGGAATGCTACCCCCGCCAGCCAGGACTGGCGGGGGGTAGTATTCCAAGATGTTTGACACCAAACACGACATGTTTCGATGCAGCCATTCCAAAGTTAGCATTTTACCGCGAGGATATAATGCACTTAAAAGTATATGGTTTAACCGCATCCACAAACAGCACCAGAGAATGGACTCTGAGAGCTGCAGAGGGGCCCTGCTCAGGCAGAGGCACCCCCTCACATAGAAGCCAAGCACCCTGCCCTCAGGATTGATAGGGCCTGCCTTAGGGGTGACTGATAGGGTTATATGTGTGTGTAGGAGAGATATAGGGAACCTATATCTCAGTGAGGAGTGCTAGCACCACCTCACCCAGGCTGCAGTAGCAGGCCTGTGGTGTCAGATTTAGTCTGCTTCCCAGGGGTGGCATAATACATGCTTCAGCCCCTGGTAGGCCTGTGAAGTACCTATGCCCTTGGTACCTAAGGTACCATATACTAGGGACTCATAAGGTACCACAGTATCCAATCACTAGTGCACCTAGAGTGCACTCCAAATCGTTTAAAGAGAAAGCAGATAGGCTGGGGACCTGAATAGCAGGTTCCCAGCCACACTAAGTCAAAAACCAACAAAACACCAGGAAAAAGTGGGGGCAACCATGTAGTCAGATTCCACCTTCCTACATAACCCCCCAAACGAAAGGAGATGAGGCTAACCTTGTCCAGGTGAGCCTGTATTTACTGAGTGGCCATATAAGGAAGTACCTGCACTAGCATGGTTACCCCCTGTCTTATGGTCCACTAAGTTATCCCTCACCCTAAGGGTATGAGAGGGTCTCCATCATGGGGAATTACTACCTGTGGGGTGTTTTGGTAAAGGACAAGGCTGATGAGGTGTCTGAGCAGGGAAGTGAGACCCTAGGGAAGTTGGTCTCAGTTTCCTCAGATCACTGGTCACCATGTATGCCTGTCTTTCCATGACTGAGCTGCACTTTGCTCTAAGGGTCAACCTTTGGCTGCCTACAGCTGGGGGTTGGGTCCCTTTGGGTGGAACACTGGAGGGACATGGCAGGTTTGGAACCTTTTGGTTCCAGGTTTGCCCTTGCCTAACAGAGTCCTTCTGGGGAAGGTCCCTACACAAAGGTATGGGGGATCCCTCAGTGTGTGGAGGAATTTTCACCTGGCTAGGGCTACTAGACTGGGTGCCCCTAATCTGCTGATGGGGGGTTCCTCTGGACAGGGGGCCCTGTGGGGTCCACTGACCTCCCTGACCTCTGCAGCCCTGGGCTGACTGCGGTAGGGTAGAGAGGGGCAGGTTACCTGCTCCAGACTGGGTACCACCTTGGAAGGGTCCTCTGCCATCAGGGGTGGGGCCAGGCCAGGCCTGACTACCTCTTGGGCAGTTCCTTCACTAGGGGTAGGATCAGTTCCCTGAGGAGGCTGACCCTTACCTGCTGTCTGGGGGGAAGGAGACTTTTCTTCAACCCCTGTGCTCTCTTTTGGGGGAGAGTGGGCCATTCTTCCAGGCTCCATCTCTCCAGCATTTCCTGGGCTTGGGCTGTGGCCATCACAGCCCCACTAACCTTTACAGGGATGCCCAGCATTCTCAGATGGGTTTGGTGTTCAACTTCAGCCCAGGCTGACATTTCTAGATCATTGCCCATCAGGCAATCTACAGGCAAGTTGGGGGACACTGCCACTCTTTTTGGGCCTGTGACCCCTTCCCAGCTGAGATTGACTATGGCCATGGGGTGATCTGTCCTGACACCATCAATGTTGGTCACCTGGTATTTAAACTCAGGTAAAAGCTGGTGAGGGGGACTAGTTTCCCTGCCACCATGGTGACACTAGCCCCTGTGTCCCTGAATGCCACAGCCTTCTGACCATTAATCATTGGCTCCAGTCTGTACCTGCCCAATGCAATGGGACCCATGGTAAAGGTGGCAAATCCTATACCACCATCAGAGTCTGTTGAGGGGGACCTGTCTAAACTAGGGCCCACCTCTGTTCCCCTTGCAAAAGCACCTAACTTTTTGGGTGCACCACTCCCAACTGGAGGATTACTACTGGTAGTACCAGGAGGGGTGGTAGTAGTTGTTGGAGGAACACTTTCCTTATTGCCAATCCTGGGACAACTGGGATCAGATTTCCAGTGCCCAGGCTTTTTACAGACATGGCAATAGGGTTTCTTTTCAGGAGAGGAAGGAGTTTGGGACCCACCCCCAGAAGAGGACTTTTGGGGCCCTGTAGTGGATTTATCTTTAGATTTATCCCCACCTTTCTCTTGGGACTTGGTAGAATCTTTCTTCTGGTCACCACCCTGGTTCCTAGGCCTTACCCTGGTTCTGACCCATTTGTCTGCCTTCTTTCCCAATTCTTGGGGAGAGGTCAGATCAGAGTCCACCAGGTACTGGTGTAAAAGCTGGTTTTGACAATTATTAAGGTTCTGCTCCCTCATGATCAAATTGTACAATCCTTTGAGATCAGTAACCCTACTGCCCATCAGCCAACCCTCCAGAGCCTTGGTTGCACAATCTACAAAGTCAGTCCAGTCCTGAGTCTGTGCCTTCTGGGTGTCTCTGAACTTCAACCTGTACTGTTCAGTGGTTAAGCCAAACCCATCTATCAGTGCACTCTTCAGGACTTCATAGTTATCAGCATCCTCTTCTCTAACAGTGAGGAGCTTGTCTCTACCTTTATCTGAAAAGGAGAGCCACAAGATTGCTGCCCACTGCCTTTGGGGGACCTGTTGGACTCTACAGGCCCTTTCCATAGCAGTTATCCACTTGTGGATATCATCCCCACTCTGGTAGGGAGGAACAACCTTGCTCAGGTTCCTATGGTCTGGAATAGATTCTCTGCCTCTAGGGACACTGTTGCTGCCACCAAGGGGTTCTAACCCCTCTCGTCTAGAAGCTCTCTGGATCTCCAGGGCTTCTCTATCCAATGCCAACTGCTTGGTTCTGAGGGCAACTCTTGCTTCCTCATACTGCAGCAGTTTGCACATTCTTTCAGAGGAGGTCTCTCTTATGGGAAAGTATGAGTTCCTCTGGTGGACAGATTCTCTGCCAGAGTGATAAGAGTGCTCAGATTCCCTGGAAGGGGACCTATGCCTCTCATCCACTCTGTCAGTTCTCTTAGGGAGAATTCCTCTGTCCTTTTCAGGCCCCTTGAGGCCTGGCCCTTCAACCACAGAGTCCTGGTCATTCTGATGTTCATCATCTGACCCAGATACTGTAATTGACCCACCCCCTGATTCAGACCCATTAGCTCCTAGAGCCAATCTAAGATCATCTGCTGTCAGCAGATCTATCAGGTGTAGGGTTGAGGGACTCTGTCCTAGCCTCAGGTGTCTTTCAACACACATGGCTCTCAAGTCAGAGAAAGCCATGTCCTTATACTGAGGCTGAGTGGATCCACTGGTTCCACCCCTTAAGGACATTCTAGTGTTGTGCAGTGTTGTACTACCTACACTAGTTTGTGGCCTACTGATACTAGCTTGAGCTGTAGAAAGGGTGTGCTATCCCTTGGCACACAGCTCTAAGTTCAGTAGAACTTATCGATACTAAGCTTGACTTTATATGTACCTTAAGTACCTATAGTGGTTTTCAGTTAGTAATTCAAATAGAGATTTTCTGGTAAAACAATAGCAAGCTGGGATCCCACCGCTGCCACCAATGTGAGAAGTTGGCCTGGTATATGCTGTTCAGTAATTAAAGTGGACACCTTGCACCAGTACAATTCGACTCTTATGGTAGATAGGTTTAAGACAACCTTTATAGAAAGCTATCCTAGTGGTAGCTGTGGAGAGCAGCCTTCAGGCTAAGTCTTGAAGGAATGTAAAGCAGCATGTTTTACCACACAACCTCTTGAATCACTAAATGAAAAGACACCACACAGGTATATATATCAAATATATATGTATTTATTAATAAACACTCTCTACTAATCTCTTTATGAGATTAGAAGTCAGGAACATATGTACAAGTCAATTGTTATCAAAATAAGTTAGCACAGTAAATATCACAATCTTATCTTGGCTATACCGGGGTCTGTGGTACATAGAATCGAGGGACCCCCAGAGAACCAGCCAGGTAGTTGTAGGAGACCCACAGGGGACGGACGCGGTGTTCAGACACTAGTGCGAGTCCTGTACGAGTCTATTTAAGCGGACGCGATTGAGTTATCAATGTTACAGGCCCCTGGCGTGTTCGAGGCGAACACACCGATCGGTCAGTGCGAGTCGAAGGACGCGGTTACTGGTAGATTTACTAGGGAGTTGGACGCGGTGTGTCTAACACAGCCGCGAACCCTGTACGAGTCAGTGCGAGAATCGTACGGGGAGAATAAGAGTTTTAGGATACTTCTGGTGAACCTACAAGCAAGTCACTTACAGGGTAAGTAGTTCTAGGGCCCACACCCACAGGAGCACCATAGTGCTGGAGTTACCTCACCCAGGGAAGTCGGGTGCACAGGTGTCCTTTGGTGTCGGGTCACGGCGTCGTTTTCAATGGCGAACAAAGAAGACTTGCTGCTTGTGATGGTTTGAAGAAGTGTCCGGTGGAATCCAAGCCTGGATTCGGTGGAAGGATGACCTGAAAGCAGAGGGGACAGTGTTCAAAGTCACTTGGCAGTGACTCGGGGCAAGGCAGATGAATGCCCACCGTTGTCGCAGGATTCAGGTCGTTCACGGTTGCCTTGACTCTTCAGCCACGAGGTCCAGGAGGTGTTGACGACGACCAGGAGCTGGATTCGGCGTGTCCCACGATGTCTGCAGCTTACTGTGGTGTCGGCAACTCGATTGGAGCCAACAGGCCTTGGTAACAGCAAGTCTCGATGCAAAGTGTGAAAAGGCAATGGCGCAGACCAGCAAGGTCTGAGGGACTCACCCGAGCAAGGGTAAGTCAGGGCAGGCCTGGAGCAACCAGGGGAGCCCTTTGGTTTCTTTAGAAAGTCTTCTGGGGACCCACGAGCCGGCTGGCAAGGGATCGCGAAGACTCCTCGGTTGGATTCGCTCCACAGGGGCCCACGGTCACTCGGGACGGTGTAGGCCGCTGATCTTCGGAGGGATTCCTGCTGGAGGCTGGGACCACACGTGGTCCAAAGCACAGGTTCTTAGAACGTTGTGAAGGGGTTGCACTCGACAATAGTGCACGGTACCCAGGGGTCGCGGTTCCTCGTCACTCGTGGGGTCCACTTGCCTCAGCTTCGCTGGGGACTCACGATGGCCTTGGAGAAGTCAGGAAATCCACTTCTTGGGCTGCAGGGACTTCGGACTCTGGCGGGAGCGGCGTAGTTTGCGACCGTCGTTGTAGTTTTTGGTGCCTGCCAAGCAGGGGAGTCACTCCTTGACTCCAAGGGAGATTCTTCTGTCTTCCAAAGGTAGTGGAACGTCGAAGGGCCAGGATTCTTCTTCAGAGCGTCATCCAGGGATATCTAGGGTGCAATGCACAGGTTCCCCCTCTTATACTAAAAGAAGGGAGGGACTAGCTCTATGACCCTACCTATGGGAGGGTCAAGGGAGTGGGTGGCTACACCCACTTCCCTTTGTCCAGTTTCGCGCCAGAGCAGGGACAGGTAGCCCCTGAGCCGGTTTGAACTGGCATATGCACAGAGGAGCCTTCTGCTCCCCCAGTGCAGGACTTCAAAGCACTCTAAGAGTGCACTCACCCAGCCCCAATACACTAAACCCTGTCTGGGAGGTGGTCACACCCCCTTGGGACAGGATATCTATTGTTGGGCTTCCTCCACTGCGAGTGTTGGTCATCAGCAGGAGGGCAGCCCAGTGTCTGTGACTGGTGGCATCCATTTTGTGATGCCAGGGCTCTGCAGGATTCTACCGCGTTTCCACAGTAGGTACATGTCTATCCCTCTAGAAGGGTGAAATGCTACCCCCCCAGCCAGGACTGGCGGGGGGTAGTATTCCAAGATGTTTGACACCAAACACGACATGTTTCGATGCAGCCATTCCAAAGTTAGCATTTTACCGCGAGGATATAATGCACTTAAAAGTATATGGTTTAACCGCATCCACAAACAGCACCAGAGAATGGACTCTGAGAGCTGCAGAGGGGCCCTGCTCAGGCAGAGGCACCCCCTCACATAGAAGCCAAGCACCCTGCCCTCAGGATTGATAGGGCCTGCCTTAGGGGTGACTGATAGGGTTATATGTGTGTGTTGGAGAGATATAGGGAACCTATATCTCAGTGAGGAGTGCTAGCACCACCTCACCCAGGCTGCAGTAGCAGGCCTGTGGTGTCAGATTTAGTCTGCTTCCCAGGGGTGGCATAATACATGCTTCAGCCCCTGGTAGGCCTGTGAAGTACCTATGCCCTTGGTACCTAAGGTACCATATACTAGGGACTCATAAGGTACCACAGTATCCAATCACTAGTGCACCTAGAGTGCACTCCAAATCGTTTAAAGAGAAAGCAGATAGGCTGGGGACCTGAATAGCAGGTTCCCAGCCAAACTAAGTCAAAAACCAACAAAACACCAGGAAAAAAGTGGAGGCAACCATGTAGTCAGATTCCACCTTCCTACAGAGAAGTTAGATATTTAGGGCATAAAATAGAAAGAGGAGTTAGAAAAGTGACACCGGAAAGAATAAAGATAATCAAAGAAATGCAAATGCCACAGACTCAAAAAGAAATGAGAATGTTTCTAGGAGTGGTTGGATACTGTAGGCAATGGATCAATGGTTTTTTGATGTTAGCAAAGCCATTGATACAGATGATCCGGAAAAGAGCAAAAGATCTGATTGATTGGAATGATGACTGCATAGAGGCATTTGTGAAATTGCGAAATAGTTTGTGTGAGGCTCCTGCCTTGGGCATGCCTGAATATTCAAAAGACTTTGCTTTATTCTGTTGTGAGAGAGAAAATTGTGCACTTTCAGTTTTAACACAGAGACATGGATTGAGTCGACGTCCAGTGGCATATTTTTCACCTACATTGGACCCAGTGGCTTTAGCATTGCCTGGCTGCTTAAAAGCAGTAGCTGCTACTTGTATGAGTCTGGAGCAAAGTGAGTCGATAGTGATGGGACATCCGGTAATGGTTTTTGTCCCACACTCAGTTGAGATTCTTTTGACAAGAACAAGAACACAGCATCTCACCCCTAGTCGATTGACTAAGTATGAAAGAGTGATTTTGGGAGCTGAGAACGTGACTGTGATAAGGTGTACGATCATGAACCCAGCTACCTTACTGCCAGACCCCTGCGATGAGGAAGTGAGCGATGAGAGTGATCATGATTGTTTGGACGTGACTGAGTTATGCACGAAGCCCCGGCCGGACATAAAGGAGACACCTTTGAAAGAGGCTGACCATGAGTTATTTGTAGACGATTCCTGCCTTAGAACACAAGAAGGAGGACTAAGTGCTGCATATGCTGTTTGTAAAATATCTGGGGTAATTGAAGCATCCTGTTTACCTGGGGTCAAGTCTGCACAAGTAGCTGAATTGGTTGCCTTAACAATGGCATGCAAAAAGGGGAAAAATTGGAGAGTAACCATATTCACGGACAGTCAATATGGGTTCGGGGTTGTGCATGACTTCGGCCAGCTCTGGATGCAGAGGGATTTCTGACTTCTTCATGATCCCCTATCAGAAACAGCAAAAATGTGAAGGATTTGTTGGAAGCATTACAGTTGCCAAAAGAAATAGCAGTTGTAAAATGTGCTGCACATCGGTCAGGAAATGACTATGTGACTGCTGGCAATAATTATGCTGACCAAGTGGCCAAATACTGTGCTAAAAATACAGTGGCCATAAACCGAAAAATTGAAACGGGTGAAACCAGATGCCAACTTATGCTTTTCTCAGTACCAGAAACATGGGATGAGATTAGACAATTGCAGGAAGAAGTTGAGGAAAAGGAAAAAGAAATTTGGATAAAGGCAGCTTGTACAAAAAGACAACATGATGAGGTATGGGTGTATCTAGATGGAAGACCAGTCATGCCAGATTGTTTACTTTCAAAAATGGCAAGAGTGTATCATGGAGCAACACACATAGGGAGAGATTCAATGATCAGGCTATTCAGACAGAGTTGGTACAATCCGAAATTCAGGGTAATCGCAGAAAGCCTTTGCCAACGATGCTTAACCTGTCAGCAGCAAAATCCAGGTAGAAAGACAGTGTTAAGCTGGGGAAAGATTGGGAAGGCAGAAGGACCCTTCACCAGACTACAGTTTGATTTTATTGAATTGCCCCCATGCAATGGACTGAAATATATACTTGTCATAGTATGCCTTTTCTCAAGATGGGTGGAAGCCTATCCCACTCGAAGAAATGACAGTCTTACAGTTGCAAAATTGTTGTTGAGGGAGTTAGTTCCGCGATTTGGTTTTCCAGTCACTTTGGAATCAGATAGAGGCCCTCATTTTAATAATGAAATAATTCGGTTATTCTGTGCTGCATTTAACATTGAACAAAAACTGCACTGTGCTTATCATCCAGAGGCTTCTGGAATTGTTGAGCAAATGAATGGCACAATCAAGTCAAGATTGGGAAAGGTGTGTGCATCCACAAAACTGAAATGGCCAGATGCATTACCTCTTGTACTGATGGGTCTCAGAAGTATTCCAGACAGAAAAACAGGAATGAGCCCACATGAGGTTCTCATGGGAAGAGCCATGAGACAGGCATTTATTCCTGGGAATAAACTAATGAGTATTACTGATGATCTGGTATTGGACTATTGCAAAGGATTGGCTGAAATGATGCGTTCTGTCTCTCACCAGGTTGGAGAAGACGCAGTCGAAAGACAGCCAGACCAAGCGCATGATTTGAATCCTGGAGATTGGGTGCTAGTGAAGAAACACGCAAGAAAGTCGTGCCTACCACCAAGGTGAGACAAACCGCGGAAAATCATACTAGTCACTACCACAGCAGTGAAGTGTGCAGGTTTGCCCAATTGGATTCATGCCAGCCATACCAGAAGAGTTCCGAGCCCATCAGAACAACAAGAGCAACCACTGACTGAACAGGCTGAAGCGTCAGGAGTTGTAAACTGTGAAATTGAAGAATCTAGAGTAATAGATTCTGAAAGACAATTGACGAACAGCCAAGTACAAGTCAGGAAGACTGGATACCAGTGATTGAAATAATTGATGATGTCATTGAAACCAGAAGAAGAACAGAACTGAGAAGACAGGAAAGTAGTCAGGAAGAGACAGGGGAAGAAGAACACACTCAGGTGGAAAATAAAAAAGACTTTCACGAACCTGAGGAGGGAAAAATAGAAGAAAACGTTCAGGCAGAAGAAGAAAAATTTGAAATAAGACCTGAACAGGATCAGATAGAGTTAGAAGAACAGGTTCAGGCAGAAGAAGAAGAGAGGTTTGAAGTAAGACCTGAACAGGGTCAGATAGAATTAGAAGAACAAGCTCAGGAAGAAGAAGAACAAAATACGGTAGAACCTGAGCAGGTGGAAGCAAAAGCAGGTACAAGCACAGAAAATAAAGAATCAGAACAGATTGTGCCTAGAATAAATGAAATAAAAGAACTTTACAAGGAGATAAAGAAGGTGAAAAAGCAGTGCAAATCAAAAGAATCAGAAAGGGAGACAATTGGCCAACTGGAGTCAAGAAACTAAAATATCACTTGAGAAAATCTGAAAAGAAACCAGAACAAGTAAACGAAGTCACAAGTCAAACACAATCTAAACAAACTTTGGCAAAGATAACTCGAAGAAGTCCAAGATTGAGAAACTTAAACAGGAGATACAAGGCTCCTGAGTGGACTTACGTCATACTCGAAGAATTTGAATCCCTAGATCTGACTGATGAAACAGAAGAAATTCATATTGTTCAGATTGATAAAAGCAAATTGAGGCCTCCTTAAGAACAAAAAGGAAAGCCAAACTGACAAAGAAAAGATAAGAGAAAAGAAATTTTCTCAGGAGTAAAATGGCAGAAATTGAAGTTACCGGGAAACCAAAACGTGGATTAAAAAGTAAGTGTTTTAGATTTTGTTTTTGTAGTATTTTATTAGCAGCATTAGTATGGTTATTCCTAACAGTAGGAGTACCTTTGTTAATGAAAACAAGTGACAAGAATAATACAGATACTAATGTTAAGGTGGATAGAATAAAAGAAACTGAAATAGAAATAGGGGTAGAAGATGAAGCAAACTATCATAATGAATCAGACTATAATACGTCCCCTAATGTGTTTATTAAATTGTTATTTCAATATGTTAACACCATGGAGATTAATAATTGCAACGTGTGTATGAAGTTACCCTCATCAGTATCAGAAGGGATGACGTATCACCATATACCTTTAACGTATGGTGTGTCATGTAGTATTTTGTCAAGTTTATTTTATGCTACAGGGAGACTTAAATATTTTTATTCAGATATAGATGTAGTATTCTCTGAGTTACCTATTAGAAAGAATATGAATCCAGTAGCTAGTAGTAAAAATGCACAGTTTATGGGTGAATTTTTCATAACAATGAGTTCAATAGATTTAGTACAGGCACAAAAAGATAATCTAACATGTACATTAAGAAAAGAAGAAAAAGATGTTTTGGATTTAGTAGAAGAAAGGAGACAGGATTTAATAAAGAAAGCAACTGAACAGAAAACCCATGTACCTCCATGGGTTGGGAAGGAGGGAATCTATGCAAGTGGCAAGGCTCATGCTGCGATGTCCCTGGATTTTGTGAAAAGGGGAAAATTCTGCCTCCATAGGTTAAAGACAGATTATAACAATAATTACATTGGTTCCAGTGAATGTGAACATAACCTCCTAATTTTAGGAGGGTGGGGACTAAAAGGGGGAACTGATCCTGTATTTCCAGGAGTGTATTATGTTTGTGGGAGCAATGCCTAGTATAGGTTACCTGCAAGATGGTACGGGAGCTGTTATTTTGGAATAGTTTTTCCAAAAATCTATCATGTAGATAAAATCAGTGGAACCAATGGAAATTCTAATGGACTAACACGTAGAAGAAGAGCTAGTTTTTCTGAAATTGTAGGAGACATTTTTAGTGCATTGATACCCTCAGTTGGAGTCATTCTGAATTCACAGAAAATTTGCAATTTATCAACCATAGTTGATCGTCTTCCTATAGACACTGCAGGAGGATTTTTAATGATTAACACGGAAATGGTTGCAATCAGGTCTATGGTTTTACAGAACCGTCTTGCTCTTGATATATTGTTAGCAAAAGAAGGTGGAGTCTGTCGCATGTGGAAAATTCAACATTGCTGCACTTATATTCCGGACAAGAGCAGAGAAATTAAAGGATATATTGAAAACATTACAAGAATGCATAAAGACTTGACCCAACTGGAGGTTGACAGTGTGTGGGGAAGACTAACAAAAAGTATAACATCAATAGGGAAATGGTTTGTTGGTTTTGGGAAGGGTTTTCTAGGTCAAATAATAATACCATTAGTTATGATAATAACAGAAGTGATGATAATAATGATTACATATAAGTGTTGTAGAAGAGGTAGAAAAGAGAAAGTACATTTTGAAAGAAAAGGAAAGGGACAGAAACAAAAGAGAAAATATGATGAAATACAGCTGGAAGAAATGAAAGGCAGATTATATAAAAAGATGAGAGATTTAGAAGGAAACGAGTTTTAACTCACTAACGAATCACTAACAACGTGTTTGTAATTAATATTTCGCATTTAGAAAAAGACACGCGGGAGAATGAAGCTTGCCTATGTGTTTACTAACTGCAATAACATGTACGAAGGACTAAAATGCACTTTAACAGGGAATCTTTACTGCGCATGCGTCTACTACTTCTACATGGTATGACGTACTAATGCTTGGAGAGAAAATAATCTTGCGCCTGCGCAATAGACGATAAAATGGCCGCTTGAAAGCTCACATGCATGCCACCTGCTTAGCTGAAATAAAATATAAGTTTTATACTAACGCAAATGCAGAAAGGGAAATAATAAATGGAGTGGGTTAGAGTAGAGGTTGGTGGTGTACAGTGAAACCATTTATTTTTGAAAATAACATTTCTCCTTTTGACTTTATTATTAGTGCGCATTTGGGCCCTCTACACTTGTCTGAATCGAGCTGACTGACTTGACCCTACGCATGCGTACTAGAGAGAAAATACGAAAATATGAGTAAGGACTTGTCACGCGTCCAAGGCCAACGAAGATGTGCCCTGGGAACATAAGGGTGAAGAGTTCATATGAAGGAGCTTATTCATAACGTTGCAACATTTTGTATTAATAAAGTTTGGAGATGTATGGGAAAGGAAATGATTTAATAAAGTTTGAAGGGAGGGATTTGAATACAATGGTTTAAAGAAATTAGTGAAATGTAAGCATGGTGTGACGATCATCCCCCCTTGCCTTGTCCAATCAGAGTTAGTATTTTGTAAAATTGAAACATTAATGGGTGGTACATGGCTATGGAAAGGTATAATTGAGGTAGTTTTAGTTAGTTAGTTTAGCTTTTGGAGCCGATGATGAACTGAGCATTGACACGGGAGAAGAAGCGCAGAAGCAGAGCTCGGGATGCTGTCGGCGTTGGGGGTGGTGCAGATGCAGTGAGACGCTGATGAAGAAATCGAATGCAGAACCATCTATTTAACTTAATTGGGTTAGAAAGAAGATCGCGGAAGAACCACGAGGAGGAAGAGAGTGTCAGAGAGGGGTGCGACGCAGTCGTCGGTATTTAGAGAGGTGAAGTAGCCTGTCCTGATTCCTGTCCTGAAGTCTTTGTCTCCTGATCTATCCCGGGGGACCCTTACCAGCCCTTTGGCCAGGGGGTTGGTCTTCACACCATACTTGGTAAATATAAATATATCGTATTGATAGATGTTCTTCTCTCTCTGTCCTCTTCTTTCTGAGCATAATTATTGTGTGGATCTGAATTGCTAAATGTCTATTGAAACTTGTTTAATTTGACACTCTGGCGAATGAGGGTGTTTGTACTGAAACGTTTGAGATGGTTCACACGCAATTAATTTAGATAAAGATTTAAAACTTCCCGAGTCTGTGATTATTTCATTTAATCAAGAAATGTTTAATAAGTTACGTTAATTATCACCATCAACTAGTACCAACTAATGGTCCATTGACCAGAGGAAAGAACTAATTGATCAGTGAAAGGTTTAGTTAGGGAAAGAAATAACTAGATCTTGAAGTATGAAAAACATAAACTAAGGTCCCAGCGGTCTACTTGCTGTTTAGTGGAAATAGTTATATGGGCCCAAGTGAGTATATGGTAGTGGAGTATCTGCTGTTAGTACACCGCTGGATCACATGTTTTAGCAAGGAAAGACAGAGAGAAAAGAAAAATAATTTCTACATTTTCTAGGCCTACTCTACTTTCACGAAGAATAAAAGAGCATCTTCATGTTTGTGCTTGAATATTCCTGCAGTTCAGGAAACATAAAAACATTCATATTAGACACGCAAATTAATAATTTCTTCTCACCCTATTATTATTCATAACCCTATAGAGACATTTTCCATTCTACATGTGTTATTCTGACTTTTAGAAAAACATGTGGCCTTGCACATTTTCGGTCGTACCTTCTAAATACTCACGTTTTAGTAATTATGGTTTTCCACACACGTTAGTAATTTATTAAAACACACACATGGGTGGATTTTCCCGAGCAGATTTTATTAGCAAAAACCATGCTCCATCAATCCCCCATCTGATGGCATCCCAAACCATCACACCAACCCATATCAGATTACTATCTGATATGAACAATCAGAATGCAGTAGTTCTCATCTGTTTCAGCCTAACACCCTCTATATCCTTCCAGGCATCATAATAAATCCCTTTTCGATCTTCCATTTCTATTTCTTCTCTTTTCCTTTTCCTTGCTCGTCGCTTTCCCTCAGCAGGCTTACTCCTGTAACACTTGTAAAGCAGTATTATCATTAGTATGCTTGCAGCAATAGCAATTATCGGTGTTAGTATTCTCCCTAATAAGCTATTAGAAAAATCAGAAAACCAGTTACCTATGGAAGAAATACTCTTACCAATTTTCTCCCATGCACCATCAGCCTTCAGTTTTGACAAATCATCATGTAAATGAGTAATGTTACTAATATATCCCTCCAAATCCCTACTCTTATCAGGGATATAAGTGCAACATTGTTGAATCTTTAACATACTACAGACTCCGCCTTCTTTTGCCAATAATACATCTAAGGCAAGTCTATTTTGTAAAACCATGGTCCTCATAGCAACCATTTCAGTATCAACCATCAGAAACCAACCAGCGGTATCCGTTGATAAACGATCAACCACTGTAGACAATTTTCGAATTTTCTGTGAATTTAGAATAACCCCAACTGAAGGTATCAATGCACCAAATATATCCCCAATTATTTCAGCAGCACTCAAACCCCTTTTTCTCTGTGTTAGTTGCTTTTCATTGGTTCCTTGTTCATCATTCACATGATAAATCTTAGGAAAGACAATTCCCATATAACAACATCCATACCAATGTGGTGGCAACCTATAGTAGGCCTTTTTACCACATATGAAATATACCCCAGGGTAAACAGGATCTGTACCACCCTTTAATCCCCAACCACCAGTAATTAAGAAAGTATGCTCACATTCACTGGAACCAATGAAATGGTTATTATAATCTGTTTTCTGCCTTAGTATGCAAAGCTTTCCCCTATGGGGCCAATCCAGAGCCATTGCAGCAAAAGTCTCAGTCTTCTGATAATTTCCTTCTTTATGTGCCAATGGAGGCTCTTTACTCTTTTGTTCAGTAGCCCTGCGTTTAAACTCTCTACGTCTATCCTCTACAGAATTTATCAAATCAATCTCTACACTACTTAACCTACAGGTTAAATTATGTCTATGTGCATAAACTGTATCTATCGTTTTAATAGTATGAAAAAGCTCTCCCAAATATTCTGCATCTCTAGCACTATAAACTATATTCATTTTCTTTCTAATAGGAATTTCTGAACACACTAAATCATAATTTGAATAAAAATATTGAAACGCCTCTTTAGCATAAAATAAACTGGTTAGTACACTACACGATATACCATATGTTAGTGGTAAATGATGGTAAGTCACACCCTCAGACACAGACGTGGGCAATTGCATGCACACATAACAATCTCTCGCATCCATTGTGTCCACATATTCATAAAGTAATTTTGTAAAGACGTTTAACGAATAATCACTAATAGATTTATCCAAATGTAAGACACTACCAGTTATTTCTTTCATATTAGTCTCAGAATCTTCTTTCAGAACATTTTTAGTAACCAAAGTCACATGCTCATTATTAGTACTAGTATTTACTATATTAATAAACATAAAGCGAGGTATTACAAATGTTAAACTCAACCACACAAACATTGTTAATAAAACACAGAAAACACAAACATTAAAGTATTTTCGCCTACATATTCCCTGATTCTGTCTACCAGTCTCAGTTCTATTCATCTTCAAAAATTATATAAAAAGAAAAAAATAGACAAAAAATCCTAACTAAAAATTTTACTCAAAAATAATTAGTAATTTCACTAGGCTGGTTTAGTTTGTGCACTCCACACCAAAGACCTGAGCCTTGAGCTCCTCTTCAAAACCCAGCTTCGGAAACTTCGGAAACCTTTTTCTGGAAATTTATCACATAAATCTATAAATCTCCTCTCTCTTTTTGATCACCCTCTTCAAATTAGCAGTTCATTTAGGGCGGCTTGAAAGAATTGTCCTTCTTCGCACAGAATTTTATAAATTCTTTTTCCCAATCATTATTTGAAACACTTTCATTTGCACCTACAATCACATAAGTCCATTCTGGTGCTGAGTATTTCTTGCTCGGCACTTTAACTCTCTTTGTTCTTCGCACTTGATTCTCTTCTTCTGTTTCACTTTGTTCTGATTGACTCGATACTTCAAGTATTGTTTCAGGAACCTTACTATTGACAGTGTATTTCAGCTTTTTCACTCCTTTTGGCCACTTATCTCCCTTCTTTGCTCTTTTTCCATTTTCATTCGTGCCTGAACTTTCTTCATATGAGTTCCTCTTTCTCTTGTTTTTATCAACTGCAGAAACTGAAGGAATCTGTTCTCACCATTGACAGCAACAGTGTTATCTTCACTAGTCCCAGTAACTTGTGACCACTCTACTCCAACTTCAACCTGCTCTGGAACATTTCTTTGTTCACGTCTCACTTCTTCAGCAGTTTCTTCATCTTCAAGTGGACTTGGGACTTTTCTCGTGTGACTTGCGTGAATCCAATTCGACAGACCAGCACTCTTGACAGCTGTCGTAGTCACCAGTATGATCTGATGAGGGCCATGCCAGCGAGGTTCTAAACAGGACTTTCTGACATGCTTCTTCACCATGACCCAGTCCCCAGGGCTTAGATCGTAGCCTTGTTCTTGTTGAGCTGTTGTCGCAACTTCTCCAACCTGGTGAGACACAGAACGTACCACATCAGCCAATACTTTACAATAATCCAGTACCAAGTCATCAGTAATGTTCATCAGTTGATTTGCTGGAACTGTTGGCTGTCTCATAGCCCTGCCCATAATGATTTCGTGAGGAGACAATTCAGTTTTCTTGCCTGGGATACTTCTTAGGCTCATTAACACTAATGGTAAAGCATCAGGCCATTTCAATGTTGTAGAAGCACAAACTTTAGCCAATCTTGATTTTATTGTGCCATTAACCTGTTCAACTACACCTGAAGCCTCAGGTCTGTATGCACAGGGCAATTTTTGCTCAATCTGTAATGCTGCACAAAGCATCCGAATTATTTCATTATTAAAATGTGTCCCTCTATCTGATTCCAACGAGACTGGAAAACCGAATCTAGGAACAATCTCTCTAAGAAGCAATTTAGCAACTGTCAGGCTATCATTACGTCTTGTTGGATATGCTTCAACCCAATGAGAAAACAAGCAAACAACCACAAGGACATATTTTAATCCATTGCAAGGAGGCATTTCAATAAAGTCTAGCTGCATTTTGGTAAATGGACCAGCTGCTTTCCCAATTCGTCCCATGCTAACCACTGTCTTTCTTCCTAGGGTTTTGTTTCTGACAAACTATGCATCTCTGACAGAGACTTTCTGCAATCACTCTGAATTTGGGATTAAACCATGTCTGTTTAAACAATCTAATCATTGCATCTCTTCCAATATGTGTCGGTGGACTCTAGCCATCTGAGAAAGAAGACTGTCTGGCATTACTATTCTCCCATCAGTGTATACCCAGACCTCGTCATCTGACCTGCGTGTGCATCCCAATTTAATCCACCCCTCTTTTTCAGAGTCACTTGCCTCTTCTTGTAGGTCTATCACTTCATCCCAAGTCTCAACAGATGTGAACAATAATTTGCATTCTGTTTGTTCAGTTTACTCATTTACTGATGGTTCCACATTAATCTAGTATGCATTCAAGCACAAAATTTAGCAATTTCATCCGCATATCGATTGTGATGTATTCACACCCAGATCGATGTGCACTGCATTTCACCACCCCAATTTGTGCCGGCAATTGTAATGCCATCAGTAGATCTTTTACACACTCTCCGTTTCTGATCGGTGAACCCAAAGTGGTCAAAAATCCACGTTGGGACCACAACTGACCAAAGTCATGTACGACACCAAAGCCGTATTGACTATCCGTGAAGATTGTAACCCTCATTTGTCTTGATAAAATGCAAGCTCGAGTGAGTGCTTTTAATTCAGCCACTTGTGCAGAACTCACTCCTTTCAACCACGATGCTTCAATCACATTTGCTACTGTGCAAATTGCATAGGCAGCTCTCAAGCAACCTTCTCAATCTCTCAAACATGAGCCATCCACAAACAGAACCACATCAGATTCAGGAAGCAGGTATCTTTTATATCAGGCCTTGGTTTTGTGCACAATTCTGTTACATCCAGGCAATCATGATCCACTTCATCAAAAACTTCCTCACAATCTGGAGTTGGCAATAACGTGGCTGGATTTAAGCTAGTACACCTCGTTATTGTCACATTATCAGCACCTAGAATCATTGTTCATATTTTGTCAAGCGGCTACTCGTCAAATGTTGTGTTTGAGTGCGCGTTAATCTCAACCGAGTGTGGAACAAACACTTTCAATGGATGTCCCATAACAATTGACTCACTTTGTTCATGACTAACACAAGTAGCAGCAACTGCTTTCAAACATCCTGGTAATGCTGCTGTGACGGAATCCAAAGTAGCAGACAAATATGCCTCTGGTCTTCGCGCTGTCCCGTGCGTTTGCGTTAGAACTGAGAGTGCACAACCCTCATGCTTATTGCAAAACAACGCAAATTCTTTCTCAAAGTCTGGCATCTCTAATGCTGGTGCTCGACATAAACAGTCTTGCAACTCTAGGAATGTCTTCATGCATTCCTCATCCAGATGTATTGGATCTCTCACATCTTTGTGTGTCAGTCTCTGAAGTGGTTTTGCGATCAGTGAAAAATTCATAATCCACTGTCTGCAGTAACCAACCATCCTCAAAAACATTCGAACCTCTTTCTGTGTTTTTGGTGCATTCATTCACATGATAGCATTTATTCGATCTTGAGAAACTTTTCGAATTCCTTTTTCAATGATATGTCCAAGATAAAGCACTTCAGTCTTACAAAATTGTAATTTTGTCAGTGACACTTTATGACCACCTACTGCCAAGTGATTCAGCAAAGCAATCGTATCTGTCACACAATCTTTTCTAGTACTTGACGCCACTAGTAAGTCGTCAATATACTGGACTAGAACTGAATTTTTGGGCATGACCAATGACTCCAAACACGTTTTCAATATCTGATTGAAAATTGAGGGACTCTCTGTATACCCATGAGGAACTCGGCACCATGCCAAAACACGGTTTCCGAACCGGAATGCAAATAAATATTGGCTATCCGGATGCAAAGGTATCGAGAAAAACGCCTGACACAGATTAATCACAGTGAACCATTCTGCGTGACATGGAATTTGATATAGAATCGCTGCTGGATTTGGTACTATAGGACCACAAGGTATAACTATTTGGTTAACCTTTCTCAGGTCCTGTACAATCCTGTATTTTCCATTAGGCTTGCGAATTCCCATTATAGGTAAATTGCATGGACTTCCTGATATCTCTCTCAAAATTCCTTGTTCAATCAGCATGTCTATCACTGGTGTCACTCCTGCAATAATATCAGGACTCATTTTGTATTGTGGGGTTCTCGGAAACACTGCATTAGGTTTGACTGTAATCTGACTCGGAGCAACTCCTTTCATCAGACCAATATCTTTCCCAGAAAAATCCCACACATCAGACAACACCGTTTTTCTCAACTCAACAGGCAAATCATTCTCTGTGAGCAATTGGTACAACTCATTCACTTCTGTCCCTTGATTCAGCATTTTAAAGACCACGTTTTCATCTTTTGTGTCAAATGCTATTCCATCCGGTGTACAGTAAATTGAACAGTTCATTTTACACAACAGATCCCTACCTAATAAATTAACAGGACTTGAATCACACACAACAAATTTGTGTAATTCCTTGAAATTTCCAATTTGAACTTTCATTGGCTTAGTTATTGGTGTTCTAATGAGTTTGTTTGATACTCCGACAACTTGGATATTTTCTCCCGAGAGGGGTAGGTTTGGAATTTCCACAGTTCTCACAGTGGAACGGGTAGCACCAGTATCTACGAGGAAAGTAATTGCATTACCATCAACCTCGCCATCCACATATGGACCCGACTGATCTACCACTAGAGATGCGCCAAGAACGCACTCTTCCTCCCCCCTCAGGCACCGTCATTGTGATGAATCCGAATCACTCCCATCTGTCTGCAAAACATATTGTGAAACAACCTGCACATTTGAATTTGGTTGAGCATTTGTACACAAATCAGTATTTACACTTGGTCTTTGCATTTGACCATTCACATTATTATTATTAGGCATTGGAGCTTGTGGAATTTGCAAATTCGGTCCCCTGTTTGTCATCTGCACTTGCTGATTCTGATTCTGCACCTGATTCATCTGCTCTTGATAGTTCTGATTTTGACTCTGCGTCTGCTCTTGTCCCTGATCAAATGAACCTACGTTCCCATTATTATTCAACACCACCTTACACTCGCGACGCCAATGTCCAAACTTGCCACAATTAAAACAAGGACCTTTTTGTTTTAAATCTTCCATGTTCACAAAATTACCTCTACCTCTTCCTTGACCAATTGGAACCATTTGAGTCACTGTATTGCCATTTGAAACTAAACCTTTCATACCAGTTGTAGTCTGACCATCATCAGTCGCATCTCCGTTCAGATATCCTCCTTTCTTAGCTGCTCTCATTTGTGCTAACATCAATTTCTCCTTTAATTTCTTATGTCTCATCTCTATGTCATCTCCACAATACTTCGCATAACGAAGAATCTCATCAACTGATTTACTCTGCCAACATATTAAATGTTGTTGAATCATGGCACTTATTTCTGGTCTCAAGCCATAAACAAAACGATATACAAAATGTCCCATATCTTTTTCAGTGATATTTTCTATACCACTAAACTGCTTAAACACTTGAAGAAGCCTTTCATAATAAGCATGCACTGATTCTTTCAGTTCTTGAGTCGTTCTATCAATCTTCACCCAATCTGTTTCTTTTGGAGAAATCTTCCCTTTCAGGTATGTAATAACCTGATTATATTTTTTCATAACTTCATCAGAAGGTGCTCCTGTTTTTGGGTCTCTTGGGTATTCTTTATTTGGCCAATCTACAGCAATTTTACACTCAATCCACAAATCAGCTGGAACTACTATATCAAAAAGACCCTCTAAATCAACCCACAAAACTTTTGATACTTTCACAAACCTTTCAACTTGTCTATACCATTCAACAGGCTTTTCTCTCAATCTCGGAAAATCATTCGTAAATGACAAAATGTCCTGTCTTGACCATGGAACATGGACATAACCACCTAATGGTACTTCTCTCATTGGATAAGCCCCAACAGCATCATCCGATTCTATCTTTTTCTCTGGCTCTCTCAAAGTATACGATGGAAAAGCTACATTTGCTTTGGCATTTTCATCTTGTTTCTTTTTAGCCCATCTTCCTTTCCACTTGTCCAATTCACCCCAATGCTTCAGTGTGCTAATCAACTCTTTAATTTGCAATCGCTTCCCTGAAACATTTAAATTTTCCAAATCTCTGTCTGTAAAATCTAATCTATACGTCTTTTGTAATGCTTTTGACTTCTCAATGTCTATTGCATACTCTTGTGCTGTCTCTACAAATGTCTCATGCAAATTTCTCGCTTTTCGAGTGATAGTCTTACATAGAAACAACAACTCATCGTCTTGAAATTTACTCAATCTCTCTGGCTGTGTACCTGTAATCATTTCTTCTAGTACTCCTTTTAATTTAGCCACATTGACACAATCATCCTTACTCTGACTACTACAACCAGGAGCTATATCTCGAATCCACTGATATAATTCTTCTGACGATGGACCCATTGATTTTTGTACATCTTCTTCACCTGACTCACTTCTAGGTTTAGCAAATGCTTGTGCATTCAATCTCTCTTCAGTCCGTATTAATCTCTGAGGTTCCTGATACACCACCCTTTTTGGTGTCTCATTTCTCCCTGAAACATCAATTAATTGTTCTTCATGTCTCAAAATTATACTCACATTTGCACTGTTACTTCCACTACTTGTTTCATTAGTCCTAGTCACTTCTGGGACTGCCAAACCATGTACTCCCACAACACTCTGTCCATCACTATATAATGGAACTACTGGACCAATCGTCACTGGTACTGACAACACTTCTGGATTTCTCACTGCTTCCATCCTAACAATTGTCCTTTGCCTGTTGTCAATCTGATCTGGTCTTACTCCATTTGTCACTTTATTCTGAGATTGTTCCTCAATCTGAATCAAAGGAGCACTAGATATATTATTTGAAGTATGTGAATCATGTGTACTTAAACTAATCTGTTCCTCTTGATATGGTGGTGGTCTGTTCATTAATAATTCGTTTAGGAAATCCTCATCAATGCCATCTGAATCCATTAGATTTACATTCACATTCTTATCTTGTGTTTCAGTATTATTCTTTTTCTCTTTGGACTTTCCCCTTTCAGTCTCATCAGCCTCTCTAACAGGAAATAATTCATTTGTTTCTATAACAGTACCTCTTCTCCACATTTTCTTGCGAGCATCCCATTTTGCTTCAGAATATCTACTCACTGTATTTTTATACCTATTCTGATTCTTGTCTCTTTCTCTCTTGTATGCTTCATACTCCCATTCTTCTAATGCCTCATATTGCATTGGTCTAGGATTTGGACTTAAGCCATTCATTCGAAACCTCAGGTTTTCTAAAATCCTTGTATTAAAAGTACCATTTTCAGGAAAAGCTAATTCACCTTTATCCTCTGTATATTTCACCCAATTCTCTAAACATGCACACGTATGGTAACCCCTTTCCAACGCCATAAATGCTGCTGGCGTACCTTCAGGAGCTATTGGAATCCCTTCTCTAATTGGAATTAGTTGATCTTTACTAAACAATGTCTTTAACAATGTTATTATCTTCATTTTCTCTACTTACTGTAAGTAAAATATTATTAATAACTTTAATCTACGTAAATCCTAACAACACTCTCTTCCGTGTTATGTTTTCAACTTCCAATCAAAGTTATTTTCGCTGTCCAATCACAGCGCGGCTCACACCAACTAACCAGTACCAGCGCAGCACCTCTGTGACGTTGCTCACCAACTGTCCAATAGCAGCGCGGCTCTCTGTGACGTCAGTATTGCTCCTTCCACTGACCCTCCCTTTACAAAATCAGCGTTAATGTCTTTTAAGATCTTTTTAAACAAATAAAACAAACTACATAAACACAAATTGTCTGCTCCACTAAAAGAAAATCGAAAGTATATTCATACACTCGAAGAGAAAACTCTACACTCCAACAATAAACCACGACCAGCGTGATTCTTGTTCTCTTACAATGGAGGACTCTCTGGACTTCCCCAGTTGCGCTTACTGAAGTGACCCAAATTACCCCTCTTATCTCATTCAACAAAGTTCCCTTTACAATACTTTCAGTTTGACGACCGCCTAGTATTGTATTACCAGCAGACAATGTACATCACCTTAGTGTATGCAAACACTAAGAACAGCCCCTAGGCATATCCCGGGATCTCAGGCCTCGACGGACCCGTAACAAAAACTCAATATGACAAAACTAACTCAACATATATTTTGAACTGTCAATTCCGTCTAGTCAGTAAAAAACTCCTTTTTCTCCACGTAGTATTTTAGTTTAAACTAACCATCCGATGCGACTACCAAAAACTGATACAGCGGAAGCGGTGGGGGGAGATCATATAATATCCCACACCAACCTGTACAATACCTAAGGAAGCGTAAATACCATAATGACGGGCCCATAAGTCATTATCCTTTCTATTAGCAATAGCAATATCAAAGGTCCTCCAATGGATCTTTGGTAGCGCTAAAAGGGACTAAGTAGAGAAATCAGAGAACTATCCCTTCACGAGGACCTCTAATGAAGAAATAGTTATACCATAATACACCACAAATGCATTAATAATATGACAATGTTATCCTAAAATAAATCATGACTCAGGAAATAGCGACAGACACTATTCTTTCTAGGTACCTTTTTGGTATTATTTCAGAAAATAAGAATGGTCATACACAAATACAAATCATAAGAGTACACTTTGTTCACAAATATCACAGGTAAACAATCACAGCTTTCATAAGCAGAGTAATTAAAAATCATCAATTTCAGGTGAGAAAGGAAAAGGGGAGATAAAAACAGTGAACAACAGGGTAAACACAATTTGGTTACCTCTCAGAATGTTTAGAGAAAACTAATGCACAGCGTGCAATTAGTCAAGAAAACTATCTCCACGGCCGTAGGAGAATAGTATGGGCAGCATCACCAGCCGATGATGTGCAAAGTCTCTAGAGAAAGTTCTCCGCTGTCAGGTTTGCCAGCCAGATCAGGAATCAGCACAGCACAGCATACAGCATACCACGGATGCAGGACAGGTCACCAGAATGTGAATGAGCCGATGATCATTTTCCCACCAGCGTTTTTATACTAACTTCGCAACTTTGTAACACTAAGTTATAAACTCTCCTAAATCCTACAAGCCACGCTCATTGGTCAGAACTAGGGGAGGAAAACAACTCCTAACGATGACTTTACAAATTTCTCTAAACAGTCTTTGTCTAAAATTGTATAACTTCCTAGAGAGGAAGGAGAAAACTACAATTTACACATTTTGTAACTACATAGCAACAGTTTCAATCTGAATCCTCGCCTAGACAGGAAAGAGTCATACTATTCTCCGCTCTCTAAGGATGTAGTGTTATTCTTTACAAGGACATCAGGAAACGGCATGAAAAGAAACAAAAGAGCACGGAAGCACATCCCCTAACTAATACATTTGCTTAGGCCTGCATGTTTTAGCAAGGAAAGACAGAGAGAAAAGAAAAATCATTTCTACATTTTCTAGGCCTACTCTACTTTCACAAAGAATAAAAGAGCATTTTCATGTTTGTGCTTGAATATTCCTGCAGTTCAGGAAACATAAAAACATTAATATTAGACACGCAAATAATTAATAATTTCTTCTCACCCTATTATTATTCATAACCCTATAGAGAAATTTTCCACTCTGCATGTGTTATTCTGACTTTTAGAAAAACATGTGGCCTTGCACATTTTCGGTCGTACCTTCTAAATACTCACGTTTTAGTAATTATGGTTTTTCACACACATTAGTAATTTATTAAAACACACACATGGGTGGATTTTCCAGAGCAGATTTTATTAGCAAAAATCATGCTCCATCACAGGGCAGCACAGGGGCCAGGCCCTCAAGCTCCACATCGGATCCCGGCATGTTCCTGGCGAAGGAGATGGGCAGTGTATAGTACACATCGTGAGTACCTCCATCTGTGAACAATTTATACTGGGTGATGAAGAACATCTGCAAGATGCCTCCGGAAGGTAACTCTCGCCGCTGACATCTGCAGTGATGTAAAGATCACGAGTTCGAATTTTGGAAAGCAAACTGATATTTCTGCGGTCAAACTGAGCACCGTTAAAGTGGGGAAAAGTTAGATTTCTATATACTGTGCTAACAAACACCATAAGCATAGTTGCCAATATTCGAAGCAGAACAAAACACAAAACACATCCAAGTGAGGGGAACCCGGGCTTTCCTGAACACTTCTTGAAATTGAATAAAATGAACCTTATCATTTAACTTGCCAATCAGGAAAGGGGCAAACTTATAAACTATTATTTTAATGCATCAGTAAGGAATAATGGCGAGGATGTGGCCTAAGGGCCATAGCTGCCGGCTTCGCAGGTGGGGATCCAGGTTCGAGCCTGGGGTCGGCTCAACATCCTGTGATTCGGGGCATATCGCCTAATTTCCCCGTGCCTATGGACGGCGCGTGGATACCCTCACGGGTGATAAACTGCGCATTTCATTCCAACAATATTTATAGAATGCAGTGGCGGCTCGCCGAGGGAGTGGTGCAGGGCGGTGAGGCGAGGCGGGGGAGGGGCAGGGTGGGGGGGTAGTGAACTCAGACATACGACGGACAGAACTCAGAGGGAGTTCTGTCCGTCGTAAGTCCGAGTCCACTACCCCCGCACCCTGCCCCGCCTCACCGCCCCGCACCACTCCCTCGGCAAGCTGCCACTGATAGAATGTTACACCCACAATTGGCACTTTAAAAGAGCAGAATCGACTGAAAGATTGGAGCGCCATCTACTGGACCGAAATGGTAATGAGGAAATAAAATATTACACAGCGTAGTTTGTTCTGTTATTAGTCAGGATCTTCAAACTGATTAAATTAGCGCGCACAAACTGCTGCGGGGCTTCAAGTGTAAATCCGGTACCAGATCTGAACTCGGCTCATAGTTACATATATAGGTTCAGAGCAGCTAGAATCGTCCATTGTATACTCCTATGTTATGCTTATGGCTAACAGTCTTCCCATAATCCCTTTTTAATTGTGACATTTTAAGATATAGCAGGTACTAAGTCTTGCTGGGTTTTTTTTTATTGAAATATCATGAAAAATGTATATAAGAGAGGCGCTCATTAAAGGCCCATATGAGTTTGCATTTTACTGTTGACTCTATTGCATTGTTCGGAAGGCCAACACGCGAGCAAAGCCTTTCACATGCATCTTTTACGTGCACGGCTCCGGAGCTGCACGTGTGCAAAGCAAGCCGTTCACTCACATATATATCTCTGGACCAGCGTGTTCGAAGGGCCAAATTCACGAAATAATTACACTCACAGAGGTCACAATGACCTGAAAATAAATAACTAAAACACTCACTGTCCGACTAGGGTGACCATCTGGCATGGGTGCAAAATCAGGACGGTAAGTGTAAAAATTCAGGACAGAGGGTCAAAATTCAGGACAAAACTTCAGGACAGAAGGTCACAATTCAGAACAAAACTTCGGGACAAAAGGTAAGTTTTACAGACACATCAGAGGAAGTTGTGCAATAGTATAAAAGTAAGTAAATAGACAACTACTTAAGTAGAAGTCAAAATAAGTTTTATATTAGGATGAGACAATTGTACACTTCACGGTTTTTCGGTATGCGTGCAGCTTTGAGCAACTGTGCAGGTCATTTTGTGGTATTTCATATGATAATAATCTATTTATATGGTTACTGCACTGGGTTGTCCAGTCTGTAATTTGTTTGCAACTCATAGTCCTGAGCAGGCATGTTTGGTGAGAGAAGTGGTCAGGAAATCTGCTTGGATGGACTTTGTTTCTAGCATCTCATATCTGAGTGCCATTGTAAGATGTAAAGGGGCCCGCATAGGTGAACTAAAGGGAGGATTGCTGTGATGAACCCACTATAGGGAACGCATTATGGGTGTTTCAGCAAGTGTAACTTAAAATATGGAATCTGACTTTGCTTATGGGGGCTTCGCAGAGAGTTGCACTAGCTGAAGGAAGTCACAAAGGTGCTTTTCCCTTTTTCCCTACAGCTTTCTTAAAGAATGTACTGTCGATAGACTATTACATAGTTTATTTTTGAGGCCTTGCCCATTGCTACAAACACAATATACATCTCAAGCACAGCTCATGGCACTATGAGGCTCTCCCTAAAACCTTACACCTAAAACAAAACATGCAAACATTTACAATTACTAGTGTAACATTCAAGTAGCAGTTGGGTGTCACTCAAAATGTAATCTATTAATTCTTTCATCCATCATTCAGTCTTTCACCATTCATTCTGTCCTTCCATCTGTGTGCCCATCCATATCCAAGCCTTTTCAACCATTTGAAAACTTATCCATCATCTATCCTTCCATCCATCATTTCACTCATCCATCCCTTCATGCACTCTTTCACTCATCTATCCATTATCCATCCATCCACCCTTTCACCCAATCTATCCTTTCACTCATCAATCCACTCTTCCACTCATCCATCCATTCACTCACTCATCCATCCAACACTTTACCCTTTCACCCAAGCCATCCTTTCACTCATCCATCCACTCTTCCACCCATCCATCTATTCACTCATCCATCCAACCATTTACCCTTTCACCCATCCAGCCATCCTTTCACTCACTCATCCATCCACCCAGTCACTCATCCGTCCACCCATTCACCCTTTCACTCATCCATCCTTTCTTCCAGCTCTCCACCCTCCCTTTCACTCATGTATGCATTCTTTAACTCATCCATCTTTACATTCTTCTTTTCACTCATCCATGCACCCATTCGCCCATCCATTCTATCATTCATCCATGCTTTCACTCATCCACCCATCCTTCCATACACCCTTTACCCATCCACTTTCAGACAGAAGAGGTCCATCGAGAACTTCACCCTCGCTGTAGTTCCTAAAGCAAGGGTTGGGGTGGGGTGGGGCAGGGTTCACTATGCCCCTGCACATAGGCAAATTTGGAAGTCATGCATAATGCACAGTGCCAGGACGTGAGGTGACTGTGACATGGGGTTGTTTCCAGGGCTTTAAAGTGGGATGAAAAAACTGGGGGTCTCTCCAAGGGGCGTGTCTGGTGTAATTAAGGGCGTGGCTTAAAATACCTCAGCTAAAAATAATTGCTGAGCATAATGTGCCGCCCGACTGGTATCTTGCTGTTTCTATCATTGCATCCAGTAACATTAGACCTACAACAAGCTTTGACTATTGGCTTTGTCAATGGATGTTAGTTGCATAAAATAAATAAAAAAGCAGCAACAATGGCTTCATTTTATATAATAATAAAAATGCTTCAGCTCTGAAATGATGAGACTGTGTAATAACTATAACCTCTTCTTTTTAACTTTGTACATTTGTTTTGTACATTTCATCCATCTAACCCTAACAGAATGCCCTACCCTAGACCATGGCAGGAGGAGGCCACCATATGCTGTAACACCCCAAACTGGCCCATTGTCATTCTGTATGTGACAATCAGCCAGCATACAGAATGACAATGGGCGGGGTGGGGCTGCTCTTGATCTCCGAGGATGAGTGCAAGGCGGCCCCATCAGGGAGCTGAGGCCTCTCACAGGGGAACAGCTCTGCTCCCTGCAAGGCCCAAAATTATGGACTCAAAGGCGTCCGTAAAAGGTATCTTCACGGACAACGGACGTGAGGTCCAAATTACGGACGGTCCGTGAAATTTACGGACGGTTGGTCACCCTATGTCCGACGTGACTATGCTTCCAGGTGTGCTGCGTGCATTGTAACCAGGGCACAAGTCGGGGGTACATACACCGCGTCCACCCACTATTTTCAAAGGGTGCACGCCGTCCACCCTGCAAGAAGTGGGCCCCACCGAAATATTCAGAACTAGTTGTACCCGTGTAATTTTCAGACACTGGCACACATTCAGCAGCGCCTGCACTTTCGTTTCGAGCAGCAGGCGGGGAATCGGCTTTCAAATTTCAGACTCCAGCTGGGTCCATATCAAAGGCCGAAATTAAGGGGCCATCAGGCCTCCTTTTGTTCCACTTTATTGACAGGGAGCTATCTGAGCCTCACACCTAGATGGCAAATGCAAGCAAGGAAGGAGAAACAAAGGCACACAGCTTATCGCTTCACAACACTATGCTCAGATTGGAGTGGGAACAGTACAATTGACCCCTCCAAAATCCAGCACTTTCCCTTCTTTTGGCTACGAGTGGTAATGTGCATTTAATATTTTTTTATTGTTTTAAAATACGTTTTTTAATTATTTATAAAATTAATGTTTACTTTTTCAAATGTTATATTGTAATTCTTTTGGCTTATTCTTACTTATTTTTTATATAATTTGCTACTGAGTTTTGTTATATATGTTTATTATTAATAATTATTGTTAGTATTCTTACTTTTAATGTAATTAATTTTGTGTTGATTGTTTAAATAATGTTTTAACTTTCTGAAAGTATATATTTTTATTCTTTGAAAATGTATTTTAAATCATTTTTTCTTAACATGTTTATTTATTTTAATTGTATTATTGTTTACTATCTAAATTAAAATCAATATTAAAGAATCAAAGACTTCTGTGAGCGAGGGTCGCCGCACATGCTGCAAGGGCTGGGAGGAAGTCAGACAGCAGTATTTGTTAAGGAAAGTTACCCAGGGGCGCATTCTTGAGCTTTATGGTTGATTTATGTCTCCTTCGGGGAGTTATTGCAATCAGGGCCCTCACCCAAGTCTGCGTTGTCTGACTCTAAATGCACATCTGTAGAAGTTTTAGCACCTGAAGAATGTCCCCTTGTACTTCAGGTGCTGCAGTGATGAAGGAACTACAGTTCGATGTTTTCCCTAGTTCGTACTGTGTTTGATTTATTACAGAGTTCTGTAAAGCACCAACAAGGTCTTGACTGGCATTGGAGTGCTGTGCAGAAGTGGAATAATACAAATAGAAATATGAGCAACAGGGCAACGAGTTACATGGTGTTGCAAGGATGCAAAAATTGAGTGCTTGAGCCGAATACTGTTTAGCGCCCTGAGCACAGTACAAGTGCAGTATGGACGCACCACTGGGGTACAGAAATAAAGCTGCACTACAGACATACATTTGCAGTACTGACGTACAGGTGCAGTACGGATGCACCAGTGGAGTACAGACACACAGGTGCACTACAGATGTACAGGTGCACTACAGACACACAGGTGCAGTACAGACACACCGGTGCACTAATAAATGCACAGGTGCACTACTGACGTACAGGTGCACTACCGACATACAAGTGAGTACAGACGCACAGGTGCACTACAGACGTACAAGTGCAGTATAGATGCACAGGTGCAGCCATTGCTTAATTTGAGCCGGTGGTTTCTGGTGTTTGCCACTGGCGCTAAATTGTCAACACTGGCACTTATGATAGACTGCCACCTGTTGGTGCTGTTAGTCCAATTTAGAGATGAGCACAACAATAGTGGTTTATTAATTCAATACACGTTAAAAATGACTAATATCTGCCACCCAAGCCATTCTTTAAGTTTTGGGGACCTGGACCTTGTTGTTATCACTTCACAAATACTTAAGAGAGGCATGCTTTTTACATTGCTCAGTCTCTGTATATAAGAATAATGGGTGGGTTGCTCTGTTCCAGTATTTACACAAATAACAATTTAAATACCACTATTTTGTTTTACTTCTTTTATAGTGCTACTCATTCAAATGCAGTGTCAGAGGACTTTACATCGCATGTACACATTATACATTGACAATAAATATTATAAAAGTGTTAATCAATGTACAAAATGTGATACATAAGACATTGAAGGTTACAATGTATAGGAGTCACATGTCCTTCATAGCTTGTTGTGCTATATTAGAAGGATTACAATTTATGAACTGTGAGTAACAAAAGGATGTCTGTGTTAAAAACAGTAGCTCACTAACATAGCTACATAAAATAAAAATCTGTCATCTGCATGTTAGATGATGTGCTTTGTAGGAGACATGTTAACCCTCTATGCTACTTTGATTAAAAACTGGGACTAGAGAAAACACAGGTCTCTTCAGCAAATGTGTTACCTTCCAAATTAATCTTATCATTGTTTCCTGGGATTTACTGGGCACACAAAGATCTTCGTCAGGTGCCTTAACCCCAATAGCTATTTTAAAATGCAGACTTTGCAACCAATTATGCAGAATAGATTAACTGCCACGTTTCGCCTTGTTGCCAACTCCTTTGTGGCAGAGTTTTAAAAAAAAAAATGTATAAATTGAGGCCCGCATTTTGCGTCAGACTGCGTCACTTTTTTGGTAGAACCCAGACGCAAAATCTCTTTTGTTAAATCTCATAATGCACTCAAATGTTCTCATGACAGACCTGCGAACATGTGTGTGAAGTGTTAAGATCTGACGTCCCTTTTTGTGATGTCACTTCCTGTGATGCCATGATGTTGCGCTGTGATGTCAGGCGCCATAATGTCACTTGCAAACTGCCTAATTTTGTTAGTCCCCCCACTTCTGTTTTTTGGGACTTGGCCCTGATTGTGACCACCGGTCCTCTAGTCCCTGTCCCAACCCGCTACTCCTGAGCCAATTCTCGTGCTCCTCCCTTGCTGTTTATGTTAGAGAGCAGCATGAGGATTGGCTCGGGCAGTCACTGCCAGTACTCCTTAGGAGCCTTCGGGGCTGTGGCAGCAATCCCAAGGGCTCCTACATTGCGCAGGTAGGCAAGGGTTCAAGTGCGCATGTCAAGCTGGTCAGAGCAAGGCACCTGCCCAACCTGACATGCGCACTTCACCCAAGGAGGCCCGGCAGCTGACCAGTGTCACTGTCAATCATTCAAGGAGGCTCCCACCCACTTCGGCCCGCCCTCTGTCACTGACTCAGTTTGTCTGAGCCATGGAGCGCACTGCGGCAAAAAAAAATGGAATCGGCCCGGGGACAACAAAACAAACAAGGAGGCAATGCCCCCACACCCTAATGAAGGCACCGCTGCTGAATGCGACTGCAATCTCCGGCATGGCCATATCATTTAGCTAAGTTTCTGTCACAAAACTAAATCCCGTTTAGTGCCTGTAATGATGTCCCATATTTCTACGCTATGTTTGGGCATAGACCTAGCGTTAAAATAAATATAGTTTAATGGTAATTGTGGAGGGCGACAGGAAACAGGTGTAAGTTACTCAGACTCTCACCGGCTTCCCCATTTGCAATTTGCACAGGAGAATAGTTCTCCAGTCCTACCTGGTGAGCCCTTACACCACAAAGTCTGATTATCAAACAGAGTCTTTCTCATTTCTAGCAGTGTTTGTCTTGAGTAGCTTATTCTTACCATCTTTTCTGTGCTGCAACTGAGAGAGGTCCTGGTCCTTGGACCCGTTCAGGCCGGACGGGCGCAGACAGGCTTGCCTTAGGCATGCCTTTGGCGCTCCAGCGGCATGGCCGCGCAGCACCCTCACATTTAAGCCCACCTCACATTAATATCTAGACTGCTGACTTTAGCCCCGCGGTCAAAGCAGTACTTCTGGTTATCCCGTTTCCCTTCTCCCGCCTTCCAATAGTGCCCAAACTGCCCTCAAAACTTAGGAAAGGGAATAAAAACTTTAAAAAGCCATACAAGTTTAAAAAGTCAAAATAAGTGACACTGTGCACCGGGACACTCCGTTCAGTGCATATCAGTGATAGCAGCAAAATTCGGTTTTAAAACAGTTTCAGTTCAAACGGATGCAGCCTACATGAGTAAAATTGCCATAACATTTGCATTCAATTCATTTTCAAAATGTGCTGGAAAAGGTGCTTTGTGCCTCACAATGCTCTCCAACCTACCAGCAGCAATCTCCAGATGCCGTGCAGCGCCCTCATATTTAGTTAAGCCCACCTCGCCTTGATATCTAGACTGCTGACCTTAACCCCGCGGTCAAAGCGAACTTTGTTATTTCTTGTGGTGATTGTTTTCAGACGTGAGTCTTTATTTGCAAGCGTCCAATCTTACATTCACACGTCGATCTGTGACTTACATCACCATCGCACATCCATTTTCCTCATCGTCACTCGATGATGACGTCAATAAACCGTTGGATGATGAATTTGATAACCATCAACTTCATTTTGTTTCCAATTGCCTGAATCGATGTTTTTCCGATTGTCCTTGTGGGAGACGCTAGAGTATTTCTGGAACTTTCTGGTGATCATCTTCTCATCACTTTGTGATGCACTTGCTTTCTCTTTCACTTTGCAAACTGTTATGAAATGGTTTTGCTTCCCTCAGCCTTTTCATACTTGTCCGATAGCAGGACATTTACCTTCACGTGGAAAGGAAAATACACGCGGAAACACAATTTCTTTTTCTTCTGTGACATCACTCTGTGGGCCTTTGCCTTGTGTTTCTGCTTACTTTTCATGCTCAATGCTAATTCGTTTTGAGTTACTCCAGCCTCCATATCAGCAGCTTGCCGGTCGACACGTTCCTCCGCTCTTGCAGCCATGAGCACTTTCTCCAAACTGAGTGTTTCTCTCAGAATGCGTCATCGGAATGAATCGGAGAGGCAACCATTGATAACTCTAAGATGCATGGCTTCTTCCTCATTGAATTCATTGAATTTGCAGTGCTTTATAAGCATTTCAAGTCTCTCAACAAACTCATCCATCGTCTAACCAGGTTGCTGTCTTGCTTGATTGAAAATGCACCTTTCATAGTCGACATCTGGCATTGGATTGAACTTGGCCTCCAACGTCTTCTTTATTTGACGGTATGGTATTTCACCAGCTTGTGATATTTTATTTCCTCCATATCAGCAGCTTGTTGATCTGCACATTCCTCTGCTCTTGCAGCCATGAGCTCTATCTCCAAACTTGTGCATTTTATCTCTGCATGCGTCGTCAGAATGAATCGGAGAGACAACCATCAATAACTCTAAGACACATGGCTTCTTCATCATTGGATTCATTGAATTTGCAGTGCTTTATAAACATATCAAGTCTCTCAACAAACTCATCCATTGTCTCACCAGGTGGCTGACTTGCTTGGTTGAAAATGTACCTTTCATAGTCGACATTCAGCATTGGATTGAACTTGGCCTTCAACGCCTTCTTGATTAGACAGTATGATATTTCACCAGCTTGTGATATTTTCTTTATCACCTCTTTTACTCCGTCACCTGCAAGGTTCTTTAAGTATTTGATCATTTTGTTGTCATATGTTCCTTCTAGCACGTCGATGAAATCATTGAATGTTTCAGTCCATGAAGTCCATCTGGCACCAATATTGTGCTTTTTGGTGGTATTAAATGGAAGCCGCGGTTGCAGGAAAACTGCAGCATCATAGCCAGTTGTGGACCTCACTGATGTTGAGAGTAGGGCCCTCTCTAGTGCCGTCTGCTGTCCTCTTGAACCGGCTCCATACATACCATCTCTAGCCCGAGACACGTGCTTGCATCAGTGTCGTCGCGGCCGATCTGATGTCGTATGGCCGCTTTTTCATCTTTGGTGGTGAGTATCTGTTTTGCCTCCTGTACATGGTCATCACCATTCTCAACCTTCTGCATCGTACCTGGTTTCCACTGCCTTTAGCGTTTCTTGGCACCTGGATGCTGCTGCTTTTGGTGTGCTTGTGCACCTGGCTATTGCATCCTTCTGTGCTTCTTTGTACCTGGTTGACCCTGCCTTTAGTGGTATCATACTGTAAGTATGCTAGCTCTGTGTTATGTTGCGGCGCAGTCCCTCTTCTTTCGGCCTTATTAGCAGGTTCTGGTCCGCCTGTGACTGAACTTTCTGTTGGGCCTTCATTTTCTTCGAAAGCCTTGTACTAGCTGCAGTGGTGCTTAGACTCCATATACGCCAACCATCGACTGCTTCACCTCGACTGAGGTGCACGTGGCACGCATGAGCAGTTTGCTGGACCTCAAGAAACACTCAGGGAGAGCACTCTCTTTTTTTTGGGTTACAGATCCCCTATCTCGTCACCAGTTGTAGTTTCCTCCCCAGCCGGGCAGCATGCAAATGACGCCACACACTCAGCTCAGTAGTGTATGTCTTTATTCTTCAGAGTGCAACGTTTAACTGAACGTGTGTCCGCCGACCTTGAATCCTCAGGATCGTGCGTTGCTCTATATGGTCCACCTCCAGATAGCCCCAATGTCTGAGTGAATATACATACTTGATGGGGTGATCAAGCGGGGGAAGGAAAGGATGGGAACAGCGGGGAGGGAGACCTGTAACAAACAAACATATTGTTGAGAAAACAGTCTTCCCTGAAACCTTATAGTAGAGTTCCACCACTTATAATATCATCATTATGAATACCTGTAAAATAAACAAATATGGTGTATTTCCTGAACAGGAGCCCTTGTAGTAGTAATCCTCCTTAATCTACAGAATGGAATACACAGTTCAATATCATGTCATTTAGTACTCATACACAATATCTCCTTTTAAGCTTTAAATCCAAAGAACACATACCAGGAGTGCTACCACAAAGGGTCTTAACAGGGGGGGAGAGCTTGCCTTCCAGGAACGCTCGATCTTCCCCTGTTATAAAATATAGAAACACACAAATCCCCTTCAACCTGCGGTTGTAAACATACAAGGGGGGGGGGTTTGATGCCACAAACAAATAATAATGAGCAAGCGCCTATGAAGTGAAGCGCTATGCCAACTAAGATTTTGTCATACGTACTTCATCTTAAGGCATCTTTACTTTGGTAATTCACCTATAAGGCAGCTATAAATTACCACTTAGACAGGCAGTGGAATTTGTGACCTTAGGAATGATAACGTAATGGATTTCCCAATTGCTCCTTGGGGAAAACTGTAATGCGTCTGACACAGAAGAGAACATATAATATATATGTTATGTAAGCACCCGCTCAATCTCCCTGCATGAGTTGAGACATCAACTCGCCAACACGGGAGACTACGGGAGAGCGGAACAAACAGTGGACATATGCCACACAACCTGCGCGGACTGCTCGAGGCACGTTGAAGTACAAGGACCGCTGTGACCATATGCCAGGACCTCAAGTCACTACCTATTATCCCGCATAGAGTTTGGCGGGAACAATGCCAGTTCAAATAAATAGACCAAGCTATCACTGTGAGAAGTTGGCCTGGTATATGCTGTTCACTAATTAAAGTGGACACCTTGCACCAGAACAATTCGACTCTTATGGTAGATAGGTTTAAGACAACCTTTATAGAAAGCTATCCTAGTGGTAGCTGTGGAGAGCAGCCTTCAGGCTAAGTCTTGAAGGAATGTAAAGCAGCTTGTTTTACCACACAATCTCTTGAATCACCAAATGAAAAGACACCACACAGGTATATATATCAAATATATATGTATTTATTAATAAACAACTCTCTACTAATCTCTTTATGAGATTAGAAGTCAGGAACATATGTACAAATCAAATGTTATCAAAATAAGTTTAGCACAATCGAATTTCACAATCTTAGTTTGGCTAGACCTAGGTCTAGGGCATCTAGAATTGAGGGACCCCCAAGAACCACCCCAGGTAGTTGTAGGAGACCCACAGGGGACGGACGCATTGTCCTGGCACCGGTGCGAGTCCTGTACGAGTCTATGCGAACAGACGCGATTGAGATTTCAATGTTAAAGGTCCCTTGCGTGTTCGAGGCGAACACACCGATCGGTCCTTGTACGAGTCGAAGGACGCGGTTACAGATAGAGTTGCAAGGGAGTTGGACGCGGTGTGTCTAACACAGACGCGAACCATGTACGAGTCAGCGCGATAGTCGCACTTGGAAAGTAAGAGTTTTAGGGCCCTTCTAGGGTAGGTACAAGCAAGTCACTTACAGGGTAAGTAGTTCTAGGGCCCACACCCACAGGAGCACCGTAGTGCTGAAGTTACCTCACCCAGGGGAGCCGGGTGCATAGGTGTTCTTTGGTGTCGGGTCGCGGCGTCGTTTTCAATGGGAGCCAGTGAAGCTTGCTGCTTGCGGCGACAGGAGAAGTGACCGGAGGAATCCAAGCCTGGATTCAGAAGATGGAAGACCTGAAAGCAGAGGGAACAGTGTTCAAAGTCACTTGGCAGTGACTCGGGGCAAGGAAGATGGATGCCCACCGTCGTTGCAAGATTCAGGTCGTTCACGGGGGCCTTGACTCTTCAGCCACGAGGTCCAGGAGGTGTCGACAACAACCAGGAGCTGGATTCGGCGAGTCCCACAATGTCTGCAGCTTACTGCGGTGTCGGCGACTCGATTGGAGCCAACAAGCCTTGGTAACAGCAAGTCTCAGGGAAAGTGTAAAAAGTCAATGGCGCAGACCAGCAAGGTCTGAGGGACTCACCCAGCGAGGGTAAGTCAGGGCAGGCCTGGAGCAACCAGGGGAGCCCTTTGGTTTCTTTAGAAAGTCTTCTGGGGACCCACAAGCCGGCTGGCAAGGGATCGCAAAGATGCCTCGGGAGGATTTGCTCAACAGGGGCCCACGGTCACTCGGGACATGGTAGGCCTCTGATCTTCGGAGGGATTCCTGCTGGAGGCTAGGACCACACGTGATCCAAAGCACAAGTTCGTAGAACGTTGTGAAGGGGTTGCACTTGACAATAGTACATGGTACCCAGGGGTCGCGGTTCCTCATCACTCTTGGGGTCCACTGGCCTCAGCTTCGCTGGGGACTCACGATGGCCTTTGAGAAGTCAGGAAATCTACTTCTTGGGCTGCAGGGACTTCGGACTCCGGCGGGAGCGGCGTAGTTTGCGACCGTCGTTTGTAGTTTTTGGTGCCTGCCAAGCAGGGGAGTCACTCCTTGACTCCAAGGGAGATTCTTCAGTCTTCCAAAGGTAGTGGAACATTGAAGGTCCGGGATTCGTCTTCAGAGCGTCGTCCAGGGAAATCTAGTTTGCAATGCACAGGTTCCCCCTCTTATACTAAAAGAAAGGGAGGGACTAGCTCTATGACCCTACCTATGGGAGGGTCAGGGGAGTGGGTGGCTACACCCACTTCCCTTTGTCCAGTTTCGCGCCAGAGCAGGGGCAGGTAACCCCTGAGCCGGTTTGAACTGGGGTATGCACAGAGGAGCCTTCTGCTCCCCAAAGTGCAGGACTTCAAAGCACTCTAAGAGTGCACCCACCCAGCCCCAATACACTAAACCCTGTCTGGGGGGTGGTCACACCCCCTTGGGACAGGATATCTATTGTTGGGCTTCCTCCACTGCGAGTGTTGGTCATCAGCAGGAGGGCAGCCCAGTGTCTGTGACTGGTGGCATCCATTTTGTGATGCCAGGGCTCTGCAGGATTCTACCGCGTTTCCACAATAGGTACATGTCTATCCCTCTAGAAGGGTGGAATGCTACCCCCGCCGCCAGGACTGGCGGGGGAGTAGTATTCCAAAATGTTTGACACCAAACACGACATGTTTTGATGCAGCCATTCCAAAGTTAGCATTTTACCGCGAGGATAGAATGCACTTAAGAGTATATGGTTTAACCGCATCCACAAACAGCACCAGAGAATGGACTCTGAGAGCTGCAGAGGGGCCCTGCTCAGGCAGAGGCACCCCCTCACATGGAAACTAAGCACCCTGCCCTCAGGATCGATAGGGCCTGCTTTAGGGGTGACTGATAAGTCTCAATGTGTGTGCAGGAGAGATATAGGGGACCTATATCTCAGTGAGGGGTGCTAGCACTTCCTCACCCAGGCTGCAGTAGCAGGCCTGTGGTGTCAGATTTAGTCTGCTTCCCAGGGGTGCATAATACATGCTTCAGCCCCTGGTAGGCCTGTGAAGTACTTATGCCCTTGGTACCTAAGGTACCATATACTAGGGACTCATAAGGTACCACAGTATCCAATCACTAGTGCACCTAGAGTGCACTCCAAGTCATTTACAGAGAAAGCAGATAGGCTGGGGACCTGAATAGCAGGTTCCCAGCCAAACTAAGTCAAAAACCAACAAAACACCAGGAAAAAAGTGGGGGCAACCATGTAGTCAGATTCCACCTTCCTACATAACCCCCCCCCCCCCCAAACGAAAGGAGATGAGGCTAACCTTGTCCAGGTGAGCCTGTATTTACTGAGTGGTCATATAAGGAAGTACCTGCACTAGCATGGTTACCCCCTGTCTTATGGTCCACTAAGTTATCCCTCACCCTAAGGGTATGAGAGGGTCTCCACCATGGGGAATTACTACCTGTGGGGTGTTTTGGTAAAGGACAAGGCTGATGAGGTGTCTGAGCAGGGAAGTGAGACCCTGGGGAAGTTGGTCTCCGTTTCCTCAGATCACTGGTCACCATGTATGCCTGTCTTTCCATGACTGAGCTGCACTTTGCTCTAAGGGTCAACCTTTGGCTGCCTACAGCTGGGGGTTGGGTCCCTTTGGGTGGAACACTGGAGGGACATGGCAGGTTTGGAACCTTTTGGTTCCAGGTTTGCCCTTGCCTAACAGAGTCCTTCTGGGGAAGGTCCCTACACAAAGGTATGGGGGATCCCTCAGTGTGTGGAGGAATTTTCACCTGGCTAGGGCTACTAGACTGGGTGCCCCTAATCTGCTGATGGGGGGTTCCTCTGGACAGGGGGCCCTGTGGGGTCCACTGACCTCCCTGACCTCTGCAGCCCTGGGCTGACTGAGGCAGGGTAGAGAGGGGCAGGTTACCTGCTCCAGACTGGGTACCACCTTGGAAGGGTCCTCTGCCATCAGGGGTGGGGCCAGGCCAGGCCTGACTACCTCTGGGGCAGTTCCTTCACTAGGGGTAGGATCAGTTCCCTGAGGAGGCTGACCCTTACCTGCTGTCTGGGGGGAAGGAGACTTTTCTTCAACCCCTGTGCTCTCTTTTGGGGGAGAGTGGGCCATTCTTCCAGGCTCCATCTCTCCAGCATTTCCCTGGGCTGGGGCTGTGGCCATCACAGCCCCACTAGCTTTTTCAGGGACGCCTAGCATCTTCAGATGGGTTTGGTGTTCAACTTCAGCCCAGGCTGAAATTTCCAGATCATTGCCCATCAGGCAATCTACAGGCAAGTTGGGGGACACTGCCACTCTTTTTGGGCCTGTGACCCCCTCCCAGCTGAGATTGACTATGGCCATGGGGTGATCTGTCCTGACACCTTCAATGTTGGTCACCTGGTACTTAAACTCAGGTAAAAGCTGGTGAGGGGGGACTAGTTTCCCTGCCACCATGGTGACACTAGCCCCTGTGTCCCTGAATGCCACAGCCTTCCGACCATTAATCATTGGCTCCAGTCTGAACCTGCCCAATGCAATGGGACCCATGGTAAAGGTGGCAAATCCTATACCACCATCAGAGTCTGAGGAGTCTGTTGAGGGGGACCTGTCTAAACTAGGGCCCACCTCTGTTCCCCTTGCAAACGCACCTAACCTTTTGGGTGCACTACTCCCAACTGGAGGATTACTACTGGTAGTACCAGGAGGGGTGGTAGTAATAGCTGGAGGAACAGTTTCTTTATTGCCACTCCTGGGGCAACTGGGATCAGTTTTCCAGTGTCCAGGCTTTTTACAGACATGGCAATATGGTTTCTTTTCAGGAGAGGAAGGAGTTTGGGACCCACCCCCAGAAGAGGACTTTTGGGGCCCTGTAGTGGACTTATCCTTAGATTTATCCCCACCTTTCTCTTGGGACTTGGTAGAATCTTTCTTCTGGTCACCACCCTGATTCTTAGGCCTCACCCTGGTTCTGACCCATTTGTCTGCCTTCTTTCCCAATTCTTGGGGAGAGGTCAGATCAGAATCTACCAGGTACTGGTGCAAAAGCTGGTTTTGACAATTATTAAGGATCTGCTCCCTCATAATCAAATTGTACAATCCTTTGAGATCAGTAACCCTACTGCCAATCAGCCAACCCTCCAGAGCCTTGGTTGCACAATCTACAAAGTCAGTCCAGTCCTGAGTCTGTGCCTTCTGGGTGTCTCTGAACTTCAACCTGTACTGCTCAGTGGTTAAGCCAAACCCATCTATCAGTGCACTCTTCAGGACTTCATAGTTATCAGCATCCTCTTCTCTAACAGTGAGGAGCTTGTATCTACCTTTATCTGAAAAGGAGAGCCACAAGATTGCTGCCCACTGCCTTTGGGGGACCTGCTGTACTCTACAGGCCCTCTCCATAGCAGTTATCCACTTGTGGATATCATCCCCACTCTGGTAGGGAGGAACAACCTTGCTCAGGTTCCTATGGTCTGGAATAGATTCTCTGCCTCTAGGGACACTGTTGCTGCCACCAAGGGGTTCTAACCCCTCTCTTCTAGAAGCTCTCTGGATCTCCAGGGCTTCTCTATCTAGTGCCAACTGCTTGGTTCTGAGGGCAACTCTTGCTTTCTCATACTGCAGCAGTTTGCACATTCTGTCAGAGGAGCTCTCTCTTATGGGAAAGTATGAGTTCCTCTGCTGGACAAATTCTCTGCCAGAGTGATAAGAGTGGTCAGATTCCCTGGAAGGGGACCTATGCCTCTCATCCACTCTGTCAGTTCTCTTAGGGAGAATTCCTCTGTCCTTTTCAGGCCCCTTGGAGCCTGGTCCTTCAATCACAGAGTCTTGGTCATTCTGATTTTCATCATCTGACCCAGACACTGTAATTTACCCACCCCCTGATTCAGACCCATTAGCTCCTAGAGCCAATCTAAGATCATCTGCTGTCAGCAGATCTATCAGGTGTAGTGTGGAGGGACTCTGTCCTAGCTTCAGGTGTCTTTCAACACACATGGCTCTCAAGTCAGAGAAAGCCATGTCCTTATACTGAGGCTGAGTGGATCCACTGGTTCCACCCTTTAAGGACATTCTAGTGTTGTGCAGTGTTGTACTACCTACACTAGTTTGTGGCCTACTGATACTAGCTTGAGCTGTAGAAAGGGTGTGCTATCCCTTGGCACACAGCTCTAAGTTCAGTAGAACTTATTGATACTAAGCTTGACTTTATATGTACCTTAAGTACCTATAGTGGTTTTCAGTTAGTAATTCAAATAGAGATTTTCTGGTAAAACAATAGCAAGCTGGAATCCCACACGCTGCCCACCAATGTGAGAAGTTGGCCTGGTATATGCTGTTCACTAATTAAAGTGGACACCTTGCACCAGAACAATTCGACTCTTATGGTAGATAGGTTTAAGACAACCTTTATAGAAAGCTATCCTAGTGGTAGCTGTGGAGAGCAGCCTTCAGGCTAAGTCTTGAAGGAATGTAAAGCAGCTTGTTTTACCACACAATCTCTTGAATCACCAAATGAAAAGACACCACACAGGTATATATATCAAATATATATGTATTTATTAATAAACAACTCTCTACTAATCTCTTTATGAGATTAGAAGTCAGGAACATATGTACAAATCAAATGTTATCAAAATAAGTTTAGCACAATCGAATATCACAATCTTAGTTTGGCTAGACCTAGGTCTAGGGCATCTAGAATCGAGGGACCCCCAAGAACCACCCCAGGTAGTTGTAGGAGACCCACAGGGGACGGACGCGGTGTCCTGGCACCGGTGCGAGTCCTGTACGAGTCTATGCGAACAGACGCGATTGAGATTTCAATGTTAAAGGTCCCTTGCGTGTTCGAGGCGAACACACCGATCGGTCCTTGTACGAGTCGAAGGACGCGGTTACAGATAGAGTTGCAAGGGAGTTGGACGCGGTGTGTCTAACACAGACGCGAACCATGTACGAGTCAGCGCGATAGTCGCACTTGGAAAGTAAGAGTTTTAGGGCACTTCTAGGGTAGCTACAAGCAAGTCACTTACAGGGTAAGTAGTTCTAGGGCCCACACCCACAGGAGCACCGTAGTGCTGAAGTTACCTCACCCAGGGGAGCCGGGTGCATAGGTGTTCTTTGGTGTCGGGTCGCGGCGTCGTTTTCAATGGGAGCCAGTGAAGACTTGCTGCTTGCGGCGACAGGAGAAGTGTCCGGAGGAATCCAAGCCTGGATTCAGAAGATGGAAGACCTGAAAGCAGAGGGGACAGTGTTCAAAGTCACTTGGCAGTGACTCGGGGCAAGGAAGATGGATGCCCACCGTCGTCGCAAGATTCAGGTCGTTCACGGGTGCCTTGACTCTTCAGCCACGAGGTCCAGGAGGCGTCGACGATGACCAGGAGCTGGATTCGGCGTGTCCCACGATGTCTGCAGCTTACTGCGGTGTCGGCGACTCGATTGGAGCCAACAAGCCTTGGTAACAGCAAGTCTCGGGGAAAGTGTAAAAAGTCAATGGCGCAGACCAGCAAGGTCTGAGGGACTCACCCAGCGAAGGTAAGTCAGGGCAGGCCTGGAGCAACCAGGGGAGCCCTTTGGTTTCTTTAGAAAGTCTTCTGGGGACCCACAAGCTGGCTGGCAAGGGATCGCGAAGATGCCTTGGGAGGATTCGCTCAACAGGGGCCCACGGTCACTCGGGACGTGGTAGGCCTCTGATCTTCGGAGGAATTCCTGCTGGAGGCTAGGACCACACGTGGTCCAAAGCACAAGTTCGTAGAACGTTGTGAAGGGGTTGCACTCGACAATAGTGCACGGTACCCAGGGGTCGCGGTTCCTCATCACTCTTGGGGTCCACTGGCCTCAGCTTCGCTGGGGACTCACGATGGCCTTTGAGAAGTCAGGAAATCTACTTCTTGGGCTGCAGGGACTTCGGACTCCGGCGGGAGCGGCGTAGTTTGCGACCATCGTTTGTAGTTTTTGGTGCCTGCCAAGCAGGGGAGTCACTCCTTGACTCCAAGGGAGATTCTTCAGTCTTCCAAAGGTAGTGGAACGTCGAAGGTCCGGGATTCTTCTTCAGAGCGTCGTCCAGGGATATCTAGTTTGCAATGCACAGGTTCCCCCTCTTATACTAAAAGAAAGGGAGGGACTAGCTCTATGACCCTACATATGGGAGGGTCAGGGGAGTGGGTGGCTACACCCACTTCCCTTTGTCCAGTTTCGCGCCAGAGCAGGGGCAGGTAGCCCCTGAGCCGGTTTGAACTGGGGTATGCACAGAGGAGCCTTCTGCTCCCCCAGTGCAGGACTTCAAAGCACTCTAAGAGTGCACCCACCCAGCCCCAATACACTAAACCCTGTCTGGGAGGTGGTCACACCCCCTTGGGACAGGATATCTATTGTTGGGCTTCCTCCACTGCGAGTGTTGGTCATCAGCAGGAGGGCAGCCCAGTGTCTGTGACTGGTGGCATCCATTTTGTGATGCCAGGGCTCTGCAGGATTCTACCGCGTTTCCACAGTAGGTACATGTCTATCCCTCTAGAAGGGTGGAATGCTACCCCGCCGCCAGGACTGGCGGGGGAGTAGTATTCCAAGATGTTTGACACCAAACACGACATGTTTTGATGCAGCCATTCCAAAGTTAGCATTTTACCGCGAGGATATAATGCACTTAAGAGTATATGGTTTAACCGCATCCACAAACAGCACCAGAGAATGGACTCTGAGAGCTGCAGAGGGGCCCTGCTCAGGCAGAGGCACCCCCTCACATAGAAACTAAGCACCCTGCCCTCAGGATTGATAGGGCCTGCCTTAGGGGTGACTGATAGGTTTAAATGTGTGTGCAGGAGAGATATAGGGAACCTATATCTCAGTGAGGGGTGCTAGCACTTCCTCACCCAGGCTGCAGTAGCAGGCCTGTGGTGTCAGATTTAGTCTGCTTCCCAGGGGTGGCATAATACATGCTTCAGCCCCTGGTAGGCCTGTGAAGTACCTATGCCCTTGGTACCTAAGGTACCATATACTAGGGACTCATAAGGTACCACAGTATCCAATCACTAGTGCACCTAGAGTGCACTCCAAGTCATTTAAAGAGAAAGCAGATAGGCTGGGGACCTGAATAGCAGGTTCCCAGCCAAACTAAGTCAAAAACCAACAAAACACCAGGAAAAAAGTGGGGGCAACCATGTAGTCAGATTCCACCTTCCTACATAACCCCCCCAAACGAAAGGAGATGAGGCTAACCTTGTCCAGGTGAGCCTGTATTTACTGAGTGGCCATATAAGGAAGTACCTGCACTAGCATGGTTACCCCCTGTCTTATGGTCCACTAAGTTATCCCTCACCCTAAGGGTATGAGAGGGTCTCCACCATGGGGAATTACTACCTGTGGGGTGTTTTGGTAAAGGACAAGGCTGATGAGGTGTCTGAGCAGGGAAGTGAGACCCTAGGGAAGTTGGTCTCAGTTTCCTCAGATCACTGGTCACCATGTATGCCTGTCTTTCCATGACTGAGCTGCACTTTGCTCTAAGGGTCAACCTTTGGCTGCCTACAGCTGGGGGTTGGGTCCCTTTGGGTGGAACACTGGAGGGACATGGCAGGTTTGGAACCTTTTGGTTCCAGGTTTGCCCTTGCCTAACAGAGTCCTTCTGGGGAAGGTCCCTACACAAAGGTATGGGGGATCCCTCAGTGTGTGGAGGAATTTTCACCTGGCTAGGGCTACTAGACTGGGTGCCCCTAATCTGCTGATGGGGGGTTCCTCTGGACAGGGGGCCCTGTGGGGTCCACTGACCTCCCTGACCTCTGCAGCCCTGGGCTGACTGAGGCAGGGTAGAGAGGGGCAGGTTACCTGCTCCAGACTGGGTACCACCTTGGAAGGGTCCTCTGCCATCAGGGGTGGGGCCAGGCCAGGCCTGACTACCTCTGGGGCAGTTCCTTCACTAGGGGTAGGATCAGTTCCCTGAGGAGGCTGACCCTTACCTGCTGTCTGGGGGGAAGGAGACTTTTCTTCAACCCCTGTGCTCTCTTTTGGGGGAGAGTGGGCCATTCTTCCAGGCTCCATCTCTCCAGCATTTCCCTGGGCTGGGGCTGTGGCCATCACAGCCCCACTAGCTTTTTCAGGGACGCCTAGCATCTTCAGATGGGTTTGGTGTTCAACTTCAGCCCAGGCTGAAATTTCCAGATCATTGCCCATCAGGCAATCTACAGGCAAGTTGGGGGACACTGCCACTCTTTTTGGGCCTGTGACCCCCTCCCAGCTGAGATTGACTATGGCCATGGGGTGATCTGTCCTGACACCATCAATGTTGGTCACCTGGTACTTAAACTCAGGTAAAAGCTGGTGAGGGGGACTAGTTTCCCTGCCACCATGGTGACACTAGCCCCTGTGTCCCTGAATGCCACAGCCTTCCGACCATTAATCATTGGCTCCAGTCTGTACCTGCCCAATGCAATGGGACCCATGGTAAAGGTGGCAAATCCTATACCACCATCAGAGTCTGAGGAGTCTGTTGAGGGGGACCTGTCTAAACTAGGGCCCACCTCTGTTCCCCTTGCAAAAGCACCTAACCTTTTGGGTGCACTACTCCCAACTGGAGGATTACTACTGGTAGTACCAGGAGGGGTGGTAGTAATAGCTGGAGGAACAGTTTCTTTATTGCCAATCCTGGGGCAACTGGGATCAGTTTTCCAGTGTCCAGGCTTTTTACAGACATGGCAATATGGTTTCTTTTCAGGAGAGGAAGGAGTTTGGGACCCACCCCCAGAAGAGGACTTTTGGGGCCCTGTAGTGGACTTATCCTTAGATTTATCCCCACCTTTCTCTTGGGACTTGGTAGAATCTTTCTTCTGGTCACCACCCTGATTCTTAGGCCTCACCCTGGTTCTGACCCATTTGTCTGCCTTCTTTCCCAATTCTTGGGGAGAGGTCAGATCAGAGTCCACCAGGTACTGGTGCAAAAGCTGGTTTTGACAATTATTAAGGATCTGCTCCCTCATAATCAAATTGTACAATCCTTTGAGATCAGTAACCCTACTGCCAATCAGCCAACCCTCCAGAGCCTTGGTTGCACAATCTACAAAGTCAGTCCAGTCCTGAGTCTGTGCCTTCTGGGTGTCTCTGAACTTCAACCTGTACTGCTCAGTGGTTAAGCCAAACCCATCTATCAGTGCACTCTTCAGGACTTCATAGTTATCAGCATCCTCTTCTCTAACAGTGAGGAGCTTGTCTCTACCTTTATCTGAAAAGGAGAGCCACAAGATTGCTGCCCACTGCCTTTGGGGGACCTGCTGTACTCTACAGGCCCTCTCCATAGCAGTTATCCACTTGTGGATATCATCCCCACTCTGGTAGGGAGGAACAACCTTGCTCAGGTTCCTATGGTCTGGAATAGATTCTCTGCCTCTAGGGACACTGTTGCTGCCACCAAGGGGTTCTAACCCCTCTCTTCTAGAAGCTCTCTGGATCTCCAGGGCTTCTCTATCTAGTGCCAACTGCTTGGTTCTGAGGGCAACTCTTGCTTCCTCATACTGCAGCAGTTTGCACATTCTGTCAGAGGAGCTCTCTCTTATGGGAAAGTATGAGTTCCTCTGCTGGACAAATTCTCTGCCAGAGTGATAAGAGTGGTCAGATTCCCTGGAAGGGGACCTATGCCTCTCATCCACTCTGTCAGTTCTCTTAGGGAGAATTCCTCTGTCCTTTTCAGGCCCCTTGGAGCCTGGCCCTTCAATCACAGAGTCTTGGTCATTCTGATTTTCATCATCTGACCCAGACACTGTAATTGACCCACCCCCTGATTCAGACCCATTAGCTCCTAGAGCCAATCTAAGATCATCTGCTGTCAGCAGATCTATCAGGTGTAGTGTGGAGGGACTCTGTCCTAGCTTCAGGTGTCTTTCAACACACATGGCTCTCAAGTCAGAGAAAGCCATGTCCTTATACTGAGGCTGAGTGGATCCACTGGTTCCACCCTTTAAGGACATTCTAGTGTTGTGCAGTGTTGTACTACCTACACTAGTTTGTGGCCTACTGATACTAGCTTGAGCTGTAGAAAGGGTGTGCTATCCCTTGGCACACAGCTCTAAGTTCAGTAGAACTTATTGATACTAAGCTTGACTTTATATGTACCTTAAGTACCTATAGTGGTTTTCAGTTAGTAATTCAAATAGAGATTTTCTGGTAAAACAATAGCAAGCTGGAATCCCACACGCTGCCCACCAATGTGAGAAGTTGGCCTGGTATATGCTGTTCACTAATTAAAGTGGACACCTTGCACCAGAACAATTCGACTCTTATGGTAGATAGGTTTAAGACAACCTTTATAGAAAGCTATCCTAGTGGTAGCTGTGGAGAGCAGCCTTCAGGCTAAGTCTTGAAGGAATGTAAAGCAGCTTGTTTTACCACACAATCTCTTGAATCACCAAATGAAAAGACACCACACAGGTATATATATCAAATATATATGTATTTATTAATAAACAACTCTCTACTAATCTCTTTATGAGATTAGAAGTCAGGAACATATGTACAAATCAAATGTTATCAAAATAAGTTTAGCACAATCGAATATCACAATCTTAGTTTGGCTAGACCTAGGTCTAGGGCATCTAGAATCGAGAGACCCCAAGAACCACCCCAGGTAGTTGTAGGAGACCCACAGGGGACGGACGCGGTGTCCTGGCACCGGTGCGAGTCCTGTACGAGTCTATGCGAACAGACGCGATTGAGATTTCAATGTTAAAGGTCCCTTGCGTGTTCGAGGCGAACACACCGATCGGTCCTTGTACGAGTCGAAGGACGCGGTTACAGATAGAGTTGCAAGGGAGTTGGACGCGGTGTGTCTAACACAGACGCGAACCATGTACGAGTCAGCGCGATAGTCGCACTTGGAAAGTAAGAGTTTTAGGGCACTTCTAGGGTAGCTACAAGCAAGTCACTTACAGGGTAAGTAGTTCTAGGGCCCACACCCACAGGAGCACCGTAGTGCTGAAGTTACCTCACCCAGGGGAGCCGGGTGCATAGGTGTTCTTTGGTGTCGGGTCGCGGCGTCGTTTTCAATGGGAGCCAGTGAAGACTTGCTGCTTGCGGCGACAGGAGAAGTGTCCGGAGGAATCCAAGCCTGGATTCAGAAGATGGAAGACCTGAAAGCAGAGGGGACAGTGTTCAAAGTCACTTGGCAGTGACTCGGGGCAAGGAAGATGGATGCCCACCGTCGTCGCAAGATTCAGGTCGTTCATGGGTGCCTTGACTCTTCAGCCACGAGGTCCAGGAGGCGTCGACGATGACCAGGAGCTGGATTCGGCGTGTCCCACAATGTCTGCAGCTTACTGCGGTGTCGCCGACTCGATTGGAGCCAACAAGCCTTGGTAACAGCAAGTCTCGGGGAAAGTGTAAAAAGTCAATGGCGCAGACCAGCAAGGTCTGAAGGACTCACCCAGCAAAGGTAAGTCAGGGAAGGCCTGGAGCAACCCGAGGAGCCCTTTGGTTTCTTTAGAAAGTCTTCTGGGAACCCACAAGCCGGCTGGCAAGGGATCGTGAAGACGCCTTGGAAGGATTCGCTCAACAGGGGCCCACGGTCACTCGGGACGTGGTAGGCCTCTGATCTTCAGAGGGATTCCTGCTGGAGGCTAGGACCACATGTGGTCCAAAGCACAAGTTCGTAGAACGTTGTGAAGGGGTTGCACTCGACAATAGTGCATGGTACCCAGGGGTCGCGGTTCCTCATCACTCTTGGGGTCCACTGGCCTCAGCTTCGCTGTGGACTCACGATGGCCTTTGAGAAGTTAGGAAATCTACTTCTTGGGCTGCAGGGACTTCGGACTCCGGCGGGAGCGGCGTAGTTTGCGACCATCGTTTGTAGTTTTTGGTGCCTGCCAAGCAGGGGAGTCACTCCTTGACTCCAAGGGAGATTCTTCAGTCTTCCAAAGGTAGTGGAACGTCGAAGGTCCGGGATTCTTCTTCAGAGCGTCGTCCAGGGAAATCTAGTTTGCAATGCACAGGTTCCCCCTCTTATACTAAAAGAAAGGGAGGGACTAGCTCTATGACCCTACCTATGGGAGGGTCAGGGGAGTGGGTGGCTACACCCACTTCCCTTTGTCCAGTTTCGCGCCAGAGCAGGGGCAGGTAGCCCCTGAGCCGGTTTGAACTGGGGTATGCACAGAGGAGCCTTCTGCTCCCCCAGTGCAGGACTTCAAAGCACTCTAAGAGTGCACCCACCCAGCCCCAATACACTAAACCCTGTCTGGGAGGTGGTCACACCCCTTGGGACAGGATATCTATTGTTGGGCTTCCTCCACTGCGAGTGTTGGTCATCAGCAGGAGGGCAGCCCAGTGTCTGTGACTGGTGGCATCCATTTTGTGATGCCAGGGCTCTGCAGGATTCTACCGCGTTTCCACAGTAGGTACATGTCTATCCCTCTAGAAGGGTGGAATGCTACCCCCGCCGCCAGGACTGGTGGGGGGTAGTATTCCAAGATGTTTGACACCAAACACGACATGTTTTGATGCAGCCATTCCAAAGTTAGCATTTTACCGCGAGGATATAATGCACTTAAGAGTATATGGTTTAACCGCATCCACAAACAGCACCAGAGAATGGACTCTGAGAGCTGCAGAGGGGCCCTGCTCAGGCAGAGGCACCCCCTCACATGGAAACTAAGCACCCTGCCCTCAGGATCGATAGGGCCTGCCTTAGGGGTGACTGATAAGTCTCAATGTGTGTGCAGGAGAGATATAGGGGACCTATATCTCAGTGAGGGGTGCTAGCACTTCCTCACCCAGGCTGCAGTAGCAGGCCTGTGGTGTCAGATTTAGTCTGCTTCCCAGGGGTGGCATAATACATGCTTCAGCCCCTGGTAGGCCTGTGAAGTACTTATGCCCTTGGTACCTAAGGTATCATATACTAGGGACTCATAAGGTACCACAGTATCCAATCACTAGTGCACCTAGAGTGCACTCCAAGTCATTTAAAGAGAAAGCAGATAGGCTGGGGACCTGAATAGCAGGTTCCCAGCCAAACTAAGTCAAAAACCAACAAAACACCAGGAAAAAAGTGGGGGCAACCATGTAGTCAGATTCCACCTTCCTACAATCACAGACTGCTTCTCCCTGCAAGAGTCGGAGCCCCGACTCAGCCAACAGGGGAAACGAAGGGAAGTTGCTGTATGCTGCGCAGGCCAAGCTCAGCGAAACCAGCTACCGCAAACCATGACAAGGGTATACAAAACAGTGGTGCTCTAGGCACCCTTACCGGACCACCCTCAGTAGCGCTGCGGCTCCAGGAACGGAATAAACGGCACCCGACTGGTGCCCCGGAAGTTCTTTTATTCCAGCGCTGCCTCCCGTATCTACGTGCAATACGCCAATTCCCCATGGCATCATGGGAGTTGAAGTCTTTCCTAATTTCACAGGAACCCGTACGTGTCTGACAGTGTTCTAGGTGCGCCCTGTTCTTCGGAGGTGCGTTGCGACAACGTGCTGCATAACAAACAAAATTAGCCACACCCATCAGATTATGTAATACTTGTAAGGAGTCTGTCGAGGGCCACTAAAGTCTTGATGCACATAAATACAGGCCACCTCAGCAGAGGGAGAGACCAGAGCAGGTTGACAAACCGGGAGGCACCATGGAGTGGGAGATACACATGCCATGGACTGTGAAGGGAGGCAGGGGACAGACTTGAGGGTAGAAACAGCCTAGTTCGTTGTCACAGGATTAGGGAAAGTATCAGCATGGCAGTGAAGGAGGTGTGAGAGCACCATGGCTCATTATCAACAGAGCAGGGGTGTGGGAGGAAGGAGAGAGATATAGAAAGGCATGAGTGACGTAAAGGAGCTTCACATTCGATCCGATGGAGTTCTAAATGACAAATGATAGGTAAAAAAACAAAATAAAAGATAGTTCCCTGACATCAGCAATGGAAGAATATCAGAACGTAGGGGGCACTACAGGATTACAACTCATCTTCTTCCTTCTCAGTTATAATTGTATTGTCTGGCCCAAAGGCTCTATTATGCTTCTCTTTCTTCATAGCAGCCAATTAAAACAATTTAAACAATGTTCTACATTTCCCATCAGCCTCAAGAACAGTGTTCCATCACATAGTCCACCAATCACCATACAAGTCACCCTCCAAATATGACAAGCACCATTTCTGTGCCCCTTTCTTTGCTGCTATGCAGAAGAAATCAGTGGTGTCTGTAAAGTTGTGGGCCCTAAGCCCACATGCTGAATAAATAACTAACACAGACACCAGAAGTAAGTGCGTAGAACTGGCCCAAGGAACATACACCCGGCCCCTTTTATTGGCAGGGTCACCTGACTGGTGATGCCTGTGATGGATGGATGTGGGGTGGGGGTTAAAGCAACCTCAGAAGAGGGGCTGCATCATTGAGTGTCCAGTGTCATGACCCTGACTTCCTTGTGTTCTCACTCCTCCTGTACCTTGTGTGTGTGTGGGGCTTGCAGGATCGATCACACGTCTCAATGCCTCCATGGCTGTTCATGGACCTCATTGCCCTGTAGGCTTGACAATGTTCTTAGCATGGTAATTATCCCCTGGGGCCCTAGGCCACTGAGTCATGAAACACTAAAGTACAAACAGTAACATCCCCAGGTCCTTCAGGCTGACTCATCATGACTATGGTGATATTTGGGCTACCTCATAGGCACATGACTATCGGGATATTTGGGCTGATTCAGAAGCACATGATTTAGGGCATGGGTACTCACAAACTTTCTCTCGGGGGCCAAATTTACAGTGTGGTTTGTGGTCGAGGGCCGCACCGGTGGGGGCGGGGTCAGTGGGGGAGGGGGGCGGGGCTAGAGCAACAAAAAAAAATATGACCATGAGGTTGAACACAGGCCCCTGCAGCGGACGCCTTCGTCCACTGAGCCGCCAGACCCGGCATACACACATCTCTCTCTCACTCTATCTATCTCTCTCTCTCTCTCTCTCTCTCTCTCTCTCGCTCTGTCTCCCTCCCTCTCTCTCCCTCCCTCCCTCTCTCTATCTCTCCCTCCCTCTCGCTCTCTATCTCTCCCTCCCTCTCTCTCTCTCCGTCTCCCTCCCTCCCTCTCCCTCTCTCTCCCTCTCTCTCTCCCTCTCCCTCTGTCTCCCTCCCTCTGTCTCCCTCTGTCTGTCTCCCTCTGTCTCCCTCCCTCTGTCTCCCTCCCTCTGTCTCCCTCCCTCTGTCTCCCTCTATCTGTCTCCCTCTATCTGTCTCCCTCCCTCTCTGTCGCCCTCCTCCCTCTGTCTGTCTCCCTCTGTCTGTCGCCCTCCTCCCTCTATCTGTCTCCCTCCCTCTGTCTGTCGCCCTCCTCCCTCTGTCTGTCTCCCTCTGTCTGTCGCCCTCCTCCCTCTGTCTCCCTCTGTCTGTCGCCCTCCTCCCTCCCTCTGTCTCACTCTGTCTCTGTCTCCCTCTCTGTCTGTCTCCCTCTGTCTGTCTCCCTCCCTCTGTCTCCCTCCCTCTGTCTCCCTCTGTCTGTCTCCCTCTCTCTCTGTCTCCCTCTGTCTATCTCCCTCCCTCTATCTCCCTCAGTCTGTCTCCCTCTGTCTCCCTCTCCCTCCCTCTGTCTCCCCCCTCTGTCTCCCTCTGCCTCCCTCTGTCTCCCTCCCTCTGTCTCCTTCTCCCTCTGCCTCCCTCTGTCTCCCTCCCTCCCTCTGTCTCCCTCTCTCTCTCTGTCTCCCTCTCTGTCTCCCTCTGTCTGTCTGTCTCCCTCTGTCTGTTGCCCTTTGTCTCCCTCTCTCCCCTCTGTTTCCCTCTCTGTCTCCCTCCCTCTGTCTCCCTCTCTCTCCCTCTGTCTGTCTCCCTCTCTCTCTGTCTCCCTCTCTCTCTGTCTCCCTCCCTCTGTCTGTCTCCCTCTGTCTGTCTCCCTCTGTCTCCCTCTGTCTGTCTCCCTCTTCCTCCCTCTGTCTCCCCCTGACTCCCTCCCTCTGTCTCCCTCTGCCTCCCTCCCTCCCTCTCCCTCCCTGTCTCCCTCTCCCTCTGTCTCCCTCTGCCTCCCTCTGTCTTCCTCCCTCTGTCTCCCTCCCTCTGTCTCCTTCTCTCTGTCTCCCTCTGTCTGTTGCCCTCTGTCTCCCTCTCCCTCCCTCTGTCTCCCTCTCTCTCTCTCTCCCTCTGTCTCCCTCTCTCTGTCTCCCTCTCTCTGTCTCCCTCCCTCTGTCTCCCTCTCTCTGTCTGTCTCCCTCTGTCTGTCTCCCTCTGTCTGTCTCCCTCTCTCTGTCTCCCTCTCTCTGTCTCCCTCTCTCCGTTTCCCTCCCTCTGTCTCCCCCTGACTCCCTCTCTCTGTCTCCCTCTGCCTCCCTCCCTCTGTTTCCCTCTCTCTCTGTCTCCCTCTCTCTGTCTCCCTCCCTCTGTCTGTCTCCCTCTCTCTGTCTCCCTCTCTCTGTCACCCTCTGTCTTCCCCTCTCTGTCTCCCTCCCTCTGTCTGTCTCCCTCTCTCTGTCACCCTCTGTCACCTCACCCCGCGTGTGTGTCAGCCCGGGCTGAGACAGCTTCCCGGGCACACACACAGCCGCACCCGAGTACTTCACAGGTCTTTAAAAGACCATTCACTTGTTAATGAGGCTTTGTTGTATTTCACCTCTTCTTAGCGCCCCTGCATCTCCACTCAGAGTCGAGATGTAGGGGCGCTAAGAAGAGGTGAAATACAACAAAGCCTCATTAACAAGTGAATGGTCTTTTAAAGAATCGCTCGCCCCCCATAGAGCGCTGCTGCAACCAGCGGTGTTTGCTGACACTTTAAAAAAAAAAAAAAAAAAAACACAGGTAGGATATCTGCAAGGTCCGCGGGCCGCCAAGGAAGGCTTGCCGGGCCGCTGGCGGCCCGCGGGCCGTACTATGAGTACCCGTGATTTAGGGTATATTTGGGCTGACTCAGAGCCACATAGCTATGGGGACATTTGGGCTGACTCATAGGCACGTGACTATGGGGATATTTTGGCTGACTCCAGGTTTTGGGAACGTATTTATGCCGCACTCGAACCCCGAGGCAGTGCTTGGCTTACCCACTGTTTGAAGAGGACTTATCCTCTTCAGCGATCCCGCTCACCTGAACGTCTCCCCGACCCTGCCGAGCTTCTTCTGCATTGCGGCTCTCCTGCAAATCTCTGACGCTACTGACATCTTCTCCCCTACAAATCCATCAACTCAGCGAAATGCATCACTGCAATGCTGCACGTGTCTCCTGCTAACCTCCGATGCTGCGGACATCTTCTCCCCTGCAAATCCAGCGACGCAGCGAACATTACCCCTGCAACGCTGCACCTAAAAGGAAGAAACATGGTTAAGTACCATCCTTAAGGTTAGTGCACTAACGGAAAGCCTATCAGGCAAAGACTTGTTTTTATGATGCCGAAAATCAGAAAACAGGACAACTCTAGAACATTGAGACATTGTGGGTATTATTTAACATGCATACCGAGGCCTTTATATTAGCGCCCAGTGACATTCTTATGTGCCATCATTTATTGGGCTGTAGTCTATGAATCCAAAAGCACACTCTTGCGCACCTTATGCCTAGTGCTGAACAAACAAGGTGTACCTTAGTGTGTTATGTGAAAACACGATATAGCTTCTGCCGGGAGTGCTACTACTCCAAGGGTAACAGTTGATTCTTGGAAGTCTATGCAGCAATAGATTATCATGTGAGTGACTGTTAGTATGCATGTCAAAGGCGGGAGGGAATATTTCATGACTACTCATTTGTTGAATAACCACTCTACTTGTATTTGTAGTACAGCTCACCGCGCACTACATTACACACATATCACGATGACGCTCTCTAGGACTGAGAAGAGACGTACGTACGACTCCAAGAAGATGGTGGCTGAGCTCAAAGGCATGCAAGTCTCTCTGTTTGGTATTCTGTCCCAACCCCCCTACCCTTCTGGGGCAGCAGTTGATTCACAGTCACAATTCCCTGAACAGACGCCACCCTAGGAGAGATAGGAGGTTCAGCATCATCTTTGCAGACAAGAGCCAAATGAGTGGCATGACATCCAGTAGGGTACTACATTCCTCCCAAACTCCAAACAAAAATGACAACAAGTCCAACTGGTGGAAACAAAACAAAAATAAACTGGACACCACGTAGTCCATCAGTCTCTAGAGTCAAACAACAGGACAGCAGGGGACACATGGACTGATAAAGCTGGCTGCAACACGACATCTCTGCTCGCATTCATAACTTAACCTGAGGTGTTTAGGATACGAACGGTGTCTCAGAGATGTCAGGACCTTCTGGCAACATACCGGATGGAATCATGTCCATAGTCGGGAGTTGGTCCATTCTGCTGATGTTCAGGCAGACTTCTGGTTGGCGTCCATGATTCAAAAACATGGTGCAACGGGAGTGTTGTCAGAGTCGACTACAAAATATCCATCACGAAGCTTACTTTGGTGATGGTGCTTGGCTAGTTGAAAACAGTCTGCAACCTGTTGAGGTCCCTGCTGCCAGGTCTTGCTACCTCCTGGAATACGTCGGTGGGGCAGTGTCAAGTCCCTCTCTCACTTGTAAAGGACCCTTGGATGGGTTGCCACAGGACTGTGTGTGGTCTGCTTAGGTGGGGCACGTGTGCCACGTCTCGGCCACTTCAAGACCGCCGAAGAGCCACTGCTTAGTCGCTTGTGCAACCACAGGGGTAGATGGGTCCTGGTCAACACTTGATCTCCCCACCAGGATGCGGATGTAGGTAGTTGCTGGTTGACTGATTCTTCACAGAATGTCATTGGCACTTCTTGCTTGGTGGTATCATGACGATATGGGACTCCACTCTGGTTATTCGATACTCCATGTGTCGGTAGTGATGACACAGTAGACAGCGGCTGGCAGGATGGGATTTGCCAGTCGTGTGAACCTGTACGACAGGTGGGGCCGACTTGCCTTCATGATCACAGGCATTCCTTCTTGAGTCATCGACATCATGGAGTGATGGTGGCCAGGTGCTTACATTCTTTCTTTTGGAGGCATCTGCATCCTTTTGCCTGAATGCTCTGGGTAGCAGAGCTGTCGGTAACTGTGTCTGGATGGTTACGCTGGAAAGAGTGGTGCCGAGACTCGGTTCGTGCATGCTTGCAGCTTACTCTCGGTTTTCCTGCTGTGCCAGATTGTCCTTTCTTCACCTCATTTGACTTGTTCATGTGGATAGATAGGCTCTGTCAATGACCAGCGTCATCTCGGGTGTGGCTTTCAGGCCTGTCCACTCTTGATCTTCTCTCCTTATGGGCTTGGTCAGTCATCAGGTTTCCCAGTGTGAACCGGCAGAAAACACTTCCACTTCCTCTTATTCACCTTCCTTTGAATGTTGCATTTGAAACTTCTCACTGCTAGAGTCTCTTCTGGGTCCAGCGGCATGCACCGTCTTCTAGACTATGACGGTGAGACTTCTAGTCGCTTGGGTCTCTTCTCCCTCTGGGTGCAGCAGCATGCACCTTCTTTGGGACCCACCAACAGGGCCTCACAGTGCTCAACTGTCTCTGTTGTCCTGTTACCAGCCTCGAGTGTTTGGTGATGATCAGGACGGTTGCTGATCCAGTTCTAGTCTTCTCCAGGCCTATGTGGTGTCCGGCCATGTGTTCACTCTTCAGGGACCTTCTTGGAGCTCCCACTCCATGGGTAGATTTGTGTGGCTGGCCCTCCGTCCCGAGGGTCTTTCCGCTGCTGACAGTCGTCTTCTCTGGGTCGGTGTGGCGTCATGTCACATGTTGCACATTTCCTCCCCAGGGACCTTCTTGGAGCTTCTACTCCATGTTGTTCCCTCTTCCGGGACCTCCTTCCATGGGCAGTAGGAAGCTGTGATTCTGTCCCACTTTTTTCTGGGTGGCAAAGGACCTGAGCCTTGAGGCATCGATGCCATCAGGCATGTCTGGTGGGGTGTGGTATGGTATGCCTTGAGGTTGCTGGACGGTGTGGTTCTTGTGCCTGGACCACTGTCACGGCGTTGTGTGCTTCTGTCCACCTTCTGGTCTGGCCTCGCTTTCCTTGGACCTTCTCCTGCCTGGGATTGTGGGCATCTGGCCGGCATGGACATCCAGTGTGGTGTCTATGGGAGTTCTCAGTCTCTTTAGTGGATGTCACTTGGAGGGTTGCACCTTGTGATATAGGTGCCTTTCTGTGATGCCACCCCTTCTTTGTTGTGTGTAGACAAGGTGAGAGTGCTCTCCTCTTGATCCGCTCATCACATCAGGGGACAGTGGGCTTCGATCAGGTTTGTGGCAGGGCCGGCAAGGACCGTCCGGTACTGCGGCGCCTCGATAGCACCATATCCATACTATGCTGCCAATCATTGCCCTCATGTGTCGCTCTGGCTGCACCGCATGTAGAGTTGGTTCTGTGTAGGCTGTGGCCTAGCTGGTCTATGCCTCTCTCACTCCACTGGGGCCCCTCCCGGCCCTTGTGATTCCAGTAAAGTGGTGGCCTGACTCCTGCTCGCTGCATTTCCTTTGGTAGGTAGTGCCCTGTGCCACCCATTTGCATAGCTGTGGGGGCTGAGGGGAGGGGTGGCTCACTCTTTGCTTCTCCTTCTTGTACCTGTAGCCTCCTATGCCAGCATGGTGCTAGCACCCAGAGTCTTTCTATTTTGTTATATGTGTTGGTGCCCTAGCAAGCTGATGCTCAATTTCTCTTCGGTGTATTTTCTGTAGGTGTCCTCATATTCTGCTGCTCAAACTCTTTATCAAGGCCTTCCTTGTGTTCGCTCTGAGTTATGGAGGGACCGCTCACCACTTATACTTCTGAATAGGCCTGGGCGGAGCTCGCAGAGTTTCACTCTGTGGAATTCTGCAGAGTTACCAGAAAACTCTGACAAATTCCGCGGAGTTCCGTGGGCGGCGGAGGTACCACCGGCTCCATATACATGCTGTGCGTTTTCAATAAGCTTGCATGGCACACATTGACCTGCCACCATGAACACTTAAATAAACACCAATTAAACCACTCCCCATCCAGCAGCCGAGAAACAATCAAAGCACATGCCCATTATAATCATTTCCACAGCCTGCCTTACCTCAAAGCGTGTTTAATGCAACTGCAAGACAATTACGCAGATGCATTGGGGTGCTGGCACAGCTGTTCTCATCACCACTGCCCATCATTCAGGAATAATAAATAATGCAGTAGCTGTCATCATCGCCCCTCTCTGATCAAAGAAGTTAGAACGTGGATTCCCCGCACTCCTGCTTCCCAATAAAATTCATGCAGGCATGCCCAATGAAAGAAAATGCAGCCGAAAAAGAAAAAGCATAATATGTGCGTTCTATCATGCTCAATAAAAATATAACTTACCCCAATTACTACGGTGTTGTCACCTTTAAATTTTAGAAGGAATGTATTGCCCCAAAGGATTGCGGCTTAATTCAGAGGCTTGAACCTGCACATTACTTTTATACTGCAATAGGCTGGGTCTGCCATCGCGGCTCCATCCGCTGATAAACACTTAGTGATTGTTATTCTCCTTACGGCGAATGGACTTGTTTTAGGAACATACTCCCCTCCCCTCCTTCCTAGTCCCTAGCTATCTGTGGGCAGCAGCTGTTGGAGACGATTTGGGCAGAAGCGGGGGTTCGCAGATTTCTGCTTCCTCCAGTCCCAGTATCATTGGAATGAGCAGGCCGATGTAAAGCACTAGCAGGGAGCACACCAGCACCTGCTGCTAGAAGGAAAGAGCCATGGCAGGTCTTCCAGGCATGAGTTTGGGCTTCAGCCCGGAGATAGGCATTCTAGCAAGGCATTCTTTTTCCTTCCTGACTGTGCCAATGAGGAACAGAGCAACAGGCATGTGGTGATGGACCACACGGAAACGGTTTTGTTCATATGAAGAAGTTTATTATAGTCGAAGAGCCCAGAGCAGCCGGTCGGGGCGCCACTCAGCGGGAACTGCAGTGGAATCCCAACCATCGCCTGGGACATGCCAGGCACAATCGTAAGTATACAAGAAATGCGAGGGCATGCAGGAGTATGATGTCATGTTGTACAAAAAATGTGGACATGCGATCAGAAGTGAAGTGTGAGCCGCTATCAGTGACTGTTTGTTTAGGTGACCCTTCAATAAAGAAAACTTGCTTTAAAAACTCAATAGCTGACTCTGAGTCTGTAGATTTCACAAAAGAGAAGTACGTCCATGTTGAATGATAATCTAGTAACAGTACCAAGTACCTCATATGATCAGGTAATAGTATTAATGGTCCCGAAAAGTCTAACCCTAATTTCTCCCATGCAGAATCTGGATACTGGACAGGGTGTAAAGCATTGTATTGTTGTGTTTTCTCCAGTGTTTGTCAGATGTGAGTCATTCAGGGCACTTGTCAATTAAGAACTTTACTTGGGCATCAATACCATGGCCACCAGTAGTACTGTTTAATACTCATGATGGTTTTCGTGGAGCCTAAATGGCCTTGGTGTGCCTGTTTAACAATAGAACCCCTTAGTTTTGTGGGAGGTACTTATAGAACCCCCCTCATGAGCAACCCATTGGCCAAGGACAGTTCATCTGCTACTTGACCGAACGATTTTAAAGGCCCAGTTAGGGTTCTCTTCTCTGGCCAACCCTAAATGACATACTCACTGACTTTACACCAGATTTCATCGTCCTGACAAGCAGCCAACCAGTCCAGTTTACTCAGCCCAGCACAATATTCAACACTAATGGCATCCACAGAAGCCACACTGACAACATCATCCACAAAGTCATCTTCTTCCACATCCTCAACAGGCATTCGTGAAAGGCAATCAGCACAAACGTTTTTTCCACCTGGAACATGTCTAATCTCAAATACAAATTCATGTAACTTGGAGACTAATCTCGTTAATCTTGCTGACAAGTTGTTATTTGCTCCTGTCGAAAAAATGTGCACCAGAGGCTTATGGTCCATCTGTAGAACAAACTCACGACCCCAGACATACATTTTGAATTTGAGAACAGCCCATACACACGCTAATGCCTCCCGTTTGATAGTGCTATTTAGTTTTTCACATTGTTTGTTGTTCATATGAAGAAGTTATTCCAGTCGAAGAGCCCACGATGCGCCCAGAGCAGCCGGTTGGGACGCCACCCAGCGGGAATTGCTGTGGAATCCCAACCATCGTCTGGGACACTCGAGGCACAATCGTAAGTATACAAGAAATGTGAGGGCATGCAGGGTTACAGCGTGCCCTCTGACATAAGCAATAATAAGCATTAAATGAACAATTACTACAAGGCAGTCGGTGAGACCTCTCAGGTCTCACTACTTGAGGGCTCCTGCAAACGAGTGCAGTGCACCTCCCCCTGTGTGAGAGCTCCGGAGCCTCGCCAGTTTATGCCCAGCTTACAGTTTGCTAAATGGCGCTGCGCTCCTCTCTCCTCACTGAAACAAATGTCAGCAGGCACTGGCAGCAAACGGAAGGCTCAGCAGGTAGCAGCACGTGATGCTGTGGGCCCTGATATGCCAGACGGTGGCAGTACCTGGATCCAGTCTACCTCATCGTCAGTGTAGTGTTGTTGTGGGCCCTCTGCCTGCATGGTGAATAAATAACATACACAGACACCAGAACTTAGTGCGTAGAACTGGCCCAGGGCACGTGCACGCCTCCTCCTTTATTGGCAGAGTCACCTGACTAGTGGCGCCTGAGATGGATGGGTGTGGGGTGGGTGTTATGGTAGCCTCAGGGGAGTGGCTGCATCATTGAGTGTCCAGCAGGACACTACAATGCCATAGTTGAAATTAGTTATATTGTGTTGTTGTAATAGATTGGTGTACATTTATGTACATTTATTTAGTTGATATGCGCTCATTACGAGAACACACTCATCCGGAATAGTTTACCACTGTCATTGTTGCGGCCACTGGCGGCTCTTTTTGGGCTCTTTTGCATACAATTTGTTGTGTTTCTTCCCCTTTAGGATCAGTGCTGGCCACAAACCCGGGTAATCTCTCTTTGAAACTACAAATAGTAGAAACTGCATAAAGTGGTCTTTTAGATGCAGCGTGGAGGGGGACTTTTTCGGGGATGAGGGGTGGCTTGTCTAAAACAAAGGCTGAGAGCACGGTTCTCTTTCTATTTCCCACACATGTGCATCTCTGCATCTAGGACTGCAGAGAGATAACCCCAGGATCGGTGCTGCAATGATATGGGCTCACAACGCTATAATTTATCAACCCAATATTACAAAGTTATTTCTTATATATTATATATTAAATATATTAGAACTGTACTTGAGTCCCTAGTCACACCCTAGAGTACCTGTTTTAGGGTTGCAGTAATTACAATGGGACCTAGTCCTAGGAGCAGAAGTCTTCTCCCTCCTCTATTATTACTATTTTATCTCCACTGTATAGTCCTTCTGGTGTGGCTGCTCATCCCTATTACCCTTAAGGCACTACGTGTTCACAATGGATGGTTACCAGCCCTTCGAACTGGATGAATACGAGGACTATTATGGGGACGATCAAGAAGGGTATTTTGAAGAGGACTTGGTACAAACCCTGGACAGCTCAGTCGTGCAATCAGTCGATAAGGCTTTAGCAAAGGCCCTTCGCCCATTCACCAGCCAATTTGCACCGATATGCGCGGCACCAAAAAAGTGTACGTTAGCAAATGCTGCAGGCTCCACGGATAGTGTCTCTCATGCTGGGCCTTCCAAGGCCTGAGGGAAGTCTGGGAAGTGGGCGCAGTCTGATGCACTTCCGGACTGTCAAAATCCTGCCTGACGGATGATGGATATAAGGCCTCAGTGCCACAATCTGGTTCTGGCTCCGAGTCTCAGACTCAGACTGATACGTCTGACAATGTTTCCACTTACTCAGATTCCTCTCAGGAATCACTTTTCTCAGGAAAAGGGAAAAGAAAGTGCAAGTCTTCAAACAGTGTCAAGAAACAGAATGTTCAGGCTCCACGGATAGTGCCTCTCATGCTGGGCCTTCCAAGGCCTGAGGGAAGTCTGGCAAGTGGGCGCACTCTGATGCACTTCCAGACTGTCAAAATCCTGCCTGACAGATGATGGATATAAGGCCTCAGTGCCACAATCTGGTTCTGGCTCCAAATCTCAGACTCAGACTGATACGTCTGACAATGTTTCCACTTACTCAGATTCCTCTCAGGAATCACTTTTCTCAGGAAAAGGGAAAAGAAAGTGCAAGTCTTCAAACAGTGTCAAGAAACAGAATGTTCAGGCGACAGACTTGACCTTAAATCTGGATGAGATCATTTATCCCAGATCCTCAGTCTGGTCTGTGGACCCTGAGGTGATAATCCTGTCTTCCTGTCTGGTATGCTTTGAATGCTCATCAGCACCAAGAGTAAAGCATCTGTCCATTTCAGGGAAGCTAAAGCACAAACCTTTGCCAATCTAGACTTGATGGTTCCATTCATTTGTTTGACTATGCCTGATGCTTCTGGTCTTTAACTGCAATGTAGCTTTTGTTCAATTTGGAGAGCAGCACACAACATGTTCATCACTTCATTGTTAAAGTGTGTTCCTCTATCTGGTTCAAGAAGGACCAGCATCCCGAATCTCGGAATGAGTTCATATAGTATCAGCTTAGCTACTATCAGACTGTCATTTCTCCCTGTTGGGTAGGCTTCCACCCATATCGAGAAAACACAGCTAATTACCAGGATATATCTCAAGTCGTTGTGCACAGGCATCTGGATAAAATCCATCTGTAGTCTATTAAAGGGGCCACTTGATCTCCCTATGTGTTTGTGTATTTCTAAAGTGTGTTTTTCTCCCTGTGTTTAGCTGCTGACATATAACACACCTTCTGTAATTCTCATCAGCAATCATTCCAAACCTGGGATTGTACCATCTTTGTCGAAAGACTCTCCCCATGGCATCTCTCCCCAAATGTGTGTAACCATGGTAGTAACATATCATTGGAAACAACAAGCTATCAGGCAACACTGGCTCTTCATGTGCTGACATCCAGGTGTCATTCGCGTTCTGACCTAATCCACCCACGGACACATTTTCCTGTACTCTTTTCAATTCCTCCCAACTGTCAGTTATTTCCTTTATCATTGAAAAAAGCAGTTTGTTCCTCAGATTCGCATGTGAACCCTCCATTAAAGGTGCATGCTAGCAGTGCACAATACCTGGCTATGGAGTCAGCGTATCTGCGTCAAGCAAGTTTTTAACATGATGTCCATTCCAGATAGGAGTACCTGTGGAGGTGAGAATACCACGTTGCGATCATAATTGCCTGAATTCATGCACCACACCAAACCCATACTGGCTGTCTGTAAAGATGCTGACTCTCATTTGAGCTGCAAGCTCGGTAGAGGGCAAGTAGCCCAGCAACTTGTGTGGATAAAACAGACTGAAGCCAGGAAGCTTCTATCACATCATTTATGGAGCACACTACATATGCTGCTCTTATTGTGCCTTCATTTCCTCTCAGGCATGAACCATTCTGAAATAGGACATGGTCGGGCTCATTTAGTGGTTTATCCTTAATATCGGGTCTGGGTTTAGTGCATAGTTCAGTGACACTTGGGCAGTCATGATCGTACTCTTCACAATTTTCACTTTGTTCAGTTACAGGCAATAAAGTTGATATGTTTATCACATTGCAACGTTTTATCACAACATTCTTTGAGGCCAACAGACTCTGTTCATAGCTGTCAACCTATTGTGAGTAAGGTACTGTGTCTTCGTTTTGGTCAACAATAGCTACACAGAGTGTGGGACCATGACAATTAAAGGGTGTCCCATCACTATGTTCTCGCTCTTTTCCAGACTAGCACTCACCGCAGCAGCTGCCTTCAAGCAGCCGGGGAGACCTGCCGCTACAGGGCCAAGTGAGGTAGAAAAGTAGGTCACAGGTCTTCGGACCCCGCCATGAGTCTGTGTCAAAACTGAGAGTGCGCACCCATCTATCTCACTGCAAAACAGCGTAAACTCTTTTCTTTAATCAGGCATTCCCATTGCTGGGACGCGTCACAATTTCTCTTTCAGATCTAGGAAAGCTTTTGTACTTTAGTTGTCCCAGGGAAGTGGATCAGACACATCTCAGAGTGTCAGCCTCAGTAAAGGCTTTGCCATTAAGAAGTATGGTATCCACTGTCTACAGTAGCCAACCATTCCCAAAAATATCTTGATTTCCTTTTGCGTTCATGGTGGATTCATCTGTAAGATAGTTTCCACTCCTGCCGGTGACACCTTCCTAATTCCTTTCATAATAACTTCTTTTTGACAGTACTGCTTTTTACCTGGAGACAATGGTGTCGTACTTACAAGCATTGCGTGTTTCTGATGCTACTAGTAGGTCATTTATATATTGAACAAGGGTAGACTCACAGGGAATTTACAATGACTACTGCAATTACTAGCTTTGTGCAAAGGCACTGAAAAGAAAACATGGCATAAATCAATGACCGTGAACCATTTTGCACTACAGGGAATTTGGAAAAGTACAGGGACAGGATTCGGTACCACAGGAGAACAGGGCACTACTATTTCACTGACTCGTTGCAAATCCTGGACGATCCTATATTTGATGTTAGGTTTCTGTAAACTCATAATAGGTGAATTACATGGGCTTTCAATCAACTCTCTCAGTATGCCTTTTGAAGCATGTCTTCTATCACCGGCTTTATTCCTGCAATAATCTCTGGAGACAAATGATAAGATGGTGTTCTAGGGTAAACAGAATTAGGCATTAATCTGATTTGGACTGGTTCTACACCTTTTATAAGTCCAATATCTTTCCCTGTGAAATTCCGAACGTTTGCATTTATGGTCTCTCTCAGGTCTTCAGGTAACTCAGAAATTACCAATAAAGGGAACAGTCCCACCTCAGTATTTTGCCTAATCATTTTAAAGTCCACATCCTCTTCATGGGTCTGGAAAGCCACACTGTCCGGTGTGCAGTATATTGTACAATTTAACTTGCACAACAGATCTCTCCCTAATAGATTTACTGGGCTTGTATCACAGACAACAAATCAATGCTTCTCTTTAAAGGTTCCTATTTTTATGGGAACTTCTTCTGGAATTGGATTTAGCATTTGTTTGTTTGTAACCCCAACTACTTGGATCGTTCTGCCTGAGAGAGGCAAGTCTGGTACTTCCACTGTTCTAACAGTGGAATGGTTAGCTCCTGTCTAGATCAGAAATGATGACACAGCTTGACCATAAACATTTGCATCTACATATGGGTCACTTTGATCTACCTCTAAGACTGCTCCAAGTACGCAATCTTCCTCATCTCTCAGGCACCTTCGTTGGGAATTATCGGAAGCAAATTCATCAGTCTCAAACAAAGGGAACTGTGCTAAGGCATTCTGGTTCTGTTTTTGGAACTGTGGTGAAGCATTCTGGAAGTGGTTTTCATTATACGTCAGCATTTGATTTAAACTAAACCTGGGATTCCCCATTTGTGCAGGAGCAGGGGGCATCATTTGTGCTTTATTTTGCATGGAATTTTGCATCCACGGCATAGGCATTCTTGGAACAGGTGTACCTTGTGAATTCTGCATTCTTTCTTCAGCATTTTCAGGATTAAATCAACATTCTCGTTTCCAATGCCTCACCCTATGACAGACGTGACAAGCAGTAACCTTTTTCATTGCAGCAATATCCATTCCAGATCCCATTCCCATAGGAACACCTCTAACTCTGCCGTGGGACATATTCATTCCACCATTATTTCCCAAAAACCCTGCTTGTGGAGCAACAACTCCCTGCATCGTTCCCTGATTTCCTGCAAACTATGGATTCTGGAAACCTTTCTGTGCTAACTTAGTCTGAGCCAACATGTATTTCTTCTTTATTTTCCTCTGCTTTATGTTCAGTTCCTCACTGCAGTATTTTGCATATTGAAGGATTTCATCTAACGACTTGGTTTGTCAACAAATCACACTTTGTGTAATGTGGGCAGTGATTTCAGGCTTCAATCCCAACTCAAACTGAGACACAAAAATACCCATATCCTTTTCCTCAGGATACTCATGTCCACTATGCTGTTGAAACACCTTCAATAATCTCTCATAGTACTCATGCATTGTCTCTTTCGACTTGTGTTTGGTTCTTTTAATTTTTAACCAATCAGTGTCTTTCAGAGGTATTTTTCTTTCAAAAAGGTAATAACCATTTAATATTTCTCCATTACCACTGGTGATGGTGCATTTGTCCCTTTCTCTCTAGATGGTTCTCCTTTTGGCCATTGTACTGTGGTCTTACATTCTGCCCAGAAGTCAGCTGGTATTGCATTATCAAAGAACGTATTCAAATAAATCCACAACACATTCGACATCTTTATGAACCTTTCCACTTGTGCATACCATTGCAGCGGCTTGTCTCTCAAGTTTGGAAAATTGTTCGTAAATGCTGTCAGGTCACCTCAATTCCATGGTACATGTACGTAAGTTCATCCAGCTACCCCCCTTAATTTATAGGCTGCTGTCTCATCCTCATTTAGCTCATCCTGTCTTCCCTCTTTTTTTTCATGTTTCTTTGCCCATCTAAATTCCAACTTTTCCACATCTTTCCATCTGCAAATGCATTTTGTCAGTTCGATAAGGTGCAAATGCATTCCTGTAATCCTCATGTTCTCTATCGCCTGATCATCCAGTTCAACCCTATAGCTATGATGCAAATTCACGTTATTGGTAAGATCCACATCATACTTCTTTGTTATCTCTGCCAATTTGTCATGTATCATAGCAACCCTTTGACTAATCTCATTGCACAGGTAGATTAACTCATTTCTCTGGTATTTTTCTACATGATCAAACTCCAGGCAATCCTTGATTAGATCTTCTAATTCTGTCTACAATTTTGAAATATCCAATGGTCTGTCTTTTCTTGTCTCTAATTCTTTGGGGGGCTCTCTGACCTCTGCGCTCTTCTTTCTAGTAAGCTCTTCAAGCCAAGCTGGTAAATATCCATCTTCATTGACACTTAAGTCATACGAAGCTAAGGGAGTCATAAAGACTAGGGTCCCTCCTCCGTCTACTACTGACTGCAAATTTTGTGGGGGTCTCCACAGAACTAACTGCGTGTTCTGGGTTGTCGGTATATTTCCAACAACTGGTGTCGTTAAGACTTCTGGCCTTCTCTCAGCCTGGAGCGGAACACTTAAAGCCACTTGAGGTTCAACAGGAATATTCTCAATGGGAACTACAGCTGGTTGTCATCTCACAACTGGTGAAGCAATTTGTAAAATTTGTAAAGGTTGTTCAATTGGAAGTGAATCTGAATCCACTGGAGTAGAAGCTATGGTCTGACTGGCACTAGCACATAACTCTCCTGGGTCAGAAAAACTAGTAGGTGGTGGTGGTCGGGAAGACAACATCTGTTCTAATATCTCATCTTCCGGATCTGTATCGGATTCATCTCCCTCTTGCTAACCATATCCTTATTCTTCTTCGCACCTTCTGATGTAAGAACCGGATATAATCTGACTCCTTCAATAAAGCCATGTTTCCATCTACGTTGCTCCTCATCCCATCGAGCATTTGCATAATTCTGCATTACTCTTCCTGTCCTCCTCTGATATTTCTCCCTCTCCTTTTCTCTCGCAACTTTTTCCCAAGCATTAAAAGCCTCATACTGCATGTGTCGAGGTGGTGGCTTCATCTCGTACAATTTTCCCTTCAAATGATCTAGGATTCTGGTATTAAATGTCCCATACCTAGGAAAACTCAAAGCACCCTCATTTTCCATAATCCTACTCCATTGTCGAAGCCACAAACATGAACTTAAACCATGTTCGATAGTCATAATGTAAGCCGAAGTACCCTCAGGAGGTGCCTCTTACCCTCTGCGTACAGGAATAGTGACATCTCCTCTTAGGAATTTCTTAAAATCCTTAAAACATTTTATGGTGACAATTTATTTTTTCAAATTTCTCGTAAAACCAAATGTTTTGATTTTGTTCTGTATACGTCAAATTTAGTTGACCAATCAAATGACAGCTATTAATTTCATGTGATTCTTTACCAAATCCAAAGACAGCACTCAAATTGACAATATCCAATCACACTGCAACACTGAATATCCACTAGCCAATGGCAGTGCGAAAGCACACCAACCGTCCAATCCCAGCACAAATCACTATGATGTACAATCTCACTCCTTGGAGCAGTCACCCTCCTTTAAAATTTTCTTTGCATTCATACACTTTCAAATAACTTCTTTAAACAACTTCTTGTGTGCTCTTGCTAAGGAAATTATGTATCACAACCCCTCAAGAGTATTCTACACAAGTGCAAGTGACCTCAACCAGCGGGAAATCACACAAAGTAATGTAGCTTCACCCGTTTGCTCAAAAATGTTCCACTAACATCAACCAAGATTAATATAACCCAACAGCTTGTCTCTTATGTTATTGATGAAAGTGATGGTACCTCACACTCCACATCTAAATGTCTGCAGACAAGTTTAAAACGTTTGTTATTATCTTGGGATCTTTCGACTTCAACAAGTCTGAAACTCAACTTCTCCTCTTCAACAACTTGATGCCTCTATCACTTACTCATACACCCTGAAAGTAAGACACTCACAAAGCTACACTTACAACCACAACATTTTCACCTTATTGATACTCACACCTTCAAAACTGGCACCGCCAATACTGCAACCACCTTCAAATTCTGCTTTGCCACGCCATCAGGATCTGGACACTGGAAACTGGAATCAGGGATTATTTTAATATAGATTGGGTACTACTTTTAATGCTCTATTCGGGGTGTGAGCCATATCCTTTGCTACCAGAAACTGTTGGTGCCTAAGGACTGGCCAAAGTGGTCTCTTAAATTAAACACCCTAATTTACAGATTGACCCTTGGAATCCAGATGGCGCTTGACAGGTCGGATGGACCTTTGCCACCATATGGTGAATGGAGCTGGAACAAAACCACAGGTCATGCAAATATCATCAACTGCCAGATCCTTAATATTCAGTCAATCATGAGAGGTTGTAGAAGTTTTCAAAACCTTTATTTATCTTTAACAATTTAGTATGGTGTCGTCATCTTTATTTAGATTAGTCTAGTTTACAAAAATATTGAGTAAAATGTTGATTAGTGACAAAATAAATCAAAACAGAGTGTTCTATAAAGGAAGTTTTCACTAACTAGCTAAAGAGCCTAACCTACCCGAAAGTAGGACCCGTGAAAAGTCCCTTCTAGAAAAGAGCAAGATTTTCAGTGCATAGATAAAGACTAGAAATTTCCATAAAGAGTTGTTCTGGAAACTCAGCCAAGTTTCCCACAGCTGTAGCAGCAACCGTCAGAATATCAGTGATAGAGGAATGATCATTGCAGTAGCATTGAGTGAAGAAAATCAGGATAAAGGAAAAAGAATAAAGTCACCTTTAGCAACAGCTGTCGGTAAGAAAGGGCAAGAATGTAAAAGAGTGACTCTCCCATAGTAGAGTCATAAGGGGTCTTCTAACCAAAACTCCCCCTAACTCTCTAACTAGGAGCACTTATTATAATATAAAACACACAATAATGTAACCAAAATTAGTAGGTGTCTAAGTCTTTTGAACAATGGAAACTGCTCATCCGTTGGTGTTGTCAACATCCGTTGCTTAGCCTCCCGATTCCCACGGTAAACATTCATGATGGTACATAGTAAAACAGTGTTGCGATTGCTAGAAGCATGGAGGAAAGTTCTCATGAGAACCTTTTTTCCTAAGCCAAAGCTGTGTTCAATGTCCCATTGTGAATACAAAGGCAAGTCAGATGCACTGAAACAAATCTATCAATAATGATCTACTTAAGCATACATAAAAATGTCTAAAATATTATTCATTCTAGCAGTTTATTCATTATAAATCCACAGCAAGGTTCATTCTTAATACAAGATGATCTAATATGGTACGATGAGGCTAAGGGTACATAATCTTGAAGTCAGCACATTCTTTAGCAAGATGCTGGTGCTAGGCAAAATGTCCTAAATAAATGTCTATTTAGCTATGAGCAAGAGTCGAAAGAAAAGCCTTGGGTATAGTTACAGAGACACATTTAAGAATGATAGCCTAGTACAAAACAACATTTATTTACGTTATTTTTCATATACGTTTAAAGCAAGCACATTTTCTCCCACGTGTAATTTACTTATGTATTCTTTTAGCCAAGCTGAAATACATTTTAAAGTGATTGTTTACACATTTAAAGCAGGCACATTTTCCTACGTGTTATTTTTTTCTATGTGAAAACACTTCTGCAATGGTTTAAACGCATTCTAAGGTGCAATGCTAATAAGGTCTGCAAGTCGAAATTTGTTTTAAAAACTCATTCCTTACATAATTAGATGAGGCTCATGGCCTGGAGAATTTCGGGAGTCGCTGGCAAATGTCAGAACTTCCTGAGCAAGCTTCTTTATTCATTAAGCAAGCATGGTCCAGTAGTACTCACAAGAGATGTTTTTCGGCCTGGAAGCAATGGCTTTGTAGGTGTGTGGAACGAGGTGCGGATCCTGTGGAGGCCAAATTGTCTTTGGTGGTGAATTTCTTGGAAGAATTGAGGTGTCTTGGTTTACAGATCAGTGAATAACTATAGATCTGCTATTTCGGCTTGTCATTCCCCTGTAGATGGCAAGCTGGTGAGGGAACATCCAATGGTTTGTAAACTCTTGAGAGGAATCAAGTTCACAAATACCCCTCTTCCGCTGTATTCTGCATTGTAGGATGTGTTGGATTTTTCTAGAGAATTGGCCTGATAATACTGTCAGTTAAGTTTGCAATGCTGGTATGTGTGATATCATGCAGGAGAATTTTGGATGTGCATGCTCTGGACATTAAAGTTAAAGTATTTTCTCTGGATGTTGTCACTTTCCATGTTTCTAAATGTACAAAGTCGGATTCTCAAAGTATTGTTAATCCAGCATTTCCAACTAATCACAAATTGAGTTTTGTGCATTGTGTGAAGACGTATGAGGATGCTACCAGAGAGTTCAGATAGGATTCTGCTGATGGCCTTGCAGAAACATTTAAAGCCAATATTATCCACAACTTTGGTCAGATGGGTGTGTTAGTTTTTGAGCGAAGCAGGTATTGACTACTATTTTTGGTGCTCATTCCGCTAGAGGGATAATGGCTTCCAGAGCATTTAGTTTAGGTTCTAGGTTGGAGGATTTTATGAGGGAGGCAGATTGGTCATCAGAATCAACCTGTAAACCTTTTTATTAGAAATCTATTGTTGATGTGGCTTCTGTTGTTGTTCTTTGTGAATAGGCCGCTACATACTCACACAAGTGGTCTGAAGTTAATATTGCACTGGAAGTTGTGCTGTAACCATTCACTGCACATTTAAGACTGCTTGAAAATAAACATACCTGGACTTTGGATCTCAATCTCGAGTGCTGCGTATCTCTTCTTTTCAGAAACACTGATGTCATCTTTCAAAGAAAAACATATTTTGCTGAAGGTCACAAGATGCTCTATCCAGCGATGTAAGGGCCACAAAGCTTTTTGAGGGCAACACAATCCCTTTTTTTCAATTGAATCGCTTTTCTGTATTTGGTGAGCATCTGACGTTGTGGCAGACTGAATTCCTTTAACATCGCTCATTAATACAAATAATGTACACTAGGAAGCTGCAAAACCTGTAGAATGTGCGGTAAAAGCAAACAGACAGAATTTAAAAGGCATGACTTCAAAACAAACCATCTTTTGCTGCTACATCACCTCTGCTCCTGCCAACACATTACTGCTGTTTCACCTGAGGCATTCCTTTTCTGTCTTAAATCTTTTTAGTATTAGAACACGCATAGACCAAACATCCATTTTGGCGTTTGCATAAAGAAAAGCCTTCCCAAGCTCCCTAACAAACACAGAAAAAGACCAACATCGGCAGTACACAGTTGTCTCACACGCAGACACAGCGTGGCAGCAGAAGTGCAGGTTTCCTTCACACAAGGAAACAATACAGGGCAGCAGGAATGCAAGCTTCTTTAGACATAGATATGGTAAAATAATGTCAGAATCAACGCAAATTCCCCTTGCATACAGACTAGGTAGAGGACTGGCAACATAATTGCAAGCTTTCATCACACAGAAAAAGTACAGCAAAGCAGCAGCTTTACACAATACCTAGTCAGTGCTGGGCAATCCTCCATATAAACAGATGGCATGTTCACCACAGGCAATGATCAGCTTTCCTTTCCAGTACTGGCAGAAGCTGAAAAACGAAGGGACAGGGACATCCAGAGATAGGTTTAAAAGAAAAAGAATATTAATCTACCTTTGTGACGGAGATAGAGTGCTGCTAACTATAGTCCAAAACAAGCAATGGCAAAGCCAATTACTACTCATCATTGAAAGGTGAGTGTCAACCCATTGGCTATGCTAATGCTTGTTAAATGTAATCATCCTAGTATTGCCTTCAACCTTGTTACAACGGTAAAGTAAAACAGCTAAAATAGCAGCTGGTGTGTCACGACACATGTGCATGCGCTGGGATGCGTGTGCATGCATGCACATGCAAGTTCACCTTCGTGGATATGGTTTATATCCATTCCAAAATGGATGCCATGTGCATGCATAATGATGTATGCGTCATGATGCGCCGGTGGCCATTTTGGCTCTTTTGCTTTATTTTTCCAATGTCATTGATGGCCATTTTAGCACAGTAAAGTAAAAGTGAAAAAACCCAAATTGGCCTGCGCAAAAATTGATGCAAGGTTTCCGGTAGCACTTTGCAGCTGCTGAGCCCTGCTGTGTGGTCAGGCCTAGAACAGCCTGCCTGCAACACATAGAAACACAGGAGACCATGAAAGTGGGTTATTGTACTTTATTATACTGCCTACTGTTCTCCGCTCTCGCGGGTACCCTCTAATATAATTGACTTAACATCATATGTCAAACCATTCTTGCCATTAACTTTTATAGGGGGCTGTTCTTGGCACCTGCGCCCAACATACCACAAACCTAGTGGCTCCCAAAACAACTAAACAGAAACAGATTACAGTTACTTAAAAGGCCATATGGTCACTGTACTTAGACGAAGGTCGTGGATTGGCCCTCAGATCATGGAGAGGATGGTGCCGCCCTCCTGTGTCACTCTCCACACTCCCACTCTTGACATCGGTGGACGAGGACAGTTTGGTCAGCCGAGTCACATTCCCCTGACCAGGACAGAGCGGGACCTCTGGGACTCCACAATATGCTGTTTCAACTAAGCTGGACCTTTCATGCTCCTGGTCCAAACTATCTGGGCCAGCAGGGCTAGGCACTTGGACACACTTCTTGAGAAGGACCACATTTTAAGTCACGTTTTCCTGGTTCCCATGGCCTGTTATCATAGTAGCATATGCTTGCACCACTTTCCATGACTCATGCTTGAAGGGAAGCCGGAACTTGCTTCCGAGATAATGATCTCTGATGATGACCCAGTTCCCCACCTGGATGTTGGCATGTTTAGCCATGCATATCTGGCTCAGTGCATTGTTGTGCTGCTTCCAGCGGGCAGTCACCGTTTTCTCATTCAGAGGCAGGGAAGCCCAGGTCAGGTGAATAGGGACAACGTCTTGCACGGATTGGCCCATGCATAGTTGGCTTGGAGTCTGGCTTATGGTGGCATTAGGTGTCTGCCTATACTTTCTCAGAAATGAGTATAGTGCCCAATCCAAATGGTGGTGCTGTGTGTGTGCAATACGGATGGCTTTTGTTAGAGTCAGTAGGAACCTTTCTACTTTCCCTTTTGTCTGCAGCCAATGGGGGATTATTCTCACATGACGGCTCCTAGGGACTGCAAGTACTCTGCAAATTCATGCACTGGTAAAGGTGGGCCATTATTGGTGTATAGTTCTTACACCAGTCCATGTGTAGCCAGGATCTTTTCAAGCTTGAGGATGACTTTGTCTGCCGCTGTGCTTTTCACCACCTCCACTTCCGTGTATTTTGAAAAATCATCCACATGTGACTGCCATCGAAAAGGCTTCTGAAGTCTATGCTGGTCCTTACCCATGGGTGTTGTGGAATGTCTTGTGTGATCACTAGTGAGGACAGATCTGCAGCCTCTGCAGCCTGGTGCATGGGGCACCCTTACACAATAGTCTCTACTCCCTCGTCCAGTAGAGGGAACCATACTTTGTTCCGCAGATGACTCTTGGTTCGCACCATCCTTTGATGACCTCTGTGGGCAATCTGTATAAATCTTGGAGCTAGGTCTAAGGAACCACTAGCTGATGGCCTCTCTGCAGACGCCGCAATTTTGTGCCTAACGTTATAGAGAGACATCCGATGTTCATGGGCAGGTCAAAGCTATTTGAGAAAATAGTGCTCGGAGGCTGTGATTAAAGCCTACCAAGGGCTCATGGGAGGTTACAAAATGAGACAAGAGAGTACTAAGGAGGGACTACTAAGCCCATTGACCAATGAAAAGCCACATTTTACAGTGGACAAAGGCACAAGCCAATGAAAAATATGGGCGATGAGTGGGCGGAGCTTCAAGTCCATACCTGAATACAGCATGCCTCCCAGAGCAGTGCATGCGCTACCCAGGCTCGACCTAAAAAGGTATACTTATGTTTTATTTCTAGAACCAAGCAGGACTTGGTACAGGCAGGTAAAATATACTTTCAAATGCAAAACTTTACAAGGAAATGCAGTTGTAAATGGAATTGACTTTGTTACAGGTTTGTATTTGCTTTTAAAACAGTTTAGAATACATAGAAATTACTTTTGATTACTTTTAGATTACTTTTCAGTTACTTTGAGAATTTGAAGTGATATGCAAAGATATCACACACTGGAGACAGCAACTTACAGGAAGTACGACAAATTTGGGGTTTAAAGCAAAGTTACTTTGTTTTCAGTACAAAAGTTCAGGTCGACCATTTTTAGGAACAAAACATCATAACATTGGTTCCTATGGGAAAAAGAAGGTTATCGGATTGCAGGTAAGTAAACAACCTGCGAGAATAGTTTTTGGGGGTTAGAACCAAGGTTCCCCAAGGTTCAGTTGGGCACTCAAATCGCAACACCAGCGGCACTAGGGCGGTCGGGTGCAGAGTGCAGAGGCCCAGTGTTAGCCAATGGGACTAGGGGGCACCTCCGTTGGGGGCTGCTCATGGGCAGGCCACTCGGTCTTGGGAACCAAGCTCCTAGGGTAAAAGTCAGGGCAAAGGGGGTTCCAGGTCAGCACCAAGTCCACACCACAAGCAGGACAGGGGAGGCCAGGTGCATGGTGCTTAGGAGGGGTTGGGAGCTCAATGCAATCCTATGGAGGTTGCCGGTTTGGGATTTTGGCTGTAGGCTCCATCCAGGAAGTCTTCCGGGAGGAACCAACAGCAGGGCAGGTAAGTTGGAGGGCTTGGGGACATAGGTGCACCTCAGGTCCTCTTCTCCAGGGCGCAGGGCAGCCGGATGCAGGCGTGCCTTTTGAGGTCGGATTTCACCTTACCGGGCCACTCGCGGTTGGGGGGTCTCCGTGCAGAGGCTGCAGGTGATGTTGGGGAGTCCTGGAGGGGTCAACCCACGGGGGACTGGGACTCTGGAGCGCTGGGGGACCTCGCTGGGACTGGTGGGCCCGTGGACTCAGGCCGTAGGCGACGGGTGCAGAGGTGGTTTCAGGAGTTGCGGTTTCTTCGTCCTCAGCAGGCTCAGAGTCTTTCTTTAGAGTTTCTTTTGAACAGAGCTGCTGTTCGCAGGTGATCCAGTCTTGGTGGAAGGCAGTTAGTCCTCCCAGGGGTTCTGGAGGTCGTTGGCTGCAGGACAAGTTGACTTTTGGCGCAGGATCTCTGAAAACTGCAGACAGGCCGGTAGGGCTGGAACCAAATCAGTTTGTCTCTACAGTCTCCTCTGCTGTGCGACTTCTTCCGTCCTTCTTCTTTGTAGTTTGCAGGAATCTAGGGAGGTAAGGTTCAGGGTCCCCCTAAATACTAAATTTAGGGGCATTACAGGGGTGAGCAGGTCGGGACCAATAGGTCCCTTCCTTGTGGTGAGTACACCCCCCTATTATGCCACCCTCCAGTGGGAGGGGGGCATGAGCCTTTCTGTAATTGGCTGGGTCCCCTCATCTTCATCAAGATGGAGAGGACTGAGATGTGTGCTTCACCTCGCCTCCCCCACCTGAGGGGTGGAGATGGCAAAGGTGGGCACACCTCTCCTCCTAACTTGGTTTTTCCGCCGATTCTCCTACCCAAAGTGGGGGTCAGAATTGGTGGGAGCCAATTGCTGGGGGCATCAAAAGGCAGGGACAGCTTACAAAGGCAGCAGGCCTTTGAAGCTTTCCCTTCGTAGACTCTGCCCATCCTGGGGGAGGAGGCATGACACCTCTGCCCAGGATGGGCTTTGTTTCTGGACTCAGAGCGGAGGCCCTCTACCCAGGGGTCCATAAACCTGTCTGGTGGTGACAAATGGTGGTCAGCCATTCAGGAACCACACTAGGGCTGGTCGTTTTTCAGGGGGCATCTCCAAGATGCCCTCTGAGTGCATTTTACATTAAATCCCACACTGGCATCAGTGTGGGTTTAATGTGCTGAGAAGTTTTCTACCAAACTTTCCAGGTTTCAGTAAAGCCATTATGGAGCTGTGGAGTTCGTAATGACCAACTCCCAGACCATATACTCTTTATGGCTTTACTGCACTTACAATGTCTGAGAATGGACTTAGACATTGTAGGGGTAGGGTGCTCAGGCAACTGTACCCTCACCTGTGGGCTACTGCACCTTGCTAGAGGGGTGACTTACTTAGGCCCAAGGCAGTGGGTTGCAGGCATGGAACACAGGGATGTGTGACATGTCAACTCTTCTCTTTTCTCTGCACCAAAACACGCAGCCTGCAAGGGCAGTGTGTGGGTGTTAAGGTGCAGGGTCTCTAAGGGTGGCACAATAGGTGCTGCAGCCCTTAGAGGCCTTCCCTGGTCACAGTGCCCTTGGTACCAATGGTACCTTTTACAAGGGGCTTGCTTACCTGTGGCCATTTTGAACAACAGAATGTCGAGGTATAGCTGAGGCCTAGTTAGCATAAGCCAAGAAAATGAATTTTAATAAGTCATATTAAAATTGTTTCAAAAGTTTTAGTATCCTGTCAGAGTACACATGTAAATTAAAGTGTAGAACCACATTCTGCACATTGTTAATTATGCACAAAAATATAGAATACACAAAAACTCCCATAAACTTACCGCTTTGAATATTTATAATCACTAAAACCCACAATTATTTATAATACGGTCTGCATCACTTCTTGCTTCTTGTGCCTCCATTCTTCCAACATCTTCAGCTGATTATATAGTCGATCTCTGCTATCTCCCAATTTAAATTCAACCCTCTTCCTTTTAGACAAAGCCTTTTCTCCTTACACCCACATTTTGAGAATATTAATTCAGATAATTTGAACAAGAGAAACTGAACAATTGAACAAATTAACACAATAATCCCAAGTGTTAGTACAAGCCTAGAAATTCCCCCTCTCACACCGTCAAACCGTTTACCAACATTACTAAAACCCTCTCCAATCTCACTAACCCAAGATCCTACTGCTTCCCATAAGCCATGCTCTTCAAATGCTTTCAATTTACAAGAAATATTAGTTAAGTTAGCAACATATACTCCTTTAAGCTTACTGTTATCAGGCATGGAGGTGCAGCACTCTCTCACCTTCAAAACCTTGCAAACACTGCCTTCCGTAGTGAAAAGGATATCTAGTGCTAAGTGGTTTGCATAACCATCACATGCATGACTAACAATTCATTATTTATTGTTGTTATTGCGCCATCATTTTGAAGCGAGCTAATCCACAAGCATAGATAATCTTTTAATCATCACATCATTTACAGCCACACCAACAGATAGAATTATAGCTCCTATATTGGGGGCGCCTATAACCACAAAAAACATTTGCATTTTCCATACTTGGACCTCTTGGGGTTGCTGTTCTCAAGTCTTACTTTGTAGCCTCAACAGTTTAACAACAATATTGTGCTAATATTTATCAGCTAACCAAGAACATCAGTCAAATTCCTCACTTCAATAATAGCCACACCTACATTTTCTTACTGCTGTTGAACAGGGGTGTAATATCTAACCTGGAGGCTAGTCCATGAAAGAGCAATGGGTTCATAGGTTACAAAACCTAAACAGTCTGAGTGAGTTAATCCACTGTTTCATGGTTTCAAAACATCGACAAGCCTTCTTAATAAAAGCTGGTATCTTAGTAAGAAATCACTCATAGTATTAAGATCTAGCCTTTAAACTCTAGGAAATGCGTAGGACTTAAAACCAGCAACTGCTCACCTGATCTTCCAAAGAGTCTTCAAGTGGTTGAAAGAGAAGACCCTTGGAGCCCCTGGTCCAAGGTTATGGATGCCATAAAACCAAACCTGAGGTCTGCACCCAAACTACATGCGCACAATGAAGAATATTAGATTTAAGGCCTTGCATCCACTCACTGGACTTTAACTTCCCTTTTCTTCACTTGCGCTTTTTTTTTTTTTAAACCTTTATTGAAAACAATCAGCGTTAAGCACAGCATGGTGCCTACAACCCTGGCCGGGCTGGCAGCGTAAGCACTTATAATGACACCAAAATATCCAGCAGGGAGATACACAGCAAGTCGCCTACAACCACTTCGGGCCGGCCGCGTAAATATAATCACTGCACACAGAATAAACAGGCTTTAAAAAGGTCATCAATCAGTGTAGAGCATGAGGCCATAAACCATGACCAACAGCAGTAGATTCGGTACACATATGCCCCCAGGTAGGCACAGCCAGGGAGCGTAAGACCATGAAACACGGCTGTGTCCCCGAGGGGGTGTCTGCTCCTATGTAGCCCTTGTTGCGACTGTTAACACGCTATGTCAGACGCGTTTGAATGTGTGTTGTTCCCTAAGGCCAGGGTAGCGCCGAAAGAGAAAGGAAAGAAAAAACTAGCAATGTCAACTAAACAAAAACTGAACAGGTCATGATGTGGTATGTGATGTGGGGCGTCTAGCATGTTCCAAGTAGTGGCGCGCATCAAGCACCAGCAGTAGCTGGGATGGTCCATGAAGGCTGTGCGAGCGTGCATTTCAATCGCTGGGGAAAAGCTGGAGGGCTCTAAGTTTTGGGGGGCTAAAGCAGGTGAACTCGATGCGCATTAAATAAGATATTAATGGTTGCCATATGCTCTGAAATTTCTTTTCGGTGATCGCTAGGTTGTGGGAGAGTCTCTCCATCGACAGGATGTGCCAGAACCTGGCAAACCATTGGGCGAAGGAGGGGGGCGAGGTTTGTTTCCACGCGAACGCTATAAGTTGCCTTGCTGCTAGGAGTAAATGGCTGATGAGGACCCAGTCAGCCCCGGTCATTGCCATTAGGGTGGAGGGGCGTATACCTAGGATTGCCACGTGTTGCAAGTGTGGGAGCGGGTATCCTACAACGCCCTTGATATGACCCAAGACTGCCTTCCAAAAGGTGGCTAAAACCTGACATGACCACCATATGTGATATAGAGTGCCTTTGTCTTTCCCACAGCACCAGCAGAGGCTGGGGGCCATGCGATATATAGCCGCCAGGCGAGAGGGCGTATAGTACCATTGTAGCATTAGTTTATATGCGGTTTCACGGGAGCCAAGGCTGTGGTATGTTTTGGGTATATCTTGCCATAGCATGTCTCACTGTTTGGTGGAGAGTCCCCCCGGGGTTGTGTTTTGCCAGGCAGTCTGATATTTGTGGGTACGAATCGGGGTCAAGTGCTGCAATACCTGATAAGTTTTAGAGATCAGTCCCCTAGTGCCTGCAAAGGCCCGCACCAGTTTCTCGAATAGATTGAAGGGACGCGCCACCGCCGTACGGAGCCCAGGGGTGGAAAGCCAGTGTCTTAACTGAATGTATTGAAACCGTGTGTGGGGGGGGTGTAAATACGGTCCTGCAGACGTCAAATGCCTTCATATCGTCTCTTACTAATAGGTCTCGGATCGTCCGGCAATCTCCGTCGCACCATTTACTGAATGCGAGTGTTGGCATGCCCGGACGGAACTCTGGGTTGCACACGATAGGGTTATTCGGGGACGGGAACGTGGTTAATCCCTTTTTTACCGCTATTCTATCCCAAATATCTAGTACTGTTTTGGTTGGGGTCGCGACATACGCGCTTCGGGGTTGGGCATGCTTAGGCAACCAAGCAAGATCCCACAGTAGCCGGCACGCTATTGCATGGTCCATGTGGAACCAATGCTTTTTGCTTTCGCGCACCACCCATTCAGAGATGTACCTCAGATGGGCTGCCAATATTATTCCAACAGATTTGGGCATGCCAGGCCTCCTCTATCTCGCAGGCGCATCAGTAGTGAATGCGCTACCCGAGTTCGCTTCCCATTCAACACAAAGGCGCGTAAATCCCCCTGGAGGCGCTGGATGTCCACATGTGGGATCGGCGTTGGCAGCGTCTGAAACAGGTATAAGACCCGCGGTAAGATGTTCATTATGGTAATGTTGATGCGCCCCAGTCAAGAGATGTGGAGGGGCTTCCATCTCTGGAGATCGGCTAGCACTGAGTGGCGGAAAGCGATCCAGTTAGCACAGGACCAGGAAGCGAGCAAGGGGGTGATATGGAGCCCTAGATACTTGATGGAGTCCCAAGTCCATTGAAAGGGGGTCAGGCCCTGCAGCACTCTAGCCTCTGGGGTCGGGATGTTAATGTTTAGGACGAATGACTTGGATAGATTGATCTTGAAGCTGGACACGGCTTCAAAAGTCTGTAAGCTATCAACCACACAGGGGAGCAAGAGTTCAGGTTGAGTCAGAGTAAGCAGGAGGTCATCCACAAACAGATTGATTTTGTGGGTTTGGCCACCAAAAGACAGGCCCTTAATCTCCTCTAATTTTCTCATCCGTATGGCCAAGGGATCCACCGCTAACGCGAAGAGCAGGGGCGAGAGTGGACACCCCTGTTGCGTGCCCCGATGAAGTGATATCGGCCTCGTAGCCCGCCCATTCACTCGGATGCAAGCTGTTGGGGCAGCATATGACGCCATAACTTTCGAAATAAATTCCCGTCCTAGGCCTATTTTACCCAACACGCGCCGGAGATAGGACCAATGCACCCTGTCGAATGCCTTCTCTGCATCAAGCGAGAGAGGCAGGTGGGGATGTTCAAGCATTGCACTTTTTCATCTAGGTGAGCTACACGCCGGACATTATCCGCGCCCTGTCGGTGGCGGATAAACCCCACCTGGTCGGGACTAATGAGGCCAGGAAGATAGGGGTTGAGATGTGTAGCTAATATTTTAGTAAAAAGCGTGGCATCTGTGTTCAGGAGGGCAATTGGACGGTAGGAAGAGCATTGCGCCAAATCCTTGCCTGCTTTGGGAATGAGGGAGATCTCAGCCATTGCCATGGTGGGGGTAAGGCCTGTGTCTCCTGAAAAAAGGTTAAACAGGCGCAGAAGATGCTCCTGCATCTGAGGAAGAAAGAAACGGTAGAAGAGAACAGGGAGTCCATCTGGGCCTGGCGCTTTACCTAGGGGAAGACTTTGAACAGCTGCGAATAGCTCCTCCGCTGTAATGGGACTATCTAAGAGAGTTGCATGGTGCGTGGGCAGGGGTTCCCACTCACAATCAGCAAGGTAGGAGTGAAGTCTCGTGGGGGAGGCCTCTTCACAAGAGTAGAGTCGTTGGTAGTAATCTCGAAAGGTCTCAGATTTGTCCTTTTCTGCTGTTGCCCATGAAGCAGTACCTGTCTGAATCTTAGCGATGCGTGCCTTAGCTTGACGCTGGCGCAGCTTACGGGCCAGTAGCCTGCCCACCTTATTCCCACCCTCATAATATTTCTGCTGCAGGGACATTAATGCGCGCTCTGCCTTTCCCGTGCGGTGGGCGCAGCTGACCACGCATCAGGGCTAGTTGTCTTTTAGTTCGTCGGGCTGGGGTCTCTTTGTCCGCGCGCTCTAACTGCTTGATCTCTGCCGTAAGTTTAGATTCTACCAATTTCGCCTCCCTCCCTCTGCCGATGGCAATAGATGTTACCATGCCCCGTATCGTGGCTTTAAACCCATCCCACAGTGTGTGCAGAGAAATCTCGGGGGAGGTGTTGAGTTGGAAATACTCTGTGATTCCCTTCGTATCTCCTCTACATCCACTGGATCTCGCAACAGATGCGAGGGCATGTGCCATCGGAGTGAGCTGACCGGACGAGAGGCCCGATCTTCCCATGTGAGTTCGAGATGAGCATGATCAGAGATGGAAATATCAGAGAGTTCCGCCATGCGCAGGCATTTAGGGAGAGAGGGGGTGACAAAAGCGTAGTCGATGCGCGAATAGGAAGTGTGCACATGTGAATAGAATGAATAGTCCCTCACATCCGGATGTTTGTATCGCCATGCATCTACCAGACCCCATTTTTCAATATCTCTCTTAAGATGCGCCGACATGGCCCCAGTGTTTTGAAATGTCGCACTGCTTCTGTCTAGGGAGGGGTCCCAAACTAGGTTAAAATCTCTGCATACTATTATGTCCCCGTCCACTCCATTAAGCTGTTCGCGCAAAACGCGTCTGATGTATGCATCCTGGGTAGCGTTTGGGGCGTAAACATTGAGTAGTGTCAGCTGGCGCTTCCTACGCAGCAGTTGCAATCGCACATATCCGCCCTCCCCATCCCGGGTAACCCGAGTGACAGAGGTGTAAATGTTAGCCTTACACAGCACTCCCACCCCCAAAGTTTTAGAGGTTGTATAAGCCCAGTGACGGTGGGGGTACTTCGGGTGAGTCATGCGGTGTAGGTCTGCCATCATTAAGTGGGTCTCCTGGACCATTATGACATCTCGGTCATGATGTGGGATGTAGTGCCATATTTGCTTTAGTTTGTTCGGAGAGTTTAGCCCCCGAACATTTAAGGAGAGCAGTTTAATGTCCCCCATGGAAAATGTGGGTTCGAAAGAAGCGTCCCCGGATTGTGTGTAAGATCCAGCATCGTAAGGCTAAAATATGGTGTGTTGCAAGCAACATTCGCTGTTCCTGTGTCCTGCACTTGACCCCTCACCTCAGCCAGGCCAAGTGGCCCCCAATTGGTCAGGCCCCTACCCCCGAGGAGTCCCAATGCGAAGATTAGTAATTGCCAATCTATCTGTGTCTCCCCCCCCTTGCCCACAGCAGCAAGCACCCCAGCATCATTTCTACGAGTATTGTCGTGAGCGACCTGTGAAAGCAACCAAGGGAATACAGGAAACAATAGTGGACCAACGGGGCCCAACAAGGACTTCTCAGTCCGCAGAGATCGGCACAGAGGTGCTCTAACCCCGCTGGAGGAGTCACCCTCTAGAAGAGAAGGTCCGGGGAGGTGGGCCATCGAGGGCGTAACCGGAGTGTTGGAGCACAACCAAGGCGAGCCTCGTGCACCCCCAGGGGCCACCAGTTACATCTATAGTTCCTGGGGCGAGGGCCCGTGGCCGCCACTGCATTCATTTGGGACTTCTGTCCAGCCACAGCAGGATCTGGATGCGTCGCATAGGGCCATCGTCAGGGCGTCTCACCTTCAGACAGAGCCAGCAGTCAAGTAGGCAGGGGAGGGGACCCTGCTAAGATTGCGTAGGTGATCAATAATGTCTTTTTTTGCCTCCTGAGACGATAGTTCTGCACGCTGCTATTTGAGCAGCGCTGAGGGACTGTGGCTCACCTGGGCTTAAGATCACGTCCTGAGGCGCCCAAGAAGGAAGAGCTTTCTTCTGTCGGGGGTTCATCAGTTAGACCCATCAGTGCTTAGGCCTCTGCCAGCGAGTGTAGAGAGCGGCGCCTGCCCTCCCACTGAAACAGGAGCGCGAAGGGTGGCCCCACTGGTATCGAATACCCTGTGCACGTAGCTTATCGGTAACAGGCTTAAAGTCTCGTCGCTTGCGGAGAGTGACAGTGGAGAGGTCTTGATAGAGCTGGATCTTGTGTCCCTGAAACTTGATCTCCGTCTTGTTTCGGGCCGCCTGCATGATCGCTTCTTTTTCTGTAAAAAAAATGCACCCTGGTTAGGATGTCCGGCCCGCTGTCCTTGCGGGCCGTTCCCACGGAGACTCTGTGACCCCAAACAAGGCGGGCGGGGATGCATCATCGTCACCTCGGACTGCCTGCAAAAGCTCTACCGTGAACGCCACAATGTCTGTGCCTTCGGCGCCTGTCGGGACCCCTCGTATGCGAATTTTGTTGCGGCGGCTCCTGTTTTCTAGGTCTTCCTGCTTGGTCTAGAGCTCAATGCGTTGGTCCTCCAAGGCGCTGATGCGCCTCAGCAGCATCTCATGGTCTTCTGATCTAGCATCGACCATCCGCTCCAGGTTGTCCACCCTGTCCCCAATCTCAGTCACCTCTCTCCGGATGTCACGGAGACCCGACTTAAATTCCTCTTTGATGGAGGAGATGTCTGTCCGTATCTCCTGCAGGAATTGATCCATGTATCCCTGAATGATTGGCACCGAGGGCTCCCCACCCGCCGGCGCTGAAGCTGAGGACGGCATTGTCACCTCCGACTGGGGGGCCTTATTCCACAAGGATGTCACCGGGTTTTCTTTAATTGCCTTAGAACGTGGCATAGCAAGGGTCCGGAGACGCTAAAATAAGGGGTTCCACGTGGAAGGTTGCCGCTGCGCAGGTGTTCGCCTGCTAGGGATGTCGCCAGTAGATCTTAGGTGCAGCTCCCGCTATGCGGTGCCACCGTCAACTCCGATCAATCTGGGTCCCCCACAAAGGGTTCCCCAGTGGGGGTGCTCCCCTCTTCAAAAGCCTGGCACCGGGCACGTGAGCGCGCAGATATTGGATCATCCCAGAGTCGCGCCCGGGATCACCAGGCTCTGCCAGACCAGAGCAGCCGGGAGGGGCACCTGTATCTCCTCTCTCTGTGTTGTGGGCGAAGGGGGGGGTGCCCGTATGACCCTACACTTCCGTACCGGCTTCGCTGTCCGATTTCCGTGAGCGCAGGCCCATTGTGGTCCTCCAAATCAAGGCACGGCGCCTCTCACCTCAGGAATCTCGTCCCACCCCGCCTCGCAGATCCCCGGTAGTCCATGAATTCCTACCTCGCTTCTGCGCGCTCTCACTGCGTGTCAATGCAGCGGGGATTCGCTCTATAGGTGCGTTGAGGGAGCGCCCCTATTCTGAGGGGGACAGGTGCGAAAGACCAAGGGCGGAGGTGCTCCGTGCCGCCCTCCGATTTGGGGCCTGGTGCAGCGGCTGTGTCCACTTCACTCCCGACACTGCCAAGGGGGCCCCAGTCACCCCGCTCAAAGTCTCAGGCTACTCATCTGGGCTTATGTCACCCGGTGTTAAGCTGTCTCTGGCCCCTGTTACTCCTCAGCGAAACACAAAGGGCCACAACCCACCCAGCATGGAATACAGCAGTCTCTGTGAGTGGGGGCCAGGGGATGACAGCGTGTCTTTCCTCCACCTTTCGCATGTGCACCCACCCCAAAGCTTCACAGGTGAATGATACGCTGCAGGACAGCTGCCCCCACGAGGCACTGTGCAGCACCGCACACTCACTGGCTCTCTGCAGACGAGCGGTCCCGAGGAAGTCCCAGGTGCTAGGCCACTCTCCGGGATGCGCAGGGCAGGGGGCTGAAGGAGCGGTGTGCACAGCGCCCCACTGCAAGGCTCCTCAGTTACTCTGCCACAGAAGCGCGACAGGCTCCCCCAGCAAAATGGCGGCCATCACTCTTCACCACCGGCTCAATGGCCCCAAGGCGTCCGAGGTCAGTCCCGCTCGCCGCTTCAGCTGTGGAGGGCTCCGTGCCTCGTCCCCCGATGCCAGGCGGATTCTCGCAGACGCTCCTGTGCAGCTCTAGGCCATGGAGGCGGGGCAGTCCCTCACGGCCAAAATGGAGGGCGCTGAGCGCCGTCACCGGATTGAGGTCTTGGTGCGGCTGCTCCCCGCAGTAGACACCACCGCAGCCTCAGGAGTATTCCAGGTGTCGCTTATGTGGGTGCGGCAGACCGCTGCAGAGGTCTCCACACCGCCGCAAGCTCTGGAGACTTGGCGGCCCTCCACAACAAGATGTCAGCCGCCTCCCATTGCCCTCGCTTCTGGGGTCCCAGTCGTGCCGTGTGCTGCCGTTCGGCCCGCAGCAGGGCCCCAGCTCTGCCATCAGACCGCAGACGGCCCCCGGAGGCTCTCGGGGGTAAGTGTAAATAACCCGCGGCAGCGGGAGGCTATGTGGCAGGCCCCAGGAGAACAGAGCTCAAGGACCACACGTCCTACTCCATTGCCACTCAGGCCACGCCCCCACTTGCGCTTTTCTTATGCAACCTAGCAATTTGAAATTACCACAAAATATCAGGCAACACTCTGGAAAACTACTTAATACAAGGTTGTGCGTTGGCTTCACTATTGTTTTCCTTATTTATTCATGATCTTTCAGCTTCACTAAAACATTGAATGCTAATCCTCAACATTTAAGCAGGTCTCCCTTGAATGTAATACTAGGTTCCGATGGCCTGGTCTTCTTGAACCAACACTCACTGGCTTGCAACATCAACTGAATGCTTCAGAAAATTAATGCATGGTAAATAAATGAGATACTTACAAATAGGACCAAGGTAATCCAATTAGGTGGAAGAAAAGCAGTTCTTTAATTGGGCAATTAATGACATAAGGCTAGGATCTGTCACTAATTACAAATATTTTGGTATTGTTTTTAATGATCGATTGACTTTTAAGGAACACTACCAATCAAACAGTCGCCCAAGCAAAGAGTGCAATGTTGTCTTATTTCCTTTCAATTGAATGTACTGTGATTTATCTCAAACTTCGCAGGTCAAGGTTTTTAATGCTAAGATAGCCCCTATTTTATTTTATGGCTTAGCTGGCATTTGCACAGAAATATGTGATTTTTGAAAATATAGAGGGGTGTGCATGGCGAAACATTTTAGGGTGACTAAGCAGCGTGGGTATTAAATATTTAATTTGATAAGAAGTACTTTACTTACCTCGGTAGGGCTAGATTTGCACCTAGCTTTGTTAAAGGATGCCTTCCAAAATTCGAAGACCAAAATAGGGAAATTCATTGTACAGAATGGATTCTTAAGAGGGCCAGAGAGAGATAACAGTTCACAAGAGCCACTTTTATGAGCAGTGCCTAAGACTTGCAGTGAGCGCCACACTCATTTTTAAGATCAGGACTTATTTTTCATCATTAGACTTTAACCGAGAGCAAAATAGAAAGATTGAAAAAAGGAGAAAAGGGGGAACAGAAAGATAGCAAAACAGGGAAAAGGACCTGCAAGATTATGATAATGAGACAGGAAGCGTACACCACTATATACCCCTTTATTGACGCTGGCGGGCTTACCCCGAGGCTGCAGCTACTACACCACATGAGCCCTACAGATATGGACAGAATACTCACTCTTGGAGGTGGAGTCCCTATTCGCGGACGGACAACTCCTCCCGTTTGACCACTTGGCAGAGGATAGCGGACTACCACACGGGCAATTTCTCTCACAATTCAATTCAATTCAAAAACTTTATTCGGTCTTTAAAGCAGTAGACCATAAAAGTACATAAAAGAATAATGTCCAAACCTGTAAACAGACATGAGAATTAAAAATAGTCATAAAATGAGAATATTAAAAAAAGCAGAAAGGACTTTTGAGGTACGTAACAAACACGTCAGATAATACATCTGAAATCCATGCTTAAATGAGCAACATGACCATAAAATTACATAGAAATATTGCACATATCTGTTTGGCGAGATATGTCAGGAAATACATCACACATCCGGAATTAAAAGGGGAACCTAAGATGCGAAATGGGATCCAATTGTAGTGCGCCATTACCAAATGGGAGTTAAAAGCTACAATTAAAAAGCAGGAAGGGGGTGATAGCAGGAGAACAAAAACCTCCAATAGGGTCCGCCATCCGCTCCTACTGTCCCCCGCTAATGGACCCGGCGCCTCTACCATGTTCAGTGTATTATGCCATGCTGTGCGTGATATTCTATCGGACTAGCCCGACATAGTGCGTCTAGCCCTAAGTGCAGCTTTTAAGGAAGGCACAGACAAAAAAGACAATTTCAGAGGAGCTCTACGATTGTAAATGGAGGAGAGCAGGTCTGCAGCGACGAAGGCCTAGCCTCCTTAATAAAGGTATCAGAAAGTGCTGTTGTGCTAAACTGTGCAAATTGCAAAAGAATATAAAATGCAGTAATGATTGAGCAGAGTGATTATCACATGGGCAACAGGAGACCGTGTTCACTTCTAAGTCTAAAAATTGTTTAAAAAAGAGAGACCAGTAGATTGTTCCAGCTCTGAAGCGAAAAAGTAGGGACCACTCCCATCTGGTCAACTTCAAGGCTAGATACAGAGGGGAATAATCAGTGTAAAGAAGGCTATAATATTGCAACACCCAGGGTTTCTATAACTTGGATTCCAACCTAATGTTTGCTCGGTGGGACTTAAATAATATTTTCACCTCCCATTTGGCATTGATGGGGATGCGACTAGGTTAAGGAGTACCACCAGGGTATGCTGAGGGAGACAAAAGTATCTTGCAAATAACTCAGCCATGGTATGGAGGAAGCCTTGTCCAGCATCATGCAGTCGGATATGATGTCTTTACAGAGCTTGGCGGCTGGATTTGACCAGATGTTAACCCATAGTAAAAGCGGCACCATCTGGATCGTATCCTCGATAAAACCCTGGTTTAACTCAAGGTGGGTAATGAGGGTAGGGGTGGATGGCGGTGCGCATAAAATCCTTCGCAGGAAACGGTTTTCCTCTGCCTGAATGGAGCCGCACTCACTAAAACCCCAAACTCCCGCTCCGTAAGTAGCCACACTAATACATTGAGAGTTAAACACTTTCAGAGGTGGAGACAATGCCCCCTGATTTGCAGTCTGATGAGGTTAATTACTGTGCCCACAGTTTTGCTTAACTTAGTACAGGCCTGGGGTCAATGGGAATTCCAGGATCCTGCGGAACTAAAATTTTGTCCCAGGTAATAAAAATTAATGACGGTCGTCAAGACATGCCAGTTTATACTGATTTTATTTAGCCTTAGTCTACCAGGGCTGCAGGACATAATGTGTGACTTGGAGTCATTGGTGTTAAGATTCAGGTCATGCATGAAGGAAGCAAAACAGTCCCCCTGATGTCTCAAGGCTTTTGGGGTAAGGGCCAACAAAACTGCATCGTCCCCATATAGCAGAGCGGGAATTGGGGAGCCTGAGATTCTGGGTATATATGTGTGGGAAGAGGCTAGGTGAGCTGTTAAACCGTTGATATATAAAATCAATATTAGTGGCGCCAATATGCAACCCTGCCTCACCCCAGTCTTTAAAGAGAATTTCTGAGAAAGCCCCCTGAGCGGAGTTAAACGGATCCGTGCGGTGAGATCCGAATGCAGACACTATAAAAAGTTCACCAGGGGAGGTCCACGCCTTGATCCAGCAACATTAGCCAAAGTTTGGTTCTGTCACTGAATCGAAGGCAGTGGATAAATCCATAAAAGCTAAGTATATGGGGGAGCGCTTGGCCTTAGTATATTTGGAGATTGTCAGGGCCAAATTCAGGCATTGTTCATTGGTGCCTAGTTTAGGTCGAAACCCAAATTGAAAAGGGGAGAGTATCTCCTCATCAGCTGCCCATTCGATCAGGCGGTCGTAAATGACTCTGCCAATGATTGTAATCGTGCTGTTGTTGAGCGAAATTGGTCGGTAGCACTTGGGCGACGATCGATCTCCCTTTTTAGGTCTCGGCCTGCACCAGCGCTTGCGCTGGTCTGGCCGAGAGTTTTAGTAAGCGGGTTTTGGAAGTGCAAACCCACTGGCTTTCGGCTGGCGACCAGCTTGCGTTCACGATGGCGTGCACGCGCACAGCTGCCATCCATTCCTCGCATCGCTGGCGAGGCGCCATCTGCCTTTCCTCCCCTCCCTCACCCCTCCTCCCCTCCCTCACCAGAGAGCGCGTTTCCATTCCTCGCATCGCTGGCGAGGCGCCATCTGCCTTTCCTCCCCCTCCCTCACCCCTCCTCCCCTCCCTCACCAGAGAGCGCGTTTCTTGGCCGCGCGTCTTGTTATGTTAATGTTCCGATGTTGCTTGTTTCTATTTTTTGGTTGGAAATATGGTTGATGGGCATCTAAAAGGTAGTGTGTGTTTTCATTTCAATTGATGTTTTTAAATTGAAAACATCGTGTATGAATGCGTACTGTTTAAACAATGTGCTTGCCACGCACGTTTCGCTTGCAAATTACAAATATGGATGAGAACAAAAAGACACGCTGCCTTTCACATGCCCCTAATGGACATTAACTCTATGTGCGTATCGCTTGTTTTATTTCTTCAGTGGTGCAATTTGTGCAAATTGTTCTCTTTGCACATTCAATCGTATTGTTATACATCCAAAATTAGCACAAAGGCACCACTAAATGAAATAAAAAAATAATTCTAAACTTTAATCAGGTTTAAGCACAACGTATTATAAACTACTGCAGCGATTTAGCAAATGCAAGAGATATGCTGCCTTTTCATTTGCATAAAGCGTGTGCCAAATAGAAAAGCAGCGTCTCTTGGTCTTGTTTGCTAAGCTGCTACAGTTTTGCCATTCAACATTGTGTTTATGGTTTATTAGAAAGAATGTGTATATTTATTCTTTTTTACATAATTATGGGAGCACTGATGCCATATAAAATGCTGTGTGTCTTTTTTCCAAATGCTTTAAGGTAATCTACTTTAGGAGCATCTAAGAGGTAGCGTGTCTTTTCCTTCTAATTTGCAAATCCTAAGAAATAACAAGCATTGGCAAAGCATATAGGTTTCTGAAATCCGAGAGCTATATGCGTTGGCAGTGTTAATGCATTTGTGTATATTAATAAAAAGAGCCCGAGAGCCGTAGACAAATGCATTTAATTTGCCAGCGCCTATAGTTCTCAGATTGCCGAGACCTATTGGCTTTGCCAATGCTTGTTGAATATGGGGACTATTGTTGCGGTAGACCATGAGGGCGGGATAGAAGATGATAGGGAAATGTTAAAAATGTTCGTGATAAGAGGGCACCAGATTTCGGGCATGGATTTCACAGTTCCATCGGACCCCATCTGGGCCTGGGGCTTTCCCTCCCTTACTGTGCTGGATGGCCATCTCAACTTCCTCCAAAGTTAGCAAAAGTGGGGGAGAATTCTGCAGTGTGGAATGAAGAGCAATTTCTCTTACATGGGCAACTGGTCTTGGACTGTAAACAAACCTGGGATCGATCTAGGGGGGAGCCTGCAACGCACCCAGTTCTCCACACTATCGTAACCATGGGCACAGGGCGCCACCTCATCACATGGATCTACAAGGCTATCCGAGAACTCACAATCGAACCACTCACACAACTCAGGCTGAAATGGGAGGAGGAATTTGGGCGTTGACTACACGACAAGGAGTGGCAATCTGCCTTAGAATATCCCAAAAAGGTGTCACGTAACCCGCGCTTTAAAAACATACAATTCAATATATTACACCGAGCATATTTAACACCAGCGAAACTCCAACGCTTTTACCCGCAACACAATTTCTATGCCCGCGATGCCAGCTTTCCAGTGCAACATTTCAACATATGTTTTGGAATTGCCCTACCATACAACCCTACTGGGGCGCAATACACAACACAATACAAGAGACCAAAAGACTTATGGGCATTGACACATGGGAGGCAAGTGCACTAGGGATATCCCGACATAGGAAAGACCGTAAAGTAGTTAGATGATTTGCATCGTTGGCCCTCCTTCTGGCAAAATGATGCATTGCAATGTATTGGCGCACGCCTGCAGGCCCCCACTGGCGGCCTGGAGAGGGGCAGTAATGTAAAATGGGGCACAGAAGAAGACACAATTAGACAGGAGGAGGTACATGGTATAGTAGGCCTCCACATCTCCATGGAGTGGACAACGCTCCTTCAAACTTTCCGACAATGGGAGACACCTGCCCACTCACCCACGAAACCACCTAACACAAATGAGACACCAGGCCCAGCCCCATCGACCTTAAACACTAATGAACATCCCCACCCGCCAACCCCCACAGCCCCACCCACACAGAAGCCCGATTGGACTCCCCGTGAAGATGCACACTCATCCAACACTACAAAATAAACAAAAGCCCCGCATAACGGCCAATACAGATACACACACACATGCCCACCCCATATCCCTACCCCCAACCACTCGCCCTCAGTTAAATCCCTGGTTAGATCATTATACCCACTCCTTCCACCCATCGAAGATGGGACTGATACTTAAGCCTTCTAAACGATGGCGACATATACGGACTCACTGCGGCTCCATCTAGATTTTGCAACAATCAACCCACCCTAACACACCCACAATCCTAAATGGACATTTTTCAGAGTTATAATGTACCTTATTTTGTATAACCTGACAATGCTGTTGATGCTGAATGTAAATTGGAAAATGGAAAATCTAATAAAATGGTTTAAACAAAAGAGACAGGAAGCGTAGGGGGGTGGAAGATAGAAGCATGAAGTGTAAACAAGACTAGGCAACTTTGGTAATTGTCAACCCCAGAATCTGGCAGTACAAGCGGCCACTAATAAAACGTTTGGGCCCAAGAGTTTTTTGTTGTATTTTAACAAAGTAGGCACTTCTGTCATTTCGCTCAAGCGGCAGATTGTATCCAAAAGAGATTGTACAGAAGCCTCGAAAGAGAGAAATTAATTTAATGTTGCAGAATTTGAAAGTTACGAAAAAAGTTCTGCCCAGTGTTGAATTACAATATGTAATCGATAAGCAATTAAATAATATTCTACCAATAAGTTGCTGTGGTCCTACATTAGACAACTCTGATTTATTTATTCAGGCTGGTGAACACGTTGATCTTTTTGAAAAATCTTTAGGTTCCACTGCCCCCATTCACACTATTGACTCTGTAGAATGTCTTTGATACTGTAGTGCGTGGATGGCGCTTTTAATCAATACGAATTAGGATGTAAACAAAGATGTCTTCCTCTCCGCCCTCTGTGAACTTGACAAGCTCAGCGATGGCTCAGCGACCTGAGCTGAGGCTGGAGAGGGAGCCTCTGGTGTGGGTACCTCGAGAGAAGTTTGTATTGGGTTCACCACCTTGATATGCTGATGACTGTAAGTGACTGTGCCTCACCTTGCGGTTCCGAAATTCTAGAGAGAGCAAACACTTGTAACTAGGACTGACTACAGCAGCCTGAGAACAACAAACACAAACCCATCTGCTCACAATCCCAATGGCTTTTGCAGCACTTAGTAACAATTACATAACCAACCTGCAGAGAGAAATACTAGATGAAAAAGGTTTATTTCCTGTACCTAAACTAAACAAGTTAGGCAACTATATACAAAGTCACTAGAAATCACAAAATTAAAGACCCATTTGCACAGGAGTACACTCTCACCCTCAAAGTTAGGCCAACAATGAAGCAAATAGATGAGTGGATGAGTAGGGGAGGCAAGAGGCAGGGCTGTTGGCCTTAGGTCTTTGCTGGCCACAGAAAGACCATGAGCTGTTGGGCTGCACTGCTTGCTGGTGGATAAGTGGACCGGTGACACAGGAATTGGGCGCCAGTGATGAAGTCTTGGGTACGCTGGCACTACACTGCATATTTATTTTGACAATGTTTACTAGGTTGCTGATGGTACAGCCAAAGCAGAATCCTGGAAATGAAAAACAGACACGCCTTCATCTTCCCAAAAGCCAAAGTTCATGTGCAACAGTTCTGCAAAGTCTGTATGATGGGTGCTCTACTCTTTCCATGGTCACCACTCATTGAGAGGGATTCAGTGTATGCCAGATAGACAATTCACACATCCGAAGTTCCAAATATTCTTAAGGACCAAGGGGGTGATTTAATGTAGGCGATATGCATACTGCCAACATGATGGTCCGCCTGCCCGATTTAAATGCGGGCAGACTTTCAGTTTGGCCACAGACTACTCCTTCTCCGCCCTTAGCCAAACATTCCCACGGACTTGGAGAGTAAGGGCCGTTGGAGAAATGTCCGCCCGCCCAATTTAGATGGGTGGCTATGTAGTCATTTTTTTACTGTTTCTTACTGCCAGGTAAAATCTGGCAGTAAGAAACCGTAAAATTGTAATAATGCTACCCCAGCCATGGGAGAAGAATTCCATGGGCATGGGAGCATTATGTTTTTTCTTTACAAAAAGAAGATCCAGAAAAAAACAAATACCCCTTGCTACAGAGCTGTGTCCTGCTGACGCAGCCCCGCAGCACAGAGTAAAATGCATTGGCAGGAACCGCTGTGACGACAGTTCCTGGCAATGCTTTTATAAATGACTGACTGGCGGTCATTTATAAAATAGGCAGGCGGTTCCTTCCTCATGCAGTCGGAGTAATTTAGTCCGTCCCCATGGTGGAATGGCAGGCCGTCCGCCTATATTTAAATCACCCCCTAAATTATCTGTTCTCATTCAACAGGGGCCCAGATAAACATACAGTAATTCAAACAGATTAGTGTTGGTGAAAGAGCCTTTTCACTAGTGGCCCAAACTATTCAGAATGGGTTATCTGTTCGATTGTGAATGATGGTTAATGATTGTAGATCTATTTCTCCCAGATGTATATGTGGGGAGGGGGTCCTCATGAGGAGCAGACTGGTCTGTGAAATAATAACTAAAAGTAACCAAGGGTCCCCTAATAGAATATTATATTACTGAGGCCTTTGTTAAAGATTTAGAAAACTGGGGGGAATCCTGAGAAAATGATGCTCTGTAGATTCCTCAAAATCTGGTCAACATGTTTCATGCCTTCATCACCCTACACGGATCAGTGGCAATTTGTCACGACCGTGGAGATGGGCAAGCTCAATGTGGCGACTACAGACAGGCCAAATGACCACTTAATAGTCCGGATCAAACAAGTCCCACAGGGCCCTCTTACTACCGGATTTGGGTCATATGCGGCTTTTGGACAACACATCGGCATCAAGGATGTAATTCACAAAATATATAGTTTTACCTTTCTGACACTTCCTGCAGATCACGTTTAGGTGGGATTATAGCTATATACCAAATAGGACTCCCATTTCAGTAGATTGGGTTTACACGTAGGTCCTAACGAATCAAGTGTCTGGCAATCAGCATTGGGTAGAAAATTAGTTTAACCTCATTCTGATCCTGATTTTTTTCGTCATTTCTACATTCACCAAACAAGATTAGAGAGTGATGGCTAATGACAGATGATATTATTTTACTTACAGCCTCCCAGAAAATATTTATGGCCTGGAGGCTGACAAACATGCGAATGTCATCTGCATTAGGAGTGCCACAGTTCTTGCATAGAGTTTCCTGGGACTTTGCACATTTAACCATTTTTCTAGGAGTCCAGTAAGCCCTTTGCAAAGTGAAAAGATAATTCCTTTTGAGGGTAGCAGACGTTCTGTGGGTTCCTGGCTTCTTATTTGTCTATACGTTCTGCTCTGTTTTACTTTTTTGTTTACAATTATCTAGGTCGATTTTCATTTTCTCACATTCTCACATATTTTTGGATCAGAAATTAGCACTTCCAACCTACCAATTTGCACTAACCATGCCTGCTTCTCTGCCCTCTAACTTTGTGTGGCTTTTGGTAACTATTCCCTGCAGGTATGCCTTGTAAGGGTCCCAAACTATGTTTATTGAGGAATTGCCCACATTTAACTTAGCAAAAAAGCTCTTATTATCATCTTGAATTAAAGATGATCTCGAGAAAAATCTTCTTTCAATGGTCCATCTTCCAGGGCAAGCCCTCCTTCAAAACTAGTTCTAGTCTCACTAGGGCTTGATCGGAGAAAAAAGATGGAATGTATTTAACCTGTTATACTTGAGCCACAAATGTACAGTCCACTAGCCAAAAATCTAATCAGGAGATGTGGCCATATTTGTTACTGTGAAAGGAATAGTCCCTCTGCTGACTTTCTCGCTCTCTCACCAAATGTCGGTATGATCTAAATCCTCAATGATGTTTTTCAAGCAGGCTGCCGTCTTGGGTGAATTGCAGTGTGGCCGGGTGGTACAGCGATCTAGCACATTGTTCCTGAAAACGTTGAAAACCCCACCCCAGAAGACCAGAGTGTCATAATCCATCAGATTTACAAAGAACTATTTTAATGAAGTTGTATTGCCAATTTTAGGGCCTCAATACTCAATGCATGTAATTTGATTTTTCCCAATTTGTAACCGTGCTATACCCGTCTTCCATTTAGGTCCACTTCTGAACTTAAAACTTGAATATTAGTAATGCCTCCTGACCAATATTGCTCGGACCTTATTGCATGCAACCTGCGATGTGCAAATTACCATCAGGGCCCATGAATGATTATTAATTGCGGTCATAAATTCGGGCTCAGTTAAGTGTGTCTCTTGCAAGAGGATTACATGGCGCTACAATCTCTCAGGAGCTCCACTATAAACCTCTGCCTTTTCTTACCTCTAAGCACGTTAACATTCCAGGAAGCTAAACTGATCAAATTTTTACCCATGCATTGTCAGCCCTTTACCTGCCTTATACACCAGACCTTGCCCTGTAGCCCTGTATATACTTAATTGATAAGGACTATATGTATAGTTTTCCCACCTTGCTCCCCATCCCGTGCATACCCCCTTGGGGAATACTTCATCTACCTATTCACCTGTCGGCTTCAACTAGCCATTTGAGTGATCAAGCGCCCCCCCCACCTGTACCCTCCATGCCCCACACCTCCCCAAACTAGACACTTCCCTTTTTCTGTCTTCTCATTGCCAATTTGTAAATATCCAAGAGACTTTGAGTTACAGCTGTAGTACTTCATTTCTTGCATAGTAATGCCTTGGTAATATAATTAAAAGTAATAACTACTCATAACAATTTTCCAGATAAAATATCCAGGATTATTTTATTGGCTTACTCCTCACTTAGCTGGAAATGTAAAAAAAAAATCCCGGTGTCCTGTAGCTCACCAATTTTTCTCCCGAGTTGCCACTGTCTTTCCACTGCTGCATGACAGAGACTGGACCAGATTTCACAGGTGAATAGTTTGGAGGTAAATGACTTTTTTTTAGAGCTGTTGACAAGACGAAGTCCTTCACAAGAATGGAGCGAAAATTTATCAAAATCTTTCTTGACCGTTTCCTGTTTGGATTGAGTTTAAAAGGGTCTCTTTGCACTCTTTGTATCTCATGAAAGAAGTTTCCTTGGAGTTCTTCAGTCTTCCCCTTAAAGAGGCTATCCTAACTGGCGGAAATCCACTATTGCACCAATAAAGGGAGGCTTACAGGCAGGCATGACGGAGGCCAGACTCCAGGTAGCAAACACAAGGAGATGATGGACGGAGCACTGAAGCTTTTCAGACACTCACCCCCAGTCACAGATCTGGGTTGAATCCATCATCGTTCTTTAGCTCACTTCGCCACCCCAACTCAGACCCAGCCATATGCAAATCAGTCTTGACCTTGTTCCTCATGGGAAAAGTCCAGCCCGTACTACCAAGCCAGGTCTTCCCTGGACCGGAAACAAGCATCCTGGGACCGGTTTCAGGGTAACACCCCTCATCAGCCAGGCTAGCTTGAATCCAGTGGCAAAGTGAGCAAGGGACCCACATCTGTGCATACCCGTCCCATTTAGGGCGAACAAACCAAATACAAGGAGATGATGGACGGAGCGCTGAAACTTTTCAGACACCCACCCAGACTCCAGGTAGCAGCAGATAGTTTTAGTTACTTGGGTATTACAATAACTCAACCCCAACAATATTATTGGACTAAACATAACACCATTGTTAAACAAAGTTAAAAATCATCTCAGGGTGTGGGCATCCCTGCCGCTTACTATGGCTGGCAGTGGCACGCTTTTTAAAATGATCTCCCTCCCCCATTTCCTTTATGATTTACAACACTGCCCCTTCGTATTGCCACCCGCATTCTTTACAGAACTCCAAACTCAAATTAGCACTTACCTCTGGGTGGGTAAATCCCCTTGTATTTCATTTGAGAAATTTTGCCAATCAACTTATGATGCCTGGCGTCAAAATGTACTATTGGGCCTCGTAGATGGTTCAAATAAACAACTTTTTATATAGTACTTGTCAACTCTCATGCAGTGTGTAATTTATAGTATGGTAAATCTACACCCCTCTCCTCCCACCCCTACCCCCGAATATGTTGGCTTCCAATAATTTGCTGACAGACATCACACAAGCATATCAAATGATACAACAAGTTAACAGCGGGAACCCTGCTGTGGCAGGGCACATGGTTAGCTCAGACAGCGAGACTTACTGGGTTTGCTCACTGGGACTTAATCAGCATTGCGACCCCTAGAGATGTCTGGAAAGTCAATGATATTAAGTCATTCAAAGAATTGGAAGTAGAATGCAATTTAGATAAATCACAGTTTTATCAGTATTTCCAATGAAGACATGCCCTAGACAACGGCTGTGACAGACTTGCTGTAGTTAATGAATAAACCCCCTAGAGATTAAATTAATAAACAACAAGCTTGGGAAAGGAGGAATCTCGAGACTATACAAATCTATTGTGATAAACTTGCCTGACCCTTTCTTGCAGCTCAGAGTGGTGTGTAAGGCGGATTTGAGTGCCCTCGAGGACAACTAGTGGACTGAAGCCAAAATGGCCCCAGGTTGTTGGCTATAGTTATATGTTTTCGCAGTATTCAATTTAAATATCTTCACAAATTTTATTATTCTCCATCATGACCCTGGCGCATGGGTCAGGCCATAAGCCCTGACGGTCTCAGATGTGGCTAGACACCTGGCACCTTTAACCATACTGTCTGGGAGGGTCCAGTTATTTGTAGTTACTGGCATTCTATTAATAGAACATTGGATATCGTTGTGGCAGATTTTTAGATCTGTGCCCTAAAATTGCTCTTTTAGGAATTATTGAAAATCTGGGTGGTTCATGTAGTGTCCACGTTCCAGTGACCATGGGATATTTGGTTGCAAAAAGGGAGCGACCCTTGACCTGTTAGAAGGTCGCTCCCCCTCCGCACAGCACCGCCTGTGTTGGTCCCTGCCCAGCTGCCCAGCTGCCGTTCTGAGGAAGTAGGCTGTAGGGTTGTATCCTCCTCCTGTATTGCCATTTCTCTTTCTGCTGTCTGTGTTTATTCTGTTGTCTGTATCTGTGCCCGTTGCCTTGTATTGCCATTTCTCTTCTGTTGCCTGTGTCCCTACTGTTGTCAGCCCGTTTTTACTTCTGTGCCCCTCGCTGCCCCATCTGTTCTGTGCCCGTTTTTCCTTCTGTGCCCCTCGCTGTCCCTACTGTTGTCAGCCCGTTTTTCCTTCTGTGCCCCTCGCTGTCCCTACTGTTGTCAGCCCGTTTTCCCTTCTGTGCCCCTCGCTGTCCCTACTGTTGTCAGCCCGTTTTTCCTTCTGTGCCCCTCGCTGCCCCATCTGTTCTGTGCCCGTTTTTCCTTCTGTGCCCCTCGCTGTCCCTACTGTTGTCAGCCCGTTTTTCCTTCTGTGCCCCTCGCTGCCCCATCTGTTCTGTGCCTGTTTTCCTCTGTGCCCCTCGCTGCCCCCTGTGCGCTCTGTATTTTGCCCCTTGCTGTGCCCCTAACCCCGTGCCCATTTTGCCTTCTGTCTCCGCTCCCGTTTCCCGCCGCTGCGTCCCCTGCGGCCCCGCCCCCTCTCTGCCCATTCGCTGCTCCTGTCCCTGCCTCCCGCCTCCCAATATATGGCGGCCGCGCGCAGCGGGCGCGCCGCTGCCGCACCAAAGGCGTGCCTAAGGCAAGCCCGTCTGCGCCCGTCCGTGCCTGGACCACGCCCTGCGCCAGAACCCCTGGTCCGTGCGCCCCCCGCACCCGCCACGACGACCGCCGCCGTTACGATGCCAGCACACTCCACGCTCTCAACCCCGGCCGGACCCACACCTGCTTCAAGGCCGTCCCGAAACACACACATGGCCCCTTCACCTGCCGGAACTGCAGCTACACCTGCCTCAGAGCCGCCGAAGCACCCACCAAGAAGGACCTCAACCACCTCCGGTGCATCCTACTAAACACCCGCTCCGCACGCAAACACGCCGTCGAGCTCTGGGACCTGCTTCACACGTCAGCTCCGGACGTCGCCTTCCTGACAGAGACCTGGATGAACAACTCCTCCGCACCCGACATCGCCATAGCCATCCCAGACGGCTACAAGATCACCCGCAGAGACCGCACCAACGGAGTCGGAGGAGGAATCGCCATCGTCCACAAGAACACCATCAGGGTCTCGACCAGCACCGACGACACTCTCAGCACCGCCGAACACATGCACTTCCAGATCCACACGGACCCCAACACCACCCTAAGAGGCACCCTCGTCTACAGACCCCCGGACCCCGACCTCAATTCAGCGACTCCATCGCCGACTTCATCAGCACGCACGCCCTGACCTCCACCGACTACATCCTCCTCGGAGACCTGAACTTCCACCTGGAGAACAACAACGACAGCAACTCCACCACCCTGATCGACAACCTCGCCAACCTCGGACTGAGACAGCTCGTCACTACGCCGACCCACACCACCAGCCACACGCTCGACCCCGTCTTCTCCTCAAGCTCCCACGTCTCCTTCAGCCATACCACCGAACTCCTCTGGACCGACCACCGCTGCATCCACTTCACCTTCCAGAAACCCACCGCACCCAACAGATCCCCCGCCGCTGCTGGAGCAAAGTCACCGAAGACCAACTACAGACAAACCTCACCCTCAGCCCACCAACCGACCCCTCCAACCCCGACGCCGCCGCCCACAACCTCAGACGATGGATGGACGACTGCGCCAACACCCTCGCCCCGCTGAAAAAACCCACCTACAGAGACACCAGCAAGAGAGCCAGCTGGTTCACCCCGGAACTCCTAGCATCCAAGCGTACCTGCCGGAAACTAGAGAACAAATGGCACAGTGAAAAGACACCGGACAGCAACGCAGCCCACAAAGACGCCATCCGCCACCACCATCACCTCATCAGGTCTGCCAATAGGACCTCCTTCAAAGACCGCCTCGACAACAACGCACACAACAGCAAGGAGCTCTTCATCATCGTGAAGGAACTCTCCAGCCCCAGCTCCAACTCCAACGACATCCCGCCGTCGCAAGCCCTGTGCGATTCCCTCACCACCTTCTTCCACCGCAAGATCACCGACATCCACGACAGCTTCGACACCCGAACTGCCCCAACAGACCCCAACACACCAGACTCGCCGCACACTATCGACCACGACCCCTTGACATCCTGGGCCAACGTGAACATCGATGACATCATCAAGACCATGAGCACTATCCACTCCGGCTCCCCGTCAGACCCTTTTCCGCACCACATCTTCAACAAAGCCGGCAGCTCCATCGCACCCCACCTGTGCAACGTCATCAACCTCTCCTTCGAGACCGCGACCTTCCCAGAGAGCTGGAAACACGCCGAGATCAACGCCCTACTCAAAAAACCCAAGGCGGATCCGAAAGACCTCAAGAACTTCCGGCCCATCTCCCTGCTTCCATTCCCAGCAAAGGTCATCGAGAAGATCGTCAACAGACAGCTAACCCGATACCTCGAAGAAAACAGCATCCTGGACCCATCCCAGTCAGGGTTCCGCAGCAACCACAGCACCGAGACTGCCCTCATCGCCGCCACCGACGACATCAGGACCCTGCTGGACAACGGTGAGACCGCGGCCCTCATCCTCCTGGACCTCTCCGCCGCCTTCGACACTGTCTGCCACCGCACACTACGCGCACGCCTCCACGACGCTGGGATCCGAGAGAAAGCCCTAGAATGGACCACCTCCTTCCTCTCCGGCAGAACACAGAGAGTCCTCCTCCCGCCATTCCGATCCGAAGCCTCCGAGATCATCTGCGGCGTACCCCAGGGATCATCCCTCAGCCCGACACTGTTCAACATCTACATGGCCCCACTCGCACGCATTGCCCGACAGCACGACCTCAACATAATCTCCTATGCCGACGACACTCAACTGATCCTCTCCCTCACCAAGGACCCCCTCACCGCCAAATCCAGCCTCCACGAAGGAATGAAGGCCGTCGCCAACTGATGAAGAGCAGCCGACTAAAGCTGAACACGGACAAGACAGAGGTCCTCATCCTCGGCTCCAACCCTTCAGCCTGGGACAACTCCTGGTGGCCCACGACACTGGGGGCACCCCCGACACCCACCGACCACGCACGCAACCTGGGAGTCATCCTCGACTCAACGCTCTCCATGACCAAGCAAGTCAACGCAGTCTCCTCCTCCTGCTTCAACACCCTCCGCATGCTCCGCAAGATCTACAGATGGATCCCGACAAACACGAGAAGAACAGTCACCCAGGCCCTCGTTAGCAGCCGACTCGACTATGGAAATGCCCTCTACGCGGGAGCCCCAACCAAGCTCATCAAACGACTGCAAAGAATTCAAAACGCCTCTGCACGCCTGATCCTCGACGTTCCACGCCACAGCCACATCACCCCCCACCTGAGAAACCTGTACTGGCTCCCCGTCGACAGGAGAATCTCCTTGAAACTCCTCATCCACGCACACAAGGCACTCCACAAGACCGGCCCAGCCTACCTCAACAGACGACTCTCCTTCTACGTTCACAACCGCCAGCTCCGCTCCGCTGACCTCTCCCTGGCCACCGTCCCGCGCATCCGAAGAACTACCACCGGCGGCAGATCCTTCTCCTACCTCGCCGCCAAGACCTGGAACACCCTTCCACTCAGCCTACGACAGACCCAAGACCTGCTGACCTTCAGGAGGCTACTCAAGACCTGGCTGTTCGACCAGTAGCGGCATCCCCCCCTTCTTCTTCCCCAGCGCCTTGAGACCCTCGCGGGTAAGTAGTGCGCTTTACAAATTCTGTGATTGATTGATTGATTGACATAGCGGGCAACTGGTGGGGATCGCAGGCCCCCTCTGGTTTCAGAATGGACTAGAGGAATGGAGTATTGCACCAAACTTGAGGAATGGTATATGGGGCCCATGGAGTGCACAAGAAATATGCTAAAATATGAAGTTCCTGGCTAACTCCAGTATTGCCTTATGATTAGGTTGAATAATATCTGCGGCGGCTCCTCCGAGAAGGCGGAGGAGCATCGCCCCACTGCTATGCGAGCAGTTTAAAAAGGAAAAATAAAATGATATTAATGCAATTTTATTATCATTTTATTTTTTCATTCCTACATAGGTGCGGGGCAGGGCTGGGCTGGCTAGAGCAGGGGCCATGGGGAGGAGTGGTAAGCATACTCTAAGTGCGCATGGCGGTTTGGCTGGCCGTCTTGGACCGGCCTAACAGTCATGCGCAGTTTGTATGTTCTCCACCAGCTGTAATGCACAGCCTGGGTGGAGAACATGCACAGCCTCCCAGTCCCTCTCTGAGTGCTGGTTCGGTGCTCAGACCAATCACAATGCTGCAGTAAGGCAGCGTTATGATTAGCTAGGGGAGTCTGGGAGCCTGTGTGCTTTCTGGTTTCTGCTTCCTGCTTCTGGAGTCGACCGAGGAGCCAAAGAGGACCGAGAGGCAGCGGCTGGCCTGCAGGTAAATGTTTATTTAAATTATTTTTTCTCATTTACCCCCACCCCCGTTAATTAGCAGCTGCCACTGAATAATATGTCTGCAATTATTATTTTGTGATGTGAAGTTGAGTTACAGCATCTATGTCTACTATGGTGGCTAAGTTATGGGTGAAAGTGGACACCTGTCAACACATGTTTAAATATTGTAATTGTTTGATGCCATAAATCAATAAAAAGAGTTAGAAAAAGAGACTATACTATATCAAACTAATCACCAACGAGGTTGCATCCATTCCCTCTGCCCCTTCCAGAACGCTTGTTATCGCAATGTTGTTTCTTCTTGTCTGATTTTCTATTCTCTCAAGGGCTACTTGCGTGGACCTATCTCATGCTTTTAGTATGGACGATTCCCAGGAGTTATTTTCAACCTCGAGACATGTTCTTTACATTGCCTCTTCTAGCGCTGAGGTTCTATTGGATAAATCACATCGCTTTTTCCCCAGTGCTTGACAGGTTTTCACAAAAATCTTTTTGTAGCAAATCTATTTTTAATTTCCTCTGAGATACCTCTCAGTATATGTTCTATCCCTTCTTTGCATGATCCTCTGTTTTGCTGAGAGTTTACTAGTGCTAGTCCCCAGCTGAGCCCTTTCACCCCCAACCTGCCCCCGGAGTTTATAGATTGGTCGATACTCTGGGGTATTTCTCTGTCCTCATTTCCTTTCTCAAAAGCAATTTACAATAACTTAGATGAGATAGTATAAAAATATCATGGCTAGGATAAAAAGAACAGATAGAATAGGAATCAGGTAAATTAGATCGGGGAAAAAATCAAGGTGACAAGAAAGTAAGGAAAGTAAATCTTTACCACAGTAAACCAGAGCAGTTATATTAATAATATGCACAAGTTAGGATAAATTCAGAACTTCAAATTACACTCTTCCTTCTCAAAATGAAGAAGTGAGAAAAAAATAGAAATGCATGCCAATGAATGACTCACCACTATTAAAAGGACCTTCACCTTGCAGGTGAAAGCAGAATGTCTCAGTAATTCCAGAACCTCAATCAAGTATTTGCAGATGAAACTGCACAAAAGATGGCTCTGCTGCACAAAAGAGCTGTTAATCAGATATAACAAACAAAACTGATAGTCACATATAACAACCTATTTGCAGGTAGTGTGAAAAATATTGAGGCAAAAAACTCCAAGTAATAAAGCAAGACAATACATACTTACGTACCCCGTGACGGTCCGAAACCGAAATACACAGTGGTATCAAAGAAAATGACACTCCCCGTTGTTAATAATATTTCATGTGGGTACAGAATTTGTCTGCAAATTCCTCACCTCAGACTGGTCCAGAAAATATTTTTCCCCAGCAGATATGTGGCGCCCTACGGCTCCAGCCGCAATTCCACCCCCACACATGACGACACAAGAATATATTAGGGGCAAACAAGCATGCTGATGTGAGTTCCTGAACTTTTTCTGCCTCACCATCAAGGCATTTAGAAAGGAACCGAAAAAGCAATAACATCGACATTACAGCCCATGACATGTTTGCCTGCATGGGGATCTTATTAATAATGGAACTCTTGGACCTGACATCCTACGCATGGTTTTACCCCAACGTTTTGCCTTCCAACCTCCTGTATTTGCTGAGTTCATGTTTGCTGGCTTTAGGACTCTGCACACTTTACCACTGACAACCAGTGCTAATGTGCTTGTGCTCTCTCCTTTAAACATAGTAACATTGGCTCAAACCCAATTGGCCCATTAAATTTACTTATAAGTCCCTAGTAAATTGGTACAGCATGTACCTAGGGCCAGTACATTAAATGCTACTCTTGGGCCTGCAGCACTGATTGTGCCACCGACTTAAGCAGCCATTTTAACATGCCTCAGGCCTGCCATTATAGCCTGTGTATGCAGTTTTAAACAGCCAATTCGACCTGGCAAAATAAACCTCTTGCCAGGCCCAAACCTCTCTTTATAATACATATAAGTCACCCCTAGTTTAGGCCTTGCACAGCTCAGAGGGCAGGGTGCAATGTTTTTAAAGGGTTGGACATGTACTTTTAGGTTTTATATGTCTTGGTAGTGAAAACTTCTAAATTCGTTTTTCACTCCTGTGAGGCCTACCTCTCCCATTGGATAACATTGGGTTACCTTATTACATTTAATAAGTTTGCTGAGATGGGTGGATGAATCTAGGCTTCCCGCTACCATGGTAAAGACCCAATGTTAGAAATGGCATGCGCCTCACAAATGGCTGCACACAAGAGCCATTAGTAAAAGGATAATTTGAGTTGTGGATGGAGGTCTGTGCCCGTTAATCAAATGTAGTGAAAGGAATAATAATTTCCAAAACTCATGTTCTGTTGTGCTTAGTAGGCAGAATATGCCATTTTAATTGCTTCTTTTCAACAGTGAAATCACACGAAAACAACAGCTGACACGTGTTTCGCCCGATGGCCGATTGGCCAAGGGCTTTCTCAAGGCAAAGTGTCTGTTATGCGGCCCTATAGCTTCCTTTAAGAAGATTTAGCAAAGTGGTCTCTGTGGTCCCGGGAACAAGTCCCGGGCGAAACACATGTCGGCTGTTGTTTTCGTGTGATTTCACTGTTGAAACAAGCAATTAAAATGGCATATTCTGCCTACTAAGCACAACAGAACATGAGTTTTGGAAACTATTATTCCTTTCACTACATTTGATTAACTGAGCACAGACCTCCATCCACAACTCAAATCAAACATTTAATAAGTGATAACCAGTGGTTAATTTGATCCGCTGACTTCCGGTGCTTGGTATTTAATTGTCGACACGTGACAGTCTGCCACATGGTGGTCCTGTTTGTCTAATATAGAGATGAGCAAAACAACAGTTGTTGATTAATATACCTTAAAAATGGCTAATACCTACCTTCCAAGCCATTCTTATAGCTTTGGGGGGGCCCTGAATTGTCACACTTGGAGGAGCATGATGCTTCGTTGTTGTGTTGATGCTGGCATTGGTAGTGCTGGCATATGCACTAGGCTGGTGCAAGCTGCAGTGGCCTCCTGACGAGGGCCCCAGCACTTATTTTTCCACAAATTAAGCACTGGGATAACTTTCAATTGGTAACAGGTAGACAGGTCGAGTCTGGTGTCTAAAGAATTGTGATCAAAAGCCCTCTTTTATGGTAAAGGTAGATTTTTAGTCACCTTTTTGAAAATGCCACTTTTAGGGAGTTTACATTTTCTTGTCCTAACCATTTGGTGCCTGCAGCCTTTTTCTAGGTCACATGATTAGATGTAGCTGGCAGTTGGTCTTTGTTTATTGCTCCTAGATAGTGAGACAAAGAGAGGCTAGGTGTTGGCAGGATGGGCCACTCTGAGCTAACGAGGGGGAGGAGCTGTCACCTACTACACTTGCACATCACAAAGGCTCGGTCTGAGCACTCTCACAATGGGGGTTGACACTAGTCTAGTGTGACCCCAGATAATCTGGGCCAGGACAGGAAGACAGGAAGTTCCAGGCACCTCTTGGGGGCGAAAGCTCTAGAAGCTTCTCCTACTTCAAAGTGGGTACAAGGTATAATTATTGGACCCGGACCCCAACACTTCAGTACACATCTGGCCCTTTGGAAGACTCATCAGAAGGATGGATCTGCATCATGAACCCAGGACAACCAGAGTGACTCCAACGGCTAGGTGGCTGGCCCCCTGATCAGAAGCCTCAGGGACAGAACAGGCTTCCTCCATCTTGATCCCAGCACCTGGACTCTGCCAACAGTGAGTCCTGTCCTATCAAGTAGTGTCATTTGAGTCCTAGACCTTTAGAAGTGGTCCTGAAGGTGCTCTACCAGCCCAACTGTGGTCTCAACAGAATTGACGATCGCAATGCATCACCTCGCAGACACTCCGCAGACCGCCTCACCAAACCCCACATCGAGACCGCTGTGTGACGCATCCCTGGCAAAGAACTTTGCATCTCCACTCGCAGCCTTCCAGAAACTGCCACAGCGCAATGCATCCTCGAAGCAGGCCTTTGCATCGCAAGCCCTTCATCAATGGCATCTTCGACGATGAGTCAAGACTCCGCATTGCAAGCCCTGCAGCTTCTTTGGTACCAGCCGTTGCATGAAGTATCTTGATGCAGAGCTTCGCATCCCAAGCACTTCATCAACGCCATCCTTGATGACGATGCAGAACCTCGCATCACTACCTCGCAGCTCCTAGAAGCCACTGCTGCGTGATGCATCCACGACGTGGGACTCGGCATCGCTACAGAACCAGGATTTAAGGTTCTTTTGTTCAGCAGTCCTAGTTGGGTCCCTGTAGCCGGCGCAAAATCCATTGCAGTCAGCCTGAACTTGTGACCAGATAACCACAGTCTTTAAAATTGCATATCTCTGGTTCTACGTGTTGGAATTTTGTCATTTTGGTCTTAAATAATTTATTTATTTTAACTCTACTTTTCTAAATTGGTATGGGATTTTTTCGTGTCGTGTTTTCACTTTATTACTGTTTGAGGTGCTTCATAAAGACAGATTTGGGCTCTGTGTTTGTGCAGTGCTATAAAGTGATTTTGTGTTACACCAAAATCCCAGGTAAATAATTTGGTTCCAATTCCAGTATTTAAAAATTCTCCTTGATTCACCTTTTTGCTTTTTTCAAATTCCCTCTCATTCTACTTTACTGTTGTGCCTGAAACTACACCTGTGAGGATGGAGTTTGAGCATGCCAACATGGATGCCTACACTGTGGCCCAGCTGAAGGAGTTCTGCAAGTAGAGGGGACTTCCAGCCAAGAGCAACACCAGAAAGCTGGAGCTCCAAAAGGCACTGAGGGTCTGGGGAGAAGTCCATTAGTCACTGCTAACAGCAACAGAAGGGTATGATGATGTGGAGAGGCAAGGAGAGGTCCATGATACCAGTCCTGAGATGCAACTGAGGAGGGTGACTTGTCTCCTGAGTTGGGGTTCCCTGCCAGAGCGGGGAGCAGAGTTTCTTCACAAGGCCTGTCCCCAGAGGAGATGGTGGACAGGAAGGCTGAAACGGTATCTGGGGGGGAAACACTACAAGGGTGGGCATGATCCCCACCAAAAGAAAAAGGGGTGGGGAGATAAACATTAAACAAGGAGTCCTCTAAATTTCTCCAAAACAGTTCCACGGGGAAGAATTCCCAATCCTCACCTAAGCAGAAAAAGAGATGGTTTTCTGACAACAAGTCCACAGTAAGGCATTCCCAAAGTGCTGTGAGTGCAGGTTGGACACCTCAAAGGGTATGCTAAGTGTCCACAGCCCCCACTGGTGGGCAGACACCAGGCTGGCTAGTGTAGCGCTTGGGGAGGAGATTGCCCCAGTTAGTATTTGGGTAGGGCAGAGGTTACCCTAGTGCCCCTGGGTGACAGTGAAATGGTGTCAAGAACCCACATACCTAGCATAACTAAGAAATACATGCAGTGGGTCACCATCAATGGGCAGAGGGTGGAGGTTCTGAAAGACATAGGGGCCAGCATGACCACCGTCAGATGACATCTGGTGTCCTCAGAGCAAGTAGTCCCTAATGTCGTCCAACAGGTTGTAGTAGCTGACAACCATGAGAATCACTATCCAGTGGCTCTGGTTCCCTTTGAATGGGGGGGTCTCAGGTTCCTTGAGAGTAGCCATGCCTGTAGATTGTCTGCTCGGGGATAACCTGGAGCACACCATCTGGAAAGAGGTGGAGGACTGGGCCCACTTGGAGATGTTGGGGCTGCCTGAGTGGGTGTTCCTGACCACACAGTCCATGGCCGCCCAAGAGGGTAGAAAAGGAGTACTTGGAGCCTGAGAGAATGGCCCAGCAATCTGCCAAAAAGAGGACGGGCAAGAGGCGCAGGAAACCCGCCCCTGAAACTTCCACTGTCCGGGAGGAGGCTGAGGGCGATGCCCCTTAACCTACAGGGGAGGACACTGCTGCCCTGGGAAACCTACCTAAAGTGAAAAATTTGTAGAAGGAAAGCGGTCCCACCAGGAATTTTTATTTATTTTTTATTTTACAGAGTTTTATATAGCGCGAACTTGACCCGAATCGGGTATCAGAGCGCTTTACATAGCACCAGTTGCATTACATGAGGACACATTCATTTTTTTTTGTTAGGCACGGGGCGATTAAGTGATTTGCCCAGAATCACAGGATGTTCAGCGTCATTGCCGAGACTCGAACCCAGTTCCCCAGATTCGAGGTCGAACGCCCTAGGTGTTAGACCAACTCCTCTCAGTTCTGCAGAGCGTAGAAGGAGTGCCCAACTATGGAGGGCTTATGGAAAAAGGCTGAGGCCCAGGCAGCTGGCGACATCTCTGATGATACTGGAAGAACAGTCTCCTGTATAGCGAGTCTGAGATTCCTGAGCATGGTACAATCCATGTGTTGGTGGTACCCCGGTACGACAAGGCCTTCCTCCTGGAGCTGGCTCATGATGCTCCCCTAGCAGCTCATCTGGGACAAAGCAAGACATATGGCAGGCTTGTCGAACACTTTTATTGGCCTAGAAATGAGATGGCCTCAGATACGTACTGCAGGTCATGTTCCACCTGCCAGGCCAGTGGGAAGTCAGGAGGGAAGCGCAAGGCTTTCCTGGTTCTCCTTCCAGTCATTGGCACCCCCTTTGAGAGGGTGGGCATCGACATTGTTGGGCCTCTGGACCCCAAGACCGCCCTGGGCAACAGGTTCATCCTGGTCTTTGTGGACTATACCACCTCCTGGTAACCAAAGGCTATACCCCTGAGGACAGTGACTGCACCCGCACTGATAGGGCTATTTACGTGTGTGGGCTTTGCCAAGGAGGTAGTATCCAATGGTGGTGACAACTTCATGTCTGCGCACATGAAGTCCATGTGGGACAAGTATGGACTAACATATAAGTTCTCCACACCCTATCATCCCCAAACCAATGGGCTTGTTGAAGGGTTTAACAAGATCCTTAAAGGCAGGATCATGGGCCTGTCAGAGACCTTGAGGTGGAAGTGGGACATCCTCCTGCCATATCTCTTGTTTGCATACAGGTAGGTAACACAGAAGGGGGCTGGAATCAGCCCCTTTGAACTTCTGTATGGGCACCCTGTGCGAGTTTCTCTCAGCCTAGTGAAGGAGTGTTGGGATCAAACTCCCCAGAAAGCCCCTCAAGAGGTGGTCAGCTACATGCTTGCCTCTGCACCCAGGTGAAGCGTTTCTGGAAGAAGGTAAGGGAGAATTTAGAAGCCAGTCGGGAGGTTATGAAGCAATGGTATGACCAGAAAACCAAAAAGTGTGGGTGATGGAGCCTGTGGAGCCCAGGGTACTACAAGACCAATGGTCTGGGCCCTATGAGGTGAAAGAGTGCAAGGGGGAGGTCACCTACTTGGTAAACCTCAAGACCCCACGAACCATTTACGGGTCCTGCATGTCAATCGCCTTCAACCGCACTTCGAGAGGTCTGAGGTAGCCATGCTCCTGGTCACAGATGATGGAGTAGAGGAGGAGAGTGAACCTCTCCTCAACCTCCTTTCTTTCAAGGTGCAGTACGGGTCAGTAAAGGGTGTCAACCTCTCCCCTACCCTGACCCTAGAAAAACAGTGGGACTGTCACCAAGTGTTGGGACACTTTATTTCACTCTTTTCCCTAACCCGAGGGCTCACTACATGGTCTACCCATGATATTGACACTGGGCACAATATGCCTGTGAAAAAAAAGGTTCACAGGCTAACTGACAGGGTAAGAGCCAGCATTAAGGAGGAACTCTCCAAAATGCTGGAGCTAGAGGTAATTGGTACCCTTCAGGTTGCAGAATGCTCCTGTCACCTTACAGAGGTTTTGTCAACCAGGTTCTGGCTGGGTTGGAGAACTTAAGTGCCGTCTACCTAGATGACATTGCGGTCTTCAGTTCTAGCTGGGAAGACCACCCTTGCCACCTCAGGAAAGTGCTTCAGGCTCTACAAAGAGCAGGCCTGACTATCAAGGCCAGTACGTGCCATATAGGGCAGGGTTCGGTTGTCTACTTGGGTGATCAAGTGTGAGGAATCAAGGTGCAGCCCCTTCAGGCCAAAATTTGGACCATTCTGGCTTTGGAACCCTCCAAGACACAAACAGAGGTGAGGGCCTTCCTGGGCCTAACCGGGTACTACTTGAGATTTGTCAAGCGGTATGGCACCATTGTTACTCCCTTGACAGAGCTGTCTTTCAAGAAGCAGCCCAGACAGGTAATCTGGATAGAGGTGTGCCAGACTGCGTTTGACACCCTGAAGAAGGCCATGTGCACAGCACCAGTGCTCAAGGCCCCTCATTTCTCCCAGGAGTTCATTGTGCAGACAGATGCGTCAGAGCATTGTGTAGGAGCCGTGCTCTCACATCTAAACAAAAAGGGCTAGATCAATCAGTACCCTTCCTTAGCAGGAGGTTACTTCCCAAGGAACAGAGGTGGAGTTCGATAGAAAGGGAAGCCTCTGTAGTGGTCTGGGCACTAAAGAAGTTGAGATCCTACCTATTTGGGGCTCTCTTCTTGGTTCAAAGAAGCCATAGACCCCTTAGGTCAGAGTTCTTCAATCTGTGGGGCACGGCCCCCCGGGGGGGGCACAACACCATCTCAGGGGGGGCACGCACTCCACCCTAAGATCTGACCTTTCATTGTTTCCCACTGTCCCAATTGATGGGGCAGAACGTGCCCATGCTTTTGTAATTTTGAAAGACAGCTAATTCCGAGAGCTGAAATGCTTCAGCTGCAGTGGGAGGCAGGGAGTCTCCTGTGCTGTGAAACCGAAAGTGAAGCATTTCAGCTCTCGGAATTAACCGTCGGGGATGGTTAGCTTTTCACAGAAAAGAGGCAAAGTATCTCTTTAAATTACATAAGTATGGCCATGCCATACACTCACGGTTTTCTTTCAAAATTACAAAAGTGCACATTTAATGTAGCCATTTTTCATGTTTGTTTAATACATCGTGCTCACAGAGAACAATTTTAAGACAGATCTTTCTGTATAATAGGCTGAAAACAAATGGCTTAGGGGACAAATGAAGGGCAGTTGGCTCATGCTACTGTCCGTTTTCGCAGCTGAGGTTCCCTCACATGAGAGAGTGTACTCAATTAAGCGACTGCCATTTTATTTTTACTAAGTGAATGGAATTCAAGTGAAAATGGTGCTGGGAGCCTCAGAAGGCAAATAAAAGAAAGCGAGAGCAATGAAGAAGGCCGTTCTCGTCAGTGACAAGGTAGACTTCCTTTGAACATGCGACCCTGAACCTAAATATTCAATATTTTTTTTTAGCATTTACATGTACAGACTGTGCCATGCTCATTTTGTGCCAGCAACAAATGGACAATTATGTGAATTGCAAGCGTGGCTAGTTCGCACAATTTGCTGCTGTTGCATTTTGCTCCCAAATAAACGCTTCATTATGATCCCGCAACAAAGTGCTTGAAAGGTAGGGTGTCGCCAGTCTTGCAGAAAGGCAGAAGAGAGCATTTGATTATGGGAAATTTCGGCAGCCTTTCCATGCCTGTGTCGAACTGAAGGATTTCTAGCAATGTACGCAACTCACGCCTTATATTTATTTCTTACTTTAGGACCACTGTAAAGCGCCACTTGTCGCCTGACTGAATAATGTCTGCACTTTATGCGGCATACAATTATATAGTAATACAATCGGAAGCATAAAGGCAATGAACACAAATGACAACATGATTAACGGTGCAGCGCATAGGCGGCTGTGGCGACTGGGCCACGGGTGGTTCTGGGGCAAAGGGCGATCTTACAAACAGTGCTTCCAACCAGTCCATTCCTGACCTGACTCCACATGTGGGCAGCACTTCCTTTATATCGAAGGTGGCAGTTGGTGGCCCCCGGTACTCATTTTTAGGGACCAAGAATTCTTTTTCAGCATCCAACTCAAATAAACAACTTTTTATATAGTACTTGTCAACTCTCATGCGGTGTGTAATTTATAAGATGGTAGATCTACACCCCTCTCCTCCCACCCCTACCCCCGAATATGTTGGCTTCCAATAATTTGCTGACAGACATCACACAAGCATATCAAATGATACAACAAGTTAACAGCGGGAACCCTGCTGTGGCAGGGCACATGTTTAGCTCAGACAGCGAGACTTACTGGGTTTGCTCACTGGGACTTAATCAGCATTGCGACCCCTAGAGATGTCTGGAAAGTCAATGATATTAAGTCATTCAAAGAATTGGAAGTAGAATGCAATTTAGATAAATCACAGTTTTATCAGTATTTCCAATGAAGACATGCCCTAGACAACCGCTGTGACAGACTTGCTGTAGTTAATGAATAAACCCCCTAGAGATTAAATTAATAAACAACAAGCTTGGGAAAGGAGGAATCTCGAGACTATACAAATCTATTGTGATAAACTTGCCTGACCCTTTCTTGCAGCTCAGAGTGGTGTGGAAGGCGGATTTGAGTGCCCTCGAGGACAACTAGTGGACTGAAGCCAAAATGGCCCCAGGTTGTTGGCTATAGTTATATGTTTTCGCAGTATTCAATTTAAATATCTTCACAAATTTTATTATTCTCCATCATGACCCTGGCGCATGGGTCAGGCCATAAGCCCTGACGGTCTCAGATGTGGTTAGACACCTGGCACCTTTAACCATACTGTCTGGGAGGGTCCAGTTATTTGTAGTTACTGGCATTCTATTAATAGAACATTGGATATCGTTGTGGCAGATTTTTAGATCTGTGCCCTAAAATTGCTCTTTTAGGAATTATTGAAAATCTGGGTGGATCATGTAGTGTCCACGTTCTAGTGACCATGGGATATTTGGTTGCAAAAAGGGAGCGACCCTTGACCTGTTGGTAGGTCGCTCCCCCTCCGCACAGCACCGCCTGTGTTGGTCCCTGCCCAGCTGCCCAGCTGCCGTTCTGAGGAAGTAGGCTGTAGGTTTGTATCCTCCTCCTGTATTGCCATTTCTCTTTCTGCTGTCTGTGTTTATTCTGTTGTCTGTATCTGTGCCCGTTGCCTTGTATTGCCATTTCTCTTCTGTTGCCTGTGTCCCTACTGTTGTCAGCCCGTTTTTCCTTCTGTGCCCCTCGCTGCCCCATCTGTTCTGTGCCCGTTTTTCCTTCTGTGCCCCTCGCTGTCCCTACTGTTGTCAGCCCGTTTTTCCTTCTGTGCCCCTCGCTGTCTCTACTGTTGTCAGCCCGTTTTTCCTTCTGTGCCCCTCGCTGCCCCATCTGTTCTGTGCCCGTTTTCCTTCTGTGCCCCTCGCTGTCCCTACTGTTGTCAGCCCGTTTTTCCTTCTGTGCCCCTCGCTGCCCCATCTGTTCTGTGCCCGTTTTCCTCTGTGCCCCTCGCTGCCCCCTGTGCGCTCTGTATTTTGCCCCTTGCTGTGCCCCTAACCCGTGCCCATTTTGCCTTCTGTCTCCGCTCCCGTTTCCCGCCGTGCGTCCCCTGCGGCCTCACCCCCTCTCTGCCCATTCGCTGCCCCTGCCCCTGCCTCCCGCCTCCCAATATATGGCGGCCGCGCGCAGTGGGCGTGCCGCTGGCGCACCAAAGGCGTGCCTAAGGCAAGCCCGTCCGTGCCTGGACCGTGCCCAGCGCTAGAACCCCTGGTCCGTGCGCCCCCCGCACCCGCCACGGCGACCGCCGCCGTTACGATGCCAGCACACTCCACGCTCTCAACCCCGGCCGGACCCACACCTGCTTCAAGGCCGTCCTGAAACGCACACATGGCCCCTTCACCTGCCGGAACTGCAGCTACACCTGCCTCAGAGCCGCCGAAGCACCCGCCAAGAAGGACCTCAACCACCTCCGGTGCATCCTACTAAACACCCGCTCCGCACGCAAACACGCCGTCGAGCTCTGGGACCTGCTTGACACGTCAGCTCCGGACGTCGCCTTCCTGACAGAGACCTGGATGAACAACTCCTCCGCACCCGACATCGCCATAGCCATCCCAGACGGCTACAAGATCACCCGCAGAGACCGCACCAACGGAGTCGGAGGAGGAATCGCCATCGTCCACAAGAACACCATCAGGGTCTCGACCAGCACCGACGACACTCTCAGCACCGCCTAACACATGCACTTCCAGATCCACACGGACCCCAACACCACCCTAAGAGGCACCCTCGTCTGCAGACCCCCCGGACCCCGACCTCAATTCAGCGACTCCATCGCCGACTTCATCAGCACGCACGCCCTGACCTCCACCGACTACATCCTCCTCGGAGACCTGAACTTCCACCTAGAGAACAACAACGACAGCAACTCCACCACCCTGATCGACAACCTCGCCAACCTCGGACTGAGACAGCTCGTCACTACGCCGACCCACACCGCCGACCACACGCTCGACCCCGTCTTCTCCTCAAGCTCCCACGTCTCCTTCAGCCATACCACCGAACTCCTCTGGACCGACCACCGCTGCATCCACTTCACCTTCCAGAAACCCACCGCATCCAACAGATCCCCCGCCACTGCTGGAGCAAAGTCACCGAAGACCAACTACAGACAAACCTCACCCTCAGCCCACCAACCGACCCCTCCAACCCGACGACGCCGCCCACAACCTCAGACGATGGATGGACGACTGGATGGACGGACGACTGCGCCAACACCCTCGCCCCGCTGAAAAAACCCACCTACAGAGACACCAGCAAGAGAGCCAGCTGGTTCACCCCGGAACTCCTAGCATCCAAGCGTACCTGCCGGAAACTAGAGAACAAATGGCACAGTGAAAAGACACCGGACAGCAACGCAGCCCACAAAGACGCCATCCGCCACCACCATCACCTCATCAGGTCCGCCAAGAGGACCTCCTTCAAAGACCGCCTCGACAACAACGCACACAACAGCAAGGAGCTCTTCATCATCGTGAAGGAACTCTCCAACCCCAGCTCCAACTCCAACGACATCCCGCCGTCGCAAGCCCTGTGCGATTCCCTCACCACCTTCTTCCACCGCAAGATCACCGACATCCACGACAGCTTCGAGACCCGAACTGCCCCAACAGACCCCGACACACCAGACTCACCGCACGCTATCGACCACGACCCCTTGACAGCCTGGGCCAACGTGAACATCGATGACATCATCAAGACCATGAGCACTATCCACTCCGGCTCCCCGTCAGACCCTTTTCCGCACTACATCTTCAACAAAGCGGGCAGCTCCATCGCACCCCACCTGCGCAACGTCATCAACCTCTCCTTCGAGACCGTGACCTTCCCAGAGAGCTGGAAACATGCCGAGATCAACGCCCTACTCAAAAAACCCAAGGCGGATCCGAAAGACCTCAAGAACTTCCGGCCCATCTCCCTGCTTCCATTCCCAGCAAAGGTCATCGAGAAGATCGTCAACAGACAGCTAACCCGATACCTCGAAGAAAACAGCATCCTGGACCCATCCCAGTCAGGGTTCCGCAGCAACCACAGCACCGAGACTGCCCTCATCGCCGCCACCGATGACATCAGGACCCTGCTGGACAACGGTGAGACCGCGGCCCTCATCCTCCTGGACCTCTCAGCCGCCTTCGACACTGTCTGCCACCGCACACTACGCGCACGCCTCCACGATGCAGGGATCCGAGAGAAAGCCCTAGAATGGACCACCTCCTTCCTCTCCGGCAGAACACAGAGAGTCCTCCTCCCGCCATTCCGATCCGAAGCCTCCGAGATCATCTGCGACGTACCCCAGGGATCATCCAGCCTCCACGAAGGAATGAAGGCCGTCGCCAACTGGATGAAGAGCAGCCGACTAAAGCTGAACACGGACAAGACGGAGGTCCTCATCCTCGGCTCCAACCCTTCAGCCTGGGACGACTCCTGGTGGCCCACGACACTGGGGGAACCCCCGACACCTACCGACCACGCACGCAACCTGGGAGTCATCCTCGACTCAACGCTCTCCATGACCAAGCAAGTCAACGCAGTCTCCTCCTCCTGCTTCAACACCCTCCGCATGCTCCGCAAGATCTACAGATGGATCCTGACAGACACGAGAAGAACAGTCACCCAGGCCCTCGTTAGCAGACGACTCGACTATGGAAATGCCCTCTACGCGGGAGCCCCGACCAAGCTCATCAAACGACTGCAAAGAATTCAAAACGCCTCTGCACGCCTGATCCTCGACGTTCCACGCCACAGCCACATCACCCCCCACCTGAGAAACCTGTACTGGCTCCCTGTCGACAGGAGAATCTCTTTGAAACTCCTCATCCACGCACACAAGGCACTCCACAAGACCGGCCCAGCCTACCTCAACAGACGACTCTCCTTCTACGTTCACAACCGCCAGCTCCGCTCCGCTGACCTCTCCCTGGCCACCGTCCCGTGCATCCGAAGAACTACCACCGGCAGCAGATCCTTCTCCCACCTCGCCGCCAAGACCTGGAACACCCTTCCACTCAGCCTACGATAGACCCAAGACCTGCTGACCTTCAGGAGGCTACTCAAGACCTGGCTGTTCGACCAGTAGCGGCATCCCCCCCCCCTTCTTCTTCCCCAGCGCCTTGAGACCCTCGCGGGTAAGTAGTGCGCTTTACAAATTCTGTGATTGATTGATTGATTGACATAGCGGGCCACTGGTGGGGATCGCAGGCCCCCTCTGGTTTCAGAATGGACTAGAGGAATGGAGTGTTGCACCAAACTTGAGGAATGGTATATGGGGCCCATGGAGTGCACAAGAAATATGCTAAAATATGAAGTTCCTGGCTAACTCCAGTATTGCCTTATGATTAGGTTGAATAATATCTGCGGCGGCTCCTCCGAGAAGGCGGAGGAGCATCGCCCCACTGCTATGCGAGCAGTTTAAAAAGGAAAAATAAAATGATATTAATGCAATTTTATTATCATTTTATTTTTCATTCCTACATAGGTGCGGGGCAGGGCTGGGCTGGCTAGAGCAGGGGCCATGGGGAGGAGTGGTAAGCATACTCTAAGTGCGCATGGCGGTTTGGCTGGCCGTCTTGGGCCGGCCTAACAGTCATGCGCAGTTTGTATGTTCTCCACCAGCTGTAATGCACAGCCTGGGTGGAGAACATGCACAGCCTCCCAGTCCCTCTCTGAGCACTGGTTCGGTGCTCAGACCAATCACAATGCTGCAGTAAGGCAGCGTTATGATTAGCTAGGGGAGTCTGGGAGCCTGTGTGCTTTCTGGTTTCTGCTTCCTGCTTCTGGAGTCGACAGAGGAGCCAAAGAGGACCGAGAGGCAGCGGCTGGCCTGCAGGTAAATGTTTATTTAAATTATTTTTTCTCATTTACCCCCACCCCCGTTAATTAGCAGCTGCCACTGAATAATATGTCTGCAATTATTATTTTGTGATGTGAAGTTGAGTTACAGCATCTATGTCTACTATGGTGGCTAAGTTATGGGTGAAAGTGGACACCTGTCAACACATGTTTAAATATTGTAATTGTTTGATGCCATAAATCAATAAAAAGAGTTAGAAAAAGAGACTATACTATATCAAACTAATCACCAACGAGGTTGCATCCATTCCCTCTGCCCCTTCCAGAACGCTTGTTATCGCAATGTTGTTTCTTCTTGTCTGATTTTCTATTCTCACAAGGGCTACTTGCGTGGACCTATCTCATGCTTTTAGTATGGACGATTCCCAGGAGTTATTTTCAACCTCGAGACATGTTCTTTACATTGCCTCTTCTAGCGCTGAGGTTCTATTGGATAAATCACATCGCTTTTTCCCCAGTGCTTGACAGGTTTTCACAAAAATCTTTTTGTAGCAAATCTATTTTTAATTTCCTCTGAGATAACTCTCAGTATATGTTCTATCCCTTCTTTGCATGATCCTCTGTTTTGCTGAGAGTTTACTAGTGCTAGTCCCCAGCTGAGCCCTTTCACCCCCAACCTGCCCCCGGAGTTTATAGACTGGTCGATACTCTGGGGTATTTCTCTGTCCTCATTTCCTTTCTCAAAAGCAATTTACAATAACTTAGATGAGATAGTATAAAAATATCATGGCTAGGATAAAAAGAACAGATAGAATAGGAATCAGGTAAATTAGATCGGGAAAAAATCAAGGTGACAAGAAAGTAAGGAAAGTAAATCTTTACCACAGTAAACCAGAGCAGTTATATTAATAATATGCACAAGTTAGGATAAATTCAGAACTTCAAATTACACTCTTCCTTCTCAAAATGAAGAAGTGAGAAAAAAATAGAAATGCATGCCAATGAATGACTCACCACTATTAAAAGGACCTTCACCTTGCAGGTGAAAGCAGAATGTCTCAGTAATTCCAGAACCTCAATCAAGTATTTGCAGATGAAACTGCACAAAAGATGGCTCTGCTGCACAAAAGAGCTGTTAATCAGATATAACAAACAAAACTGATAGTCACATATAACAACCTATTTGCAGGTAGTGTGAAAAATATTGAGGCAAAAAACTCCAAGTAATAAAGCAAGACAATACATACTTACGTACCCCGTGACGGTCCGAAACCGAAATACACAGTGGTATCAAAGAAAATGACACTCCCCGTTGTTAATAATATTTCATGTGGGTACAGAATTTGTCTGCAAATTCCTCACCTCAGACTGGTCCAGAAAATATTTTTCCCCAGCAGATATGTGGCGCCCCACGGCTCCAGCCGCAATTCCACCCCACACATGACGACACAAGAATATATTAGGGGCAAACAAGCATGCTGATGTGAGTTCCTGAACTTTTCTGCCTCACCATCAAGGCATTTAGAAAGGAACCGAAAAAGCAATAACATCGACATTACAGCCCATGACATGTTTGCCTGCATGGGGATCTTATTAATAATGGAACTCTTGGACCTGACATCCTACGCATGGTTTTACCCCAACGTTTTGCCTTCCAACCTCCTGTATTTGCTGAGTTCATGTTTGCTGGCTTTAGGACTCTGCACACTTTACCACTGACAACCAGTGCTAATGTGCTTGTGCTCTCTCCTTTAAACATAGTAACATTGGCTCAAACCCAATTGGCCCATTAAATTTACTTATAAATCCCTAGTAAATTGGTACAGCATGTACCTAGGGCCAGTACATTAAATGCTACTCTTGGGCCTGCAGCACTGATTGTGCCACCGACTTAAGCAGCCATTTTAACATGCCTCAGGCCTGCCATTATAGCCTGTGTATGCAGTTTTAAACAGCCAATTCGACCTGGCAAAATAAACCTCTTGCCAGGCCCAAACCTCTCTTTATAATACATATAAGTCACCCCTAATTTAGGCCTTGCACAGCTCAGAGGGCAGGGTGCAATGTTTTTAAAGGGTTGGACATGTACTTTTAGGTTTTATATGTCTTGGTAGTGAAAACTTCTAAATTCGTTTTTTACTCCTGTGAGGCCTACCTCTCCCATTGGATAACATTGGGTTACCTTATTACATTTAATAAGTTTGCTGAGATGGGTGGATGAATCTAGGCTTCCCGCTACCGTGGTAAAGACCCAATGTTAGAAATGGCATGCGCCTCACAAATGGCTGCACACAAGAGCCATTAGTAAAAGGATAATTTGAGTTGTGGATGGAGGTCTGTGCCCGTTAATCAAATGTAGTGAAAGGAATAATAATTTCCAAAACTCATGTTCTGTTGTGCTTAGTAGGCAGAATATGCCATTTTAATTGCTTCTTTTCAACAGTGAAATCACACGAAAACAACAGCTGACACGTGTTTCGCCCGATGGCCGATTGGCCAAGGGCTTTCTCAAGGCAAAGTGTCTGTTATGCGGCCATATAGCTTCCTTTAAGAAGATTTAGCAAAGTGGTCTCTGTGGTCCCGGGAACAAGTCCCGGGCGAAACACATGTCGGCTGTTGTTTTCGTGATTTCACTGTTGAAAAGAAGCAATTAAAATGGCATATTCTGCCTACTAAGCACAACAGAACATGAGTTTTGGAAACTATTATTCCTTTCACTACATTTGATTAACGGGCACAGACCTCCATCCACAACTCAAATCAAACATTTAATAAGTGATAACCAGTGGTTAATTTGATCCGCTGACTTCCGGTGCTTGGTATTTAATTGTCGACACGTGACAGTCTGCCACATGGTGGTCCTGTTTGTCTAATATAGAGATGAGCAAAACAACAGTTGTTGATTAATATACCTTAAAAATAGCTAATACCTACCTTCCAAGCCATTCTTATAGCTTTGGGGGGGCCCTGAATTGTCACACTTGGAGGAGCATGATGCTTCGTTGTTGTGTTGATGCTGGCATTGGTAGTGCTGGCATATGTACTAGGCTGGTGCAAGCTGCAGTGGCCTCCTGACGAGGGCCCCATCACTTATTTTTCCACAAATTAAGCACTGGGATAACTTTCAATTGGTAACAGGTAGACAGGTCGAGTCTGGTGTCTAAAGAATTGTGATCAAAAGCCCTCTTTTATGGTAAAGGTAGATTTTTAGTCACCTTTTTGAAAATGCCACTTTTAGGGAGTTTACATTTTCTTGTCCTAACCATTTGGTGCCTGCAGCCTTTTTCTAGGTCACATGATTAGATGTAGCTGGCAGTTGGTCTTTGTTTATTGCTCCTAGATAGTGAGACAAAGAGAGGCTAGGTGTTGGCAGGATGGGCCACTCTGAGCTAACGAGGGGGAGGAGCTGTCACCTACTACACTTGCACATCACAAAGGCTCGGTCTGAGCACTCTCACAATGGGGGTTGACACTAGTCTAGTGTGACCCCAGATAATCTGGGCCAGGACAGGAAGACAGGAAGTTCCAGGCACCTCTTGGCGGGGCGAAAGCTCTAGAAGCTTCTCCTACTTCAAAGTGGGTACAAGGTATAATTATTGGACCCGGACCCCAACACTTCAGTACACATCTGGCCCTTTGGAAGACTCATCAGAAGGATGGATCTGCATCATGAACCCAGGACAACCAGAGTGACTCCAACGGCTAGGTGGCTGGCCCCCTGATCAGAAGCCTCAGGGACAGAACAGGCTTCCTCCATCTTGATCCCAGCACCTGGACTCTGCCAACAGTGAGTCCTGTCCTATCAAGTAGTGTCATTTGAGTCCTAGACCTTTAGAAGTGGTCCTGAAGGTGCTCTACCAGCCCAACTGTGGTCTCAACAGAATTGACGATCGCAATGCATCACCTCGCAGACACTCCGCACCGGAGCAACTACACGGCACAATGCCTCACCAAACCCCACATCGAGACCGCTGTGTGACGTATCCCTGGCAAAGAACTTTGCATCTCCACTCGCAGCCTTCCAGAAACTGCCACAGCGCAATGCATCCTCGAAGCAGGCCTTTGCATCGCAAGCCCTTCATCAATGGCATCTTCGACGATGAGTCAAGACTCCGCATTGCAAGCCCTGCAGCTTCTTTGGTACCAGCCGCTGCATGAAGTATCTTGATGCAGAGCTTCGCATCCCAAGCACTTCATCAACGCCATCCTTGATGACGATGCAGAACCTCGCATCACTACCTCGCAGCTCCTAGAAGCCACTGCTGCGTGATGCATCCACGACGTGGGACTCGGCATCGCTACACAACCAGGATTTAAGGTTCTTTTGTTCAGCAGTCCTAATTGGGTCCCTGTAGCCGGCGCAAAATCCATTGCAGTCAGCCTGAACTTGTGACCAGATAACCACAGTCTTTAAAATTGCATATCTCTGGTTCTACGTGTTGGAATTTTGTCATTTAGGTCTTAAATAATGTATTTATTTTAACTCTACTTTTCTAAATTGGTATGGGATTTTTTCGTGTCGTGTTTTCACTTTATTACTGTTTGAGGTGCTTCATAAAGACAGATTTGGGCTCTGTGTTTGTGCAGTGCTATAAAGTGATTTTGTGTTACACCAAAATCCCAGGTAAATAATTTGGTTCCAATTCCAGTTTTTTTTAAATTCTCCTTAATTCACCTTTTTGCTTTTTTCAAATTCCCTCTCATTCTACTTTACTGTTGTGCCTGAAACTACACCTGTGAGGATGGAGTTTGAGCATGCCAACATGGATGCCTACACTGTGGCCCAGCTGAAGGAGTTCTGCAAGTAGAGGGGACTTCCAGCCAAGAGCAACACCAGAAAGCTGGAGCTTCAAAAGGCACTGAGGGTCTGGGGAGAAGTCCATTAGTCACTGCTAACAGCAACAGAAGGGTATGATGATGTGGAGAGGCAAGGAGAGGTCCATGATACCAGTCCTGAGATGCAACTGAGGAGGGTGACTTGTCTCCTGAGTTGGGGTTCCCTGCCAGAGCGGGGAGCAGAGTTTCTTCACAAGGCCTGTCCCCAGAGGAGATGGTGGACAGGAAGGCTGAAACGGTATCTGGGGGAAACACTACAAGGGTGGGCATGATCCCCACCAAAAGAAAAAGGGGTGGGGAGATAAACATTAAACAAGGAGTTCTCTAAATTTCTCCAAAACAGTTCCACGGGGAAGAATTCCCAATCCTCACCTAAGCAGAAAAAGAGATGGTTTTCTGACAACAAGTCCACAGTAAGGCATTCCCAAAGTGCTGTGAGTGCAGGTTGGACACCTCAAAGGGTATGCTAAGTGTCCACAGCCCCCCACTGGTGGGCAGACACCAGGCTGGCTAGTGTAGCGCTTGGGGAGGAGATTGCCCCAGTTAGTATTTGGGTAGGGCAGAGGTTACCCTAGTGCCCCTGGGTGACAGTGAAATGGTGTCAAGAACCCACATACCTAGCATAACTAAGAAATACATGCAGTGGGTCACCATCAATGGGCAGAGGGTGGAGGTTCTGAAAGACATAGGGGCCAGCATGACCACCGTCAGATGACATCTGGTGTTCTCAGAGCAAGTAGTCCCTAATGTCGTCCAACAGGTTGTAGTAGCTGACAACCATGAGAATCACTATCCAGTGGCTCTGGTTCCCTTTGAATGGGGGGGTCTCAGGTTCCTTGAGAGTAGCCATGCCTGTAGATTGTCTGCTTGGGGATAACCTGGAGCACACCATCTGGAAAGAGGTGGAGGACTGGCAAACTTGGAGATGTTGGGGCTGCCTGAGTGGGTGTTCCTGACCACACAGTCCATGGCCGCCCAAGAGGGTAGAAAAGGAGTACTTGGAGCCTGAGAGAATGGCCCAGCAATCTGCGAAAAAGAGGACGGGCAAGAGGCGCAGGAAACCCGCCCCTGAAACTTCCACTGTCCGGGAGGAGGCTGAGGGCGATGCCCCATAACCTACAGGGGAGGACACTGCTGCCCTGGGAAACCTACCTAAAGTGAAAAATTTGTAGAAGGAAGGCAGTCCCACCAGTCATTTTTATTTATTTTTTATTTTACAGAGTTTTATATAGCGCGAACTTGACCCGAATCGGGTATCAGAGCGCTTTACATAGCACCAGTTGCATTACATGAGGACACATTCATTTTTTTTTGTTAGGCACGGGGCGATTAAGTGATTTGCCCAGAATCACAGGATGTTCAGCGTCATTGCCGAGACTCGAACCCAGTTCCCCAGATTCGAGGTCGACCGCCCTAGCCATTAGACCAACTCCTCTCAGTTCTGCAGAGCGTAGAAGGAGTGCCCAACTATGGAGGGCTTATGGAAAAAGGCTGAGGCCCAGGCAGCTGGCGACCATCTCTGATGATACTGGAAGAACAGTCTCCTGTATAGCGAGTCTGAGATTCCTGAGCATGGTACAATCCATGTGTTGGTGGTACCCCGGTACGACAAGGCCTTCCTCCTGGAGCTGGCTCATGATGCTCCCCTAGCAGCTCATCTGGGACAAAGCAAGACATATGGCAGGCTTGTCGAACACTTTTATTGGCCTAGAAATGAGATGGCCTCAGATACGTACTGCAGGTCATGTTCCACCTGCCAGGCCAGTGGGAAGTCAGGAGGGAAGCGCAAGGCTTTCCTGGTTCTCCTTCCAGTCATTGGCACCCCCTTTGAGAGGGTGGGCATCGACATTGTTGGGCCTCTGGACCCCAAGACCGCCCTGGGCAACAGGTTCATCCTGGTCTTTGTGGACTATACCACCTCCTGGTAACCAAAGGCTATACCCCTGAGGACAGTGACTGCACCCGCACTGATAGGGCTATTTACGTGTGTGGGCTTCGCCAAGGAGGTAGTATCCAATGGTGGTGACAACTTCATGTCTGCGCACATGAAGTCCATGTGGGACAAGTATGGACTAACATATAAGTTCTCCACACCCTATCATCCCCAAACCAATGGGCTTGTTGAAGGGTTTAACAAGACCCTTAAAGGCAGGATCATGGGCCTGTCAGAGTCCTTGAGGTGGAAGTGGGACATCCTCCTGCCATATCTCTTGTTTGCATACAGGTAGGTAACACAGAAGGGGCTGGAATCAGCCCCTTTGAACTTCTGTATGCGCACCCTGTGCGAGTTTCTCTCAGCCTAGTGAAGGAGTGTTGGGATCAAACTCCCCAGAAAGCCCCTCAAGAGGTGGTCAGCTACATGCTTGCCTCTGCACCCAGGTGAAGCGTTTCTGGAAGAAGGTAAGGGAGAATTTAGAAGCCAGTCGGGAGGTTATGAAGCAATGGTATGACCAGAAAACCAAAAAGTGTGGGTGATGGAGCCTGTGGAGCCCAGGGTACTACAAGACCAATGGTCTGGGCCCTATGAGGTGAAAGAGTGCAAGGGGGAGGTCACTTACTTGGTAAACCTCAAGACCCCAGGAACCATTTACGGGTCCTGCATGTCAATCGCCTTCAACCGCACTTCGAGAGGTCTGAGGTAGCCATGCTCCTGGTCACAGATGATGGAGTAGAGGAGGAGAGTGAACCTCTCCTCGACCTCCTTTCTTTCAAGGTGCAGTACGGGTCAGTAAAGGGTGTCAACCTCTCCCCTACCCTGACCCTAGAAAAACAGTGGGACTGTCACCAAGTGTTGGGACACTTTATTTCACTCTTTTCCCTAACCCGAGGGCTCACTACATGGTCTACCCATGATATTGACACTGGGCACAATATGCCTGTGAAAAAAAAGGTTCACAGGCTAACTGACAGGGTAAGAGCCAGCATTAAGGAGGAACTCTCCAAAATGCTGGAGCTAGGGGTAATTGGTACCCTTCAGGTTGCAGAATGCTCCTGTCACCTTACAGAGGTTTTGTCAACCAGGTTCTGGCTGGGTTGGAGAACTTAAGTGCCGTCTACCTAGATGACATTGCGGTCTTCAGTTCTAGCTGGGAAGACCACCCGTGCCACCTCAGGAAAGTGCTTCAGGCTCTACAAAGAGCAGGCCTGACTATCAAGGCCAGTACGTGCCATATAGGGCAGGGTTCGGTTGTTACTTGGGTCATCAAGTGTGAGGAGTCAAGGTGCAGCCCCTTCAGGCCAAAATTTGGACCATTCTGGCTTTGGAACCCTCCAAGACACAAACAGAGGTGAGGGCCTTCCTGGGCCTAACCGGGTACTACTTGAGATTTGTCAAGCGGTATGGCACCATTGTTACTCCCTTGACAGAGCTGTCTTTCAAGAAGCAGCCCAGACAGGTAATCTGGATAGAGGTGTGCCAGACTGCGTTTGACACCCTGAAGAAGGCCATGTGCACAGCACCAGTGCTCAAGGCCCCTCATTTCTCCCAGGAGTTCATTGTGCAGACAGATGCGTCAGAGCATTGTGTAGGAGCCGTGCTCTCACATCTAAACAAAAAGGGCTAGATCAATCAGTACCCTTCCTTAGCAGGAGGTTACTTCCCAAGGAACAGAGGTGGAGTTCGATAGAAAGGGAAGCCTCTGTAGTGGTCTGGGCACTAAAGAAGTTGAGATCCTACCTATTTGGGGCTCTCTTCTTGGTTCAAAGAAGCCATAGACCCCTTAGGTCAGAGTTCTTCAATCTGTGGGGCACGGCCCCCGGGGTGAGCACAACACCATCTCAGGGGGGCACGCACTCCACCCTAAGATCTGACCTTTCATTGTTTCCCACTGTCCCAATTGATGGGGCAGAACGTGCCCATGCTTTTGTAATTTTGAAAGACAGCTAATTCTGAGAGCTGAAATGCTTCAGCTGCAGTGGGAGGCAGGGAGTCTCCTGTGCTGTGAAAGCGAAGCATTTCAGCTCTCGGAATTAACCGTCGGGGACGGTTAGCTTTTCACAGAAAAGAGGCAAAGTATCTCTTTAAATTACATAAGTATGGGCATGCCATACACTCACGGTTTTCTTTCAAAATTACAAAAGTGCACATTTAATGTAGCCATTTTTCATGTTTGTTTAATACATCGTGCTCACAGAGAACAATTTTAAGACAGATCTTTCTGTATAATAGGCTGAAAACAAATGGCTTAGGGGACAAATGAAGGGCAGTTGGCTCATGCTACTGTCCGTTTTCGCAGCTGAGGTTCCCTCACATGAGAGAGTGTACTCAATTAAGCGACTGCCATGTTATTTTTACTAAGTGAATGGAATTCAAGTGAAAATGGTGCTGGGAGCCTCAGAAGGCAAATAAAAGAAAGCGAGAGCAATGAAGAAGGCCGTTCTCGTCAGTGACAAGGTAGACATCCTTTGAACATGCGACCCTGAACCTAAATATTCAATATTTTTTTTTAGCATTTACATGTAGAGACTGTGCCATGCTCATTTTGTGCCAGCAACAAATGGACAATTATGTGAATTGCAAGCGTGGCTAGTTCGCACAATTTGCTGCTGTTGCATTTTGCTCCCAAATAAACGTTTCATCATGATCCCGCAACAAAGTGCTTGAAAGGTAGGGTGTCGCCAGTCTTGCAGAAAGGCAGAAGAGAGCGTTTGATTATGGGAAATTTCGGCAGCCTTTCCATGCCTGTGTCGAACTGAAGGATTTCTAGCAATGTACGCAACTCACGCCTTATATTTATTTCTTACTTTAGGACCACTGTAAAGCGCCACTTGTCGCCTGACTGAATAATGTCTGCACTTTATGCGGCATACAATTATATAGTAATACAATCGGAAGCATAAAGGCAATGAACACAAATGACAACATGATTAACGTTGCAGCGCATAGGCGGCTGTGGCGACTGGGCCAAGGGTGGTTCTGGGGCAAAGGGCGATCTTACAAACAGTGCTTCCAACCAGTCCATTCCTGACCTGACTCCACATGTGGGCAGCACTTCCTTTATATCGAAGGTGGCAGTTGGTGGCCCCCAGTACTCATTTTTAGGGACCAAGAATTCTTTTTCAGCATCCAACTTTGACCAAGAGCAAGAGAGAGCAAAGCAAAATAGGGGGAAAGAAAAAGGACAAGAAAGCTGTGAGAACAGAGACAAAGGGATAAAACAGAGATGAAAAACCACCTGCAAGAATGAGACAGAGGCAGGAAAAACAGGATGGAGGAAGAAGGAGGCGTGTGCTGGTTTGTTCAAGACCCGGCAGTCCTGGTATACAGCCGCCCTGGCAAGAGATAGCGCTGGCAGCAGTGACATAATAAAAGCTTTGGTCCCTGTGCTTTTAAAAAAATTAATTGAGCACTGCCTTTGGCATCCACCATTAACTCTTTCAGCCTCTAACAATCTTTATTACTCTCTGCCTAGACCCACTCCCTGAAGGCTCACGCATCAGTCGCGGCTGGTGCAGGTAAGCGCGGTGAGGCGCGGGGACAGAATAGGTTTTATTTATTTATTTAATTTGACCTATTCCGTCGTCTTTCGACTTCCCCGTCCCACCGCTGCCCCACCACGCTTACCTGCGCCGGCCGCCGCTGCATTTACATGCACTGCAATGCTGCCAGTAGTGAACTGGCAGCATTGTAGTGCATGTAAATGCAGCGGCGGCCAGCGCAGGTGCAGCTGGACCCAGATCCATTTGATCACCACAAAGTCAACATTGCTCTGAAGTAAAATAAGCAACATCATTCAGTTTTTATTAGTTCTATTTTTTTAAACATAAGCCTGACATGTGTCCTAAACCCCCACTCAGGGGACAAGTCCTAAAAAAAACAAGTGGGGGGACTAATTAGCATAAGCAATGCGCATTGGTGTCACATGACATCACAGGAAGGGATGTCACCACCCTGTGAGATCCTTCTATTTAAAATAAATGTGCTAGGCTTTCCTTCCTTACTTGCTATGGCCACCTCCTTGGATAGTTACCCACATTTTATCAAGACAAAGCCTTCAATTGCATTGGTAACACTCAACAATTTGAGAAGGAGCAAAAACAAGTCTGTGACTGAGTGGCTCACTTGTATTCAAAATGTTTATGAAGAGGTTGGTAGGTATTTGACTCACTTGAGGGTAACTACTTAGGAGGTGAATGGGCTGCTCCAGATAACACTGTCCCATTATGACTCAACTGCATAAGTAAAACCCTAGTAAAAACAATTTGTGCACATTTTATCTTGGAAAATTTTGATTTGAACTGTGTAATAAGCCTCTGCCATTTAACCACACCCACTCACAAACCTGCAATTTACTAAACACTCTTACTGTGTTTAACATTATTTGCCGGATATGGCCTGGGATATGCGGATGGCGGTCAATTACGTAGTGTACCAGATTCCAGAAAATTCTGTCAGGTGGTGGGGGGGCCCGACATCTAAAGAAATTCAGCTGGGGGGCTCAATCTACAAACGTTTGAAGACCTCTGCCTTAGGTGGATAATGAAGATGAGGGGTGAAAATCCCAAACTGTTGAGGTGGTCCATCTCCTTATAGGAAATGGACTTTACGGTGGAACATCGCCCTGGAACTGTGCACGCCAGTGCTGATGGTCTTCCTAGGTTTTTCCACCTTAGCAATGAGAATTCCCATGTGGGTGGGTAGTTCTCTCTGCTTTCAGCCGGGGGTGGGGGGGCATGTTGGACGACACATCCTTGACATGGTTCTCCCTCAACTTTTTGCCTTCAAGTCTCCTGTTTTTGCTGACTTCATTTTTGCTAGTTTTAGGACTTTGCACACTTTATCATTGCTAACCAGTGCCGATGTGCTTGCTCCTTTAAACGTGGTAACTTTGGCTCATACTCAAATGGCCCATTTAATTTACTTGTCAGTCCCTATTAAAGTAGTACTGCCTGTACCCAGGGCATGTAAATTAAATGGTACTAGTGTGCCTGCAGCTGTGAATGTGACACCCACTTAAGTAGCCTTTAAACATGTGTCAGGCCTGCCATTGCAGTCTGTGTGTGTAGTTTAAACTGCCATTTCGACCTGGCAAAGTAAACCTCTCGTCAGGCCCAAACCTCCCTTTTTAATGCATATAAGTCACCCCTAGGGTAGGCCCTACACAACTCAGAGGGCAGGGCGCAGTGTATTTAAAACGTTGGACATGCACTTTTACGTTTTACGTGTCCTGGTACTCCCATAGGATAACATTGGGTTACCTTCTTTCATTCAATATGCGATAATTTTCAATTGGGAGCAAGTTGACAGCTCGAGTTTGGTGTCTAAATAATTGTGATTAAAAGCCCTCTTTTATGGCAAAGACGGATTTTAGTCACAATTCTAAAAAAGCCACTTTTAGAAAGTTTTTTTTATTTTTTATAACAACAGATTTTATTGATCTTTCGTAGTACCAGATGGGCCGAGCCCGGCAAGCAACATACAGGTAATAGGCATATTGTAAAAGTTCTAGGCACTGAAAATTTTCCCCCCCAGAGGTCTGCAGAACATCAGACCAGAAACAACCCAACACCCCCTCCCCCAACCACGCACCATACATACCGTAAGAAACATGATATAAACACATCTGTGTAACTCCATCACATTAAACTGGCATGTCACTTACTACTAGCCGTTCAAGAGGGTCCCGGTGTACTGGCTGCGTCATGAGGGACAAGTCAATGCCTCTGTATTTGGCCCACCCGGCCCAGATCTTCCCGTGTTTCCATGGACAGCCCCTTGCCTGAAACACCGCAATCTCGGCCGACATGCACCTATCCATGGCCTTTTTCCAAGTCGCTATACAGGGTGGGGATGTAGCCTTCCAGTGTTGTGCAATGTCTCGCTTAGCCAGCGTGAGGCCCAAGAACAGAAGGTGTCTTTTATACCTGTTCCCCCCGATATCTTCTGTGCTGTGTAGGAGTGTCAATCTAGGGTCGGCTGGAATGTCCCATGCCAATACCCGCCCCATGCAGGACAAAACGCCCGACCAAAAGTGTTGCAGTGCCCCGCAGCTCCACACCGTATGGAGAAACGACCCCTCATCTGAGTCACAGCGGAGACATGCGGGGGACTGAATAGCCCCCATCTTCCAGAGGCGGAGGCATGTGTAATATATTCTGTGGAGATATTTAAATTGGATCAACCTATACCTAGTGGAAACAGCGGAGTACCTGGGGCTGGCCAACGCTTCGGCCCAATCATCATCCGTCAGGGTGGGTATGTCCGCCTCCCAAGCTGCCCGGGTCCGATGAATAGTGGTTGTGTAGTGAGGGTTTGGTAAATTTGCCGGATTTTGTGGGCCCCCAGATCCCCCATCAACAACCGACCTTCTAACAGGTGAAACTCAGGTAGAGACGTGAGATGCCGTATCAGGGGGGACAAGGCGTGACGGAGCTGTAGGTACCTATGGAACTGCGATTTGTGGAGGTCGAAATCCTCCTGTAACTTCTGGAAGGATTTGAGCGTGGACCCCTGCATAACATCTCCAAGCGTGGATATCCCAATGTCGTCCCACCTATGGAACCCCACTAGTGTCGAAACAGGCCGGAGGTGTGAGCCCTGCCAGAGGGGCGTTGCACTGGTCAGCCTGCCCCACCAACCCATATACCGGATCACCCGCCTCCATATCTGAATAACAGTCCGACAGGCCGGCGGGAATCTCCACCAGGGATGAGGAGCTGTACAAGAGGTGAAGCAGCGGGGTATCCGCCATGAAGAGCCGTTCCACTGCATAAGCCGGGTCTACCTGAGAGCCATACCACCATTCATTAATCACCAGGAGGTGCGAAGCCCAGTAATACGCCCGAACGTCAGCCGCCGCAATCCCACCGCAATACGTAGACGTAGACTGAATACACGTTGCAAGCGCCACCCGAACCGCGCCCCCCCCCCCCCTAGAGGAACCTATTCAGGAGCGCATTGATTTGGAGAAACCATGACTGGGGTTAGGATATGGGTAATTTTGCAGCCGATAAAGCAGGCGCGGCAAAGACACCATTTTGAAAATGGCTGACCTGCCATATAGCGAAAGGGGCAGGTGGGACCATACCGTCGTCTCGTCGCGGACCGGCGGGGAGCAGCGGAGCGATATTACGCGACCAAGCTTTGTTAGGACACCGCGTGATATATACCCCGAGGTACTTGAAACCCGCCTCAGCGACGATCAGTTGCGAGGCCCAAGTCTGAGACCTCTGCTCGCCGCATATGGGGAACAAGATAGATTTGGACGGGTTAGCGTAGAGCCCGGAAGTCTCCCCAAAGATCCGCAGGATCTGGAGCACCCGTGGCCCGGAGGCCCAAGGATCTGATATGAAAAACAGAGCGTCGGCGGCATATAGCGCGATCCTGTCCAAGCACTCCGGCGACCAGTCCAGTCCACGGAAGACAGAGTCCAGGCGTACCCACGCGCCTAATGGCTCGATAGCTAAGGCGAATAAAAGCGGGGAGAGTGGGCACCCCTGCCTTGTGCCCCTGCGAATGGGGAAGGGAGCCGAGCAATATCCGGCCACACGAACCGATGAGGTGAGATCTGTATATAATAATTTCACGTAGGCCCTAAAGCGAGGACCCAGATTGACAGCCTCTTACTTTTAGAAAGTTTATATTGCACAAGACAAGGACAACCCTATATGCCCACGAGGACCAAGATTAATGAATGAAGCATAAAAATTAGTCCCATGAGACTCATTCCAGATTTTGGAAACCTCTTAATGATTTTGAGGAATCCACCATCTAATTAAACATAAAGTTTCTTCTACATTGCATAAATGTTGAAAAAAGAAAAACAATGGACTACTATAGCCTGCCGTAGCGGGCTACACTGGCCATTAAAAGCCCGCTCCAGCATTAAAGGTCCAAGGCGAGGGCCCTGTAACAAGAGAGCGTGCCTTTAATGGCCGGTTTAACCCAGCTATGGTGGGCTATAAGGCTATTAGAACATTCCGCTCCTAGAGGGCAGAATGTCCGAATTATGAAAATTAACACATTGGAGCTTTCAGGAGTTGAAATCCCCGAAGCTTCGAGCCTTTGATTCACAGCTGTTGCTGTGATTGTTCAACATCTAACAGCTCTGCCTAGGGCTACGGCTGTTAGCTGTTGAAAGGGGGCTGAAATCAGATGCTGGTTCTCCCCAGCTTGGCTAAACTGTTTTTTTTCCATTCAGTTGAGCCAGGGAAACCCAGGAGCTGAGCAACATTACCACTCCCTCCCTCTGAGGCTCCAGTGACTCTGAGCTGGGGAGGAGGTAAGGGGAAGACTCCGGTGTACTCTGCAGCACAGTCTCTGCCTTTCACTTTCCCTTGCCCACTCCACGTATATTGGAACGGCAGGGGAAAGAGAAAGGCAGAGGCTGTTTATTAGCACATTGAAATGTTGAGAGTAGCGGGCCTATGCCAGTTTATATAGGCTGCTGGTGCTCCATAGTCTTAAATGGAGCTCTCAACATTCCAATGTTCTAATAGTGGTTTCTGTCAATTATATATATATTAACAATTCATATGCAGTGATATGTGAGTAAGTGAACAAAGTGCAGATGACTCAATGCTCAAAAAGTGAAAAAATATTTACAAAATAAATGCCATAAGACACTGTACAATTCCCCCTGGTTTTTCACATTATTCATGAGCATACATATTAGAGTGCTGTAAGACAATCTACAGTCCCTACTGATATCATTATGTCTGGAAAACCAAAAGGGGTGCATTAACGTTTCGACCTCGCATGAATGTTAGGGCCTCTTCAGGACCACGTCATCTGAATATTCAACCTGCATACAATGGAGACAGAAACCGGGTACAATCCTCAGTCTCAAATATTCTTAAAACATCATAGTCAAGTACTCTACTATGTGTGATGTATCCAAATGTTCACCCACATGTGAGTCCAGATGCGCGTCTTATGTAGTCTGGCGTATTCTCCTTAGTAATAAATACACTGCTTACAAAGGTATGAGTTTACAAGTCAATTTATTATATATAATATAGCACAACATATCCCCACAGGGTGTGTGCCGTTAGTCATATTTCTAGTTGTAATCTAAATATGCTCGTGATGGTACTCTACCACAACCAGAAGCCATACTATATATCCACTGTGAAAGTCACCACCAGTGAGGACAATACGTGGAAAAAACCATTCACCGAATGTAATAAACCATATCTTTCTGGAAGGTAGTTGTGAGTTGCCTCATTCAACTATAAAAGTGAAAAATAGTCTGTCCACCCTGAACACATCCAGTGGTCGACAAGTCACCTGTTATGTAGAATAATGTCTCACTTCTGTCATAGCAGAACCAACACTATTACACATCGATAATCCTGTTGGGTAAAAAGTTATTTCTAATTAGATTGGCGGCCGTACACCATAGTACGAGCCTGTCATCCAAGAATATGGAATGCTCTACAAACTCTTACCACAAGTGGTGATTGCATCCACTTCACAGTCCACCACCAAGAATTCTCAGCATGCAACAAGGGAAGACGCAGCAGACTCTGCCAACTTATCTCCCCTTGTGTCTAACGAGCAACTAGAAGGCCAACTCTTCGCGGCCTTTTTGGGATAACTACTCATATTAAACTCATGATATTCCTGATTAACGCACTGTATACACATTGAATTAATGTGAAACAATCTAGAGGTCAATTAGCCCACCTAATGTTATCTGCTCTTAACCAAATAGAGCAAACAAAATGTGTGTGGGGGGGGGATGAAGGGGTTGGGGGAAGGGAAAGAGTTTGAGATGTACTGATATATGTGATATATATAGAGATGTGATACATCGATTACAGATGTACAATCCACACTTAACCAACATTAAGTACACCACATATATATTCAGAATAAAACTTGGTGTAGACTATCCATAGTTTAAGATCAATCAAAACTGGTTATCATTTCCCCTAATAACCATAGTCACATATAGTCTGTACTGAAGAGTCATTCATTGTGGCATTATTGAGAGGCACTTTAAATCATTGACATCTCTCAAACCATTCTGACTGCATTCAACATGCCTATCCATTTGCATTCTCATCTGTCCAAGAGTCCTTTGATGTTGCCTCCTCGGCTATCCACGGAAGCCACTTCTGCCACCTGCCAGTGTATGTCATCCTCGGTGTGTTTATATTCAATGAAGTGTTGTACCAGTGGTGCCCCCTCTGCTTTACATTTGATTTTACTCCTGTGTTGGACGATCCATTGTTTTACCATTTATGTGGTTTGACCCACAAACATACACGGACATCTGATAATGTAAATAACATTTTATGTATTACAGTTAGAAAAGGACCGCAAGTTAAATACTCTGTCATGTGCTTCGAGTGTTTTACTGTTAGACGTGAATTTACACACTGAGCAACCACCACATTTGTAATGGCCTACTACTTCATGAAGGCCCCATATCATTCTTATTTCACATTTTTAGAGGTATCTTTATGTGCTCTTACAATATAATCTCTAATATTCTTATTCCTCTAATATGCAAATAAGGGCGCCTCTTTGCATGTGTTTTGTACTAACTGCCAATTTTTTGTGATGATGTTTTTCACTTCATTACTTGCTGGTGAGAAAGTGCCCAAAGAAAATGATCACTAGAGCTAAGAAAAGGGCCTGGTTCTGCTGAAGGGAGTGCTTACTGACACCCATATTAAGGGAGACATCTGATGAAGAATAGCAATGGTGAGTACTTTCTCACCAGAAAGTAATGAAGTGAAATAAATCATCACAAAACCAGGAACAAAGTGGGGGTAACCATGCAGTCAGATTCCACCTTCCTACATAGGTAATCACAGTTGCTTTGTGGTGCTATTTTTACTTAAATATTAAAAAGTTGCTTATCCCCAGTTCTACTGAGTGGATTTTTGTCCTTTGGCTCTTAAATTACTTATTACATTTTAGCCTAGTTTTCTAAATTGGTGTGTGATTTTCCTTATGAAGTGTTTTCACTTTACTACTGTTTGAAGTGCTGCATAAATACTTTACACGTTGCCTCTGAGTTAAGCCTGACTACTTTTGTACCAAGCTACCAGAGCATGGGTACTCATAAATATTATCTCAGGGGCCACAAAGTACAGTCTGGGATGTGCTTGAGGGCCACATCGATGCTGGGCCATCCCCAGGGAGGGATAGGAGATTACCTGGACAGTTAAAATACAACACGTTTTCGAAACTGGAAAATGGGAGATTTAGAAAAAAAACGAGGGAATGTATTTCCCCATTGGCTTATGTTGAAACCGAGGCAATTTTATGAGGTAGACACCTAATATAAAGCAATTTTGTAGCTTAAAAAATCTGGAGCCTCCCGCCTCAATCTGCTCTATAGAAAAAAAGCCCAGAACCACAAAATAAAGTTTCTTAGTTAGTAAAAATGACGGGAAAAAACGGAACTCAGGCAGCTTTTATTTCTCTGCTGCTCTTTTCCAGAGGCGGGCCACAGGGAGAGATTTTCCGGGCCGCCAGCGGCCTGCAGGTTGTACTTAGAGTACCACTGTATTAGAGGGTTAAGCACAGGTTAATTTGGGTTTAGTTTGTGTTTCACTCTGATAGAGATTGTGGTTACTGCTTGAGATGGGTTTCACCCCCCTCAACCAGTAACCCAATTTCCTACAAGAACTATCTCCTCACAGGAGGAGAGAGGACAGAGAAGAATCTGCAGGATGATTATGTACCCAGAAATATTGTTACAAAGGTAAGTAGAAATATCTTCTGATGGATACATCTTCCTGAAGATTCCTAAACCCCAAGAATGCATACCATAGCAATACCCCCATGGGAGGCAAACTGATTAGTGCTGGTTGGCCAAAGAAGTCACACAAAACAGCTTAGGCAAAGAAGCCATCACTATGTGCCTGACATGTGAGGTAGTGCTTGAAAAATATATGCAAAGATAACCATGTAGTTCCCTAGCAGATCTTGTCAACTGACAAGCCTCTGAAGAGAGAAGTGCAAGCAGCCATGACTAGTGGAATGGGCACGTGTGCTCCACTGAGGGTCTTTCATGGCCAGGCATAGCAGATCTTGATATTGAAAATGACCCAGAAGCAAACGATGTGATTGGTCACCACCTGGAAGAAGCATGGTCTGTAGAACGTCATACAGCATGCCCTGAGACCTGAAGGCATCACCTAGGAAATAATTCAGAGCAAAGTGTATGGCACAAAACTGAGGACACTTCCGTTGTGGTCTGTGATGAAGAGACCCACAAACCGAAACCTGAATCTGGAGAACATCACTTCCTTCACTTAGGGTGCAGTTCCTGCTTGTGATTCTCTAATGATATGTGACCGAGATCATTCACTCTGACATTGAGGAAGCCTGCTAGGTGAGTAGCTATAGGGAAGATTCTCTGTTGCTGCACTCACTTTCACAGGTAAATCACCTATCAACACCACCCAGTGTGTTACCATAGCAAACTTTGGTAGATTTAGCCAACAAAATCACCCTGAGATGGAAGGCAGAAATGCCTTCATTGCAACATGAAGCACACACAGCTCAACACAAATTATGTGCAGGGTCTGCTCCAATGCTGACTAAAGGTTCTGGGCCCTCATGTTACTCATATGTGCAAACAAATAAGAGGGTGTCCTTGGCAACGGTACCCTGAGCATGAATGGGGCTGAAAGGACAGCCAACAAAATGGTTGGAGGGGCCCATCCATCAGTGAATATCCACGTGAACAAAATGGAAGATCTGCACCTAAACCATGAGACTACCCTTGTGCTGGAAACTTTATGATTATAGGAACCATGGAAGGGTGGTGATACTGTTGGTGCCACACACAATCTGGCAGGACCATGATCCAAGTCTGAGTCAGAAATCTCAGAATAATTGATGAATCAGAAAAGCCTTTTCTTGTGCCCAGTACCACCCCTATGAATGTCAGCTTCAGTGTAGGAAAAGTGACATTTTTGGTCATTGAAGTTTTAGCCCAGGTCATTGAGGATATTCATTGTCCACTGAAAGTGTTCCATGCTCTGAGTTTGAGTAGTTGGTCATCCAAATATGTAAATACATGGACTCCTTACAATCGCATTGAAGCAGCAACAACTGCCTGTACTTTCATAAATATGTGTGGAATGGCCATTATTCTGAACAATAGGATTGAGTACTGATAATATTGGATCCAACTGTGAACCTCAGGTAACGTCTATGTGAATGGAAGAATCAGAAAATGGAAGAAGGCGTCCTGAAGATCCAGGGACACCAGCCACTCTCCTGCATTCAGCACCAGTAGGACTTGGCTCACGGACAGCATCTTGAACTTGTCCTGTCCAATGAACAAATTTAGAAGATAACGATCATGATGGCCCTTCAACCTCTCAGGATCAAAAGGTAAAGAAAACAGAACCCTCTGCTCCTTTCTTCCAGAGACACCACTTGAATGGCCCACTTTGTTTGACAGGTAAAGGACCTTTGCCTTCAAAATTGAGTTGTATGCCACAGTACATAGTGGTGGAATGAGGGGCTTCTGGATGGAAAGACAGGAAGGTTAGCTTGTAGATCAGCTGGATGGCTGATTGATCTGCTGTGATTGTCTCTCAGTTGGTGTAACAATGCAAGACCCTTCCCCCAGCTGACGTTTATGATGTGGGGGATGTCAGAGAGTTTTTGAAGCAGCAGAGCCAGCAGAGGATAATGGAGACTGCATCTGCTGCTGTTAGTTTTGTCCCCAATAACCAGCCCTGCCCCTAATGGAGGGGTGAAACTGCTAGGATGTTTTGACAGAATGACAAAAGCTGCCTCTGCTGGGACTACACCACTCTGAAATAGCCTTCTGATGTTGTTGGTGGAACTAATGCGCTGGGGAGGCTATATCCAACAAGGGAGCTATAGCTCTTGTGTTTTTGACGTGCTCCAAGGAGGAGTCGTCTTTCTCTCCCAATATGCACTCATCATCACAGGGCTTGTCCCTGAGTGTAGCTTGGACATCTCTGGAGAAGGTAGTCGAATATATCCAGGCATGCCACTACTTTATAACCAATGTGCCCATGGACCAAGCCATCATGTTCATAAAATCCATGTTGCAGTACCAGCTTTGTTTGGATGCAACCAATTCGTGATGGACCGGGTGTGTAACCAGATTTTGGATGTGGTTTGGCAAGATCTTGACTGTAGGTTTTGCCGATTCCCATAAGGCATGAACATATGGCCCAGGAAGCAGGTGGCATTTGTAGTGTTAAGGACAGGATACCAGAAGCAAAGACTTTCTGTCCCATAAAGTCAAGTTCCTTCTACTCTCACTCAGGAGGCACCATGGGGAAGCCATTTGAGATGTGCTTCATGGAGTACGTCTTTACAACCAGACTTTCCAGTTATGGGTGAAAAGCAAAACAAGTGGGGATTACCCAGACAAGGTCTAACACATCAAGCAACCTTTAGACTTCTGGGCCTGAAAAGGATCTCTCCCATGCAGCTACGACAGAATTCATGAGGGCTTCATTAAATGCAAACAGGGACTCTGCCATTTAGGAAAAAGGTTGCAGTATGTCAGCCAAAATTTAGATTTTACCGTCACAGATGGCAAGGTCATTTCCAAGGCTTCTTCCGTTTAGCGTACTGCAGTCATGAATGAAGAGATTTCTTCTGAGGCAGGACCAGAAGGCAAGGTATGTCACCTTTTGATGATGTATGTATGCCACTCACATTTTGTAAGTCTAGATATAAGCCAGCATCAGTTTTATGATTAGGAAGGAGGTTATCAGCATCTGAATCATCATCTTCCATCCTTATCCAGCATTGAGAAGCTGTTGGAGTTGGAGTAGAAATCTCCTTCATCCAGGCAAATCTCTGAGCCCTATAGAGATGCTCTGCTAAAGGAACATTATTACATTTCACATTTACTTTTTCTCTCAACATTTGACTTATGTCTTCTAATGTCAGCAGCTTTGAGATGGACTCTGTGTCAGCTGAGTGGATGGTGTCTGCGTCTGCATGAAGACAGGTTCAGACCGAATGGGGAACTGGGCCGTGGCAAACTTCGATTTCTTATTATGTTCTGGAGCCACAGCCAGTTAAAGTGTGCTGTTGTGAAGCATCAAAGTCAGGGATGCCTGAGTCCCAGGCATGCAGGAGCATGTTCCCCCTTGGGGAGTGGCCCAGAAGGTGCAGGAGCCAATCTGAACAGACCCTGCATAGCAAGCTAGAGAGCTTCTACCTGTGAGGAGTGGGACCCTATAAAACGAAGGCGGAGGTACGGTCGCCCCATTGGCACGCTGAAAGCTCATTAAGGGCAAGTCCGTCTGTGTTCGTCAGCGCCCGAAACGGACCAGTGGCCATGAATCCTGCTCCACTAACTTTAAGTAAGTTTACTGAAATTAAGTAGGAGGCAGGATTCAGAATAAAGTACCAGGCGTTTATTAAGTTGGAAGACATACACTTCAGCCTTCACAGCACAGTGACCTTCAGGCTCCCTCAAGCTCCGTTCGCAACCTCGCTTCGCACGGTAACCAGGTATACATTCTATCACTAGGAACAAAAGGAACTCTACTCTAACATTCTGCTTCAGCTAACACTGACTTACAACACATGCAAGTATTAGCTGTAATATAAGATACTACATTTACATACTCGTATTCACAATTGCGGGCTCTTAGGGGATCCACCAAGGAGGATTGCCTTCATTCTGTTGACTTATCCAAAGGGAAACTGCAATGCAGGAGTTGCTCTATCTCACCCCTTTATTCTCCCACACCCAAAACCGCCAGTAGTTCCATGACAAACTGGCATATATATATGATCAACTGCAGATCTATGCCTGTCCACAAGTTTGAACTTTTCACCCTACTGGAGACGCGCTATTCCTGACGGAAACCTGGCTTCATGCAGAGGCAGGACCCGATATCACACAAGCCCTGCCTTCTAGTTACTACATATGCCGGAGAGACAGGCCTGACAGAAAGGGCGGAGGGATTGCCATTATTCTAAAGGAAGCATTTAAATGCTTCCATGAACC